>VXAV01002440.1:0-77745 GCA_013399715.1 Alectura lathami | reverse complement strand
AAAAAGAGCCAGAATTAAATCAAGTCATGAAAAACTGCGTTTAAATCAGTAGATTTTCCTGTGAGGCTGTGAAGTTCTTACTATTGTAAGGATGCAGAGGCTTCTGCAGGTTTCCCCTGCCGGTGCTGGCCATATAGAGCAACAGTGGCAGGGCAATGCCCAGCTGGCAGCTGGGATTTTTTTTATTTTTATTTTTTTTTAAATACTAAATAACTCAAACTGCTTATAGCAATCCTGTTACGGGTAAAATGAATGGATAAATGGGAACCTGGAGAGGAGAGCCTCGGCCTGTACAGACGCTCTTTAGTGAAGCTCACAAGTGACGGAGGACAGCCCCACAAGTGAGGGTGCTGGTCAGAACGTGGCACGTTCTGCAGTAATAGTGCCAGCATTAAATCACTAAATCTTGCACGGGAGATTGAAAGTGGACCCAGAGGGGACGCATACAGCTTAAATTTTTTATAATTTTGTTCTGATTCTCTATGTGACTGAGGGCCATCTAAACCTACACACTGCTTCTGAAGCTCTGATAATATGTTAATCAAATGTAATGGGGCCATTTAACCCCCAAATTGTATATAGAATATTAAGCAGTTGGTTACAGAATGATCATTAGCTTTTAATTACCCTTTCTGGCAAAGCCAATTTCTCAGGAAACCTTGGTCACGTGCTCGTGCAGTGACCCTGTGCGCTGTGAGCTGAGGGGCACTCGCTGGCCCACCGCTGTGTTCCTCTCACCTGTGCTGCTGTGCTGGTGGATGTTGCAGCCTGTGTGCTCAGAAATTCACTTTGCTGCTTCTTGCTCGTTGCCAATCTCAGCAAAGCAGCTGTGGCCTGGAAATCCCTCAAGGGGCTGTGCTGTCGTCCGGGACACCCGGCTCTGTGTGCCGTGCTGGTCACGGGGCAGGGAGCACGTAGGGCAGACCTGCAGCCTGGCGGGTGCTTTGTGTTTGCTTTGCTGCCTGAACCAGAGCCACGAGCAGATAAAACATAACAAAGTCATTCACAGTCAACAGCATGATTTACAGTGGCTCCTTAATCCCTTTCTGAAGGCCTTATAATTAGGTGGGGATACGTAAACCCTGCGCGCGGAAGAAAGAGAAGCCGTAACAGCACCCTTCCTTCACGGGTGGCTGGGGACATGGTGTGACGGTGACAAAGCTGTGCCCCTGCCCAGGAGGGGCCCTATCCCCAGCTCCTACTGGGCTGTGCCTGATCCCAGCGTCACTCTGGGTTGCAGCTGGGTTCGAGACACGGTGACAAGTCATGTCTGCAGCGCAGTCTCTCCTTTTCTGGGGGAGCGCAGCTCTGTGTTCTGTGAAGCCGTTACAGCGAGGCGGTGTGACCTAAAGATGGGTAACAGGCAGCAGGGTGCGGAGATGGAGATCTGGAGGAGCCTGTGGCTTCAGCCCCTTGTGCAGTGGTTAACAGCACCTGCTGAAGAACTGCGGAATGTTTCACTGCAGATGGGCACAGGGGTAATCACAAGAGCAAGGAACAGAATCGTTTAAAGTCTCCTTTCCTCCTGCTGTGCTTCTAGAGGTGCCTGTGTGTGTGACTTGGCACCAGTCTGTGTGCACTGCCCTCACTGCCCAGCAAGTCTTTATTACTGGATGCATCCATGCTTCTGCTGCAGAATGCTTTAGCAAGTGCATTCCCAAAGATGCTCCCAGCCTGCTGGGATGGCAGGAGAGATGCAGAAGGGTGAGGGATCCCATCTGCTGCCTCGGGCCAGCGAGCTGCCCGGTGGCTTGCTGGTGCAAGCTGTACCCTCTGCATGTCACCTGCACGTTGTCCCCAGCAGGACGCTGTACGGCAGCTCCTGTGCTGGCAGGCGGCTGTGGTGCTTGGGCATGAGCCTCTCGGCAAGGAGCCTCCGCGTTCATTCGTGTGCTGTGTTCGATATGGCCCTCCACGCTTATCTGATGCTGGCATGAGGGCGCTGGAGGAGCGGGGCCGCCCGTGCCGCGGTGTCTGCAAAGGTGCTAGAGTCAAGCTGCCGTTTGCTGTGGCCTTTCTGTGTGAATCCAATTTGTAAATTTAATTTGGCCTGTGCTCACAGTGCCTGCTATCTTCCAGCCCTTTGTTATTACTGAAAGGGCACTTAGCCGCCTGTCACACTGGCTTGCTTTCAACAAAGCAATGAACTAAATGTGGAAGTACACAAAACAATCTTGTTGAAAAATTCGTGGTGTTAGTCTTGCTTATGCACCACCCCGTCTCTTCTCACGAGTTGTGCTTTTCTTCAAGGTGTCAGGCCATAACGCATCCTCATTCACTGTCTGTGGTTAGTAATAATGATCGTCTGCTGTTTGTGTGTGGGGTCCCTCTTGGACGTGGTTACAGGTGGCAGTGGGGAAGAAAGAAGGGTTGGGAGGGGTTTGGTGCTGGCAGAGCTGCGCCATGCGGGGTGTGCAGGCTAGATCTTGCGGAGCAGGGATACGTGGACTGATTGGTGGGACCAGTTTGCTGAAGACCTCACCACTTTCATTGCACTCATTAAAGCCAGCTGAAAATGTATGGCTAAGTCTCAGGGCAGCACTTTGAAAATGTGTGATTAGATTAAAAGGTGGCAAGGAGAATGTTTCACACCTGTCTTGCTGCAGTGTGCCTGATAAATGCAGGTTTAATAGGAAGGAAACATAGGTTTAGTGTTTTATTGGTGTGCTTACAGCTCTGCCACACCACCTGCTTTACCCTGACGTGGGTGGCAGGTGTTGCAGTGTCAGCTGGCAGTGCTCAGCTCGGGGCTGCAAAGAGGAGATTTAAGGAGAGTGGATTAAAAAGCCTTTGAAAAATAGCACACACTAATCATACAGATTTCAGATCAATACTAGAATAGCTTCCAAGGGAGAACACGTTGAGTGATGTCCTCATCTGGAGCCCCTGAGCTGGTGATGTTCCCTGGCAGTGTGGGGCTGAACTTAGGTTGAAGCACTTCTCATTCTCCAGCCAACACAGACAAATCTCTGCCGCCCTCTTCCCATGCTGCCTCTTCTACTTTATTTGGCCCATGCTTTGGGCCTATAAAGTAAGTTGTAACAGCTTCCAGTTCTGCTGGAGCCAGTGTAAAACGGCTTTGATCCCTTTCTTAGTTTTTTTCCAGTCTTAATTTACCTTCACTTGTCCTTTTAAATATTTTTTTGATGTTTTTGCTGTAATTCTGTAACCCAACAGAACCTGCTATATCGATGCTTTTAAACAAAGCAAGGACCTCAGCCTTCATTTAATAGCAGGGGCTTGGAGCAGACTGCGGTGACCACTCTGTGCTCATCAGCTTTCTTGTTAAGTGCAGGATTTCATCCTTGAGCACCCGCCGCCAGCCACAGCCCTCGCATTGTCTGCTTTTTGGTGTTAGAACCATTGAGCTGGTTAGATCCAACCTGTCGCTTCCCGATGTTTGCAAATGGTGGCTTTGGTGCTCTGCGCAGCTCAGGAGGTTCCCAGCTGCTGAGGTTATTTATGCTTCCCTTCCCCCTGAGGCTGGCAGCTCCTGCTCAGACCTCACTGCTGTAAGGATGCAGCTGTACAGCAAAACGGTTGCTTTTGGAGAAATGAGTGGCAGGCGTGTAAAGGAAGGCTGTCATGCGCTGATGCCCTGGCACAGTCTGCTGCAGTTGGGTAGTAACCTTCATTTTCTCTACAGTAAAGTTTGTGGTGGAAGTGGCCCCAGGTGAGGAGCTATTTGGCTTTTCAGGATGTAAGGATGTGCAGCACCTTCCCCTGGAGCTCAGAGGTGGCTGTCTGCGAGGGGAGAGCTGGGGACTGGCTGTGCTGCATGGCGTGTCGCTGCCCAGCCCCTCTGGCACCGCTGCCTGGAGCAGTGTTTGAAGGGTGCTGCCCCATGTACCTGTAGGCACAGCTCCTCTTGCTCTCAGAAAATAAGTCTTCAGAAACTTCTCTTCGAACTATGTTGAAAAAGATATTCCTGTTTATTTGTCACTAAAAATGTCATGTATCCCTAAAGGGACTCCTCTTTAAAGCCTTCTGTTTAGCTCTTTCCCAGATTACCTGGGAAGCTGAATGCCTTGTTTCAGTCTGTTTTGATTCTCTTTAACTGTTTTTTTTTAAGCTAGGGACAGAAGAGTCTAATAGTTTTCATATTTTGTCGTGGGTTTGGGGCTGATTCACTAAGCTGGCTGCGTTTAAAGGTCAGTTTAAATGACAGGCTGCCAGGAAAGCAGTCCCTTTGCAGCACATGCTCAGCACAGCTGGCACCTGGAGAGGAGCAAGGCAGGGGTAAGGAATCGCTTAGTACCTCCTGCTGTTTGTGACAGTCACACCTGCACCTGAGGCACAGGATTCTATGGCCGTGCTGCCTCGTCTTTGGGCCCATCGGCAGCACCAGCACCAACACTGAGGCGGAGGTGCAGGCTGCGTGTGTTTGCAGTAGCACCACGGCCTTCACCGTCACTGCGAGACGTTGCTCTGACCGCAGCTTCCCATGGAAGCGCGGAGCCTCCTGTCACTGGTGCCCAGCCCATGTGAGGAACCTTGGTTCCTTGCCCATCAGCGGGGAGCCACCTAAACCTTGGTTTGAGCCTGGCTCCATCACGGGGTGACAGCTTGGGTAGGAGCGAACCCAGGCGGCAGCTGCAACACCACAGGAACCCGAGGACGGCAGCCCACGGGGACAAAGCATTGGCTTTAGCAGGTGGAAATAATTGTACAGAATGTGACCCAAGATGTCTGTGCTAGCTAATTGCGTATGTTGAGGTGTCCCTGTGGTCATGACTTGTTCCTCTCTTTCAAATCATTCTGCCCCGGTCCCGTTCCCAGCCCCGTACCGGCAGGGCTAGGCGCTGTGCTGGCTTTCCACTGGGCAGCAGCCAGGCAGAGCAGCAGCTTACTACGAGGAGAGCTTCTCACACGCTCAGTCTTGTTATCTTGACGTCTGTTCCCTTTGGTTGTCATCTGGGACACAAACATACACACCACTGGAGAAGAAGGCTTTTCTCCAGCTTTCAAAGGTAAGGACGGAAATCAGAATCGTCCGAGTCGGAAGGGACCTGCACAGGCCACCCAGCCCCACTCCCTGCAGGGCACAGGGACACCCACAGCTGGGTCAGGGTGCTCAGAGCCCTGTCCAGCCTGACCTTGAAGGTCTCCAGGGACGGGGCAGCCACCACCCTTACTGTAAAAAAAAAAAAAAAAAAAAAAAAAAAAAAAACAACACTTGTATCTAGTCTAAATTTCTCTTCTCTCAAATTGAAACCGAATAACCCAGTGGAACATGGGGGCTCTTGCAGCCAGAGGAAAGCCTGGGAAACTCTCCTGGTTTTGTGTCTGAACATTTTTTTTCTTTTCTCTTCACTGCACGCTAGTCTGGTTTGCTGGTTGTGGATTTACACGATCGACTTTGATTTCAAGGATTTTCTTAGCAAACAACTGAACTATTGATGTTGCTCTAAAATACATCAGTGCTTATGCCTTGTAGGAACTCAGATTAGAATTATTGAGTTTAAATAAAATACCGCAATCTCCTAGAATATCACTGCAAGTGTGGTGTGGGGGTCATTGCTGGCTCTGTGCCCTTGGCAGAGTGGAACGGCCACTGCTAATCTTTGACTTAGTGTTGTCCGGCCTGTGCAGATGAACATACAGTACGTACTATATTCTGTAGTTTAAAAAAAAAAAAAAAAAAAGAGAGAGAGAAAGAAAAGGAGAAAAAAAAAAAAAAGAGAAAATCAATTAAAAAAATCAAGGGCTATACTGCAGCCTTCACTGTAGGCTGGAGGAAAGCCCCATCCTCATGGAGCAGCTGCCAGGTGGGATAACAGAGAGGAGCTATGCGGTACAGAAATCTGTTTTCCCCTCATTTCTCCTGCTGGAGGAGTGTTGGGCTGGGGAGAAGGACAGGTGAAAACTGGGACCGGGAGGATGGCTGCCTGCATCGTCGCTTCCCATGAGGCTGAAATGAGCGGTGGCTGCTGGGTCCGTCGCTGGGCTGGAGAGTGGTCTTGGCACCACACCGCAGAGGGACCCAGAGGCACTCAGCCCCGCCCTGAGGTGTTCTACATCTGAACGCAGGAGGACATCAGGGACTTTATTTCCCTCTGAAGCAAAAATAGTAAGGTTTCAGCTAAAATGAAAGCTTGACCTACCAGTTTACATTTCATATGCCTGCGCTGTTTTTAATCTGTGCTTTCTTGGTTGTTGTTGATAAGAAGTCAAAATGATTTTGAATGGCACTTCTTCCTTGCCATGGGATCAAGCAGTCCCCAGTCTTTTTCAAAACTACATGTAGTTCTGTAAAGTTGCAGGTCATAGTCATAATGCTTTTGGCTTTCTGGGCCTATTTATTCTGCTGATGTTAATAAAATCAGGGGCTGCAAAGGATCTTGTGAGATGTTTTGCCGTCACCACATGGATGCTAGGAGAGGTCATTATCCTATAAAAAGGATGGAGCCATTGCTGTGTTGGTTCGGTTTTCTTAATATCCCTCCAGGTCAAAGCATCAGGCACAGACAGAGCCGTTCGTAACTGCCTACTGGAAAGGCAGGTGGCCTTTCTGGTTCTAGTCTCTGTTCTGGCTGGAGGAAGAATGACTTAAATGTCTGCCTGTCTTCTACAGGAGGGAGACTTTTTACATGGGCAGGCGGTGATAGAACAAGGGGGAATGGTTTAAGCTAAAAGAGGGGAGATTCAGGTCAGATGTGAGGAGGAAATTCTCCACCCAGAGGCGGTGAGGCCCTGGCCCAGGCTGCCCAGAGCAGCTGTGGGTGCCCCATCCCTGGGGGTGCTCAGGGCCAGGCTGGGGGGGCCCTGGGCAGCCTGAGCTGGGGGGGTGGGGGCAGCCAACCCACAAGGGGGGCTGGGGCTGGGGGTGCTTTGGGGTCCCTTCCAGCCCAACCCAAGCCATGCTGTGATTCTGTGGTTCTATGACACCCTGAAGTGTCCCCACATCCAGGGGACGTGTTCCCGCCTCGTGCGTCTCAATCAGGATGACTTCTGATGGTGGTCACAGACTGGGAGGCTGTGTTAATTACATCAGCATGTTATTGGGACGGTGCTGAGTTGCTCAGAGGTGGCACAGGAGGTGACACGCCAGCTGGCACGCTCAGCATTCCTTAGCTGCTCGCTTCCCAAAGGCAGGGGTCACCCTCCTGTCTGCACTCCGAGTTCTGTTTCTGTCACCAACCACATGTCTAACTGAACTCAAATTTTCAATGAGAGCTGACATCTTTCTTGACAGTGGATTTGGAGTCACTATTCCAGCTTTTTCCTGTTATTTCTGGCAGCTTATTACAAGCAGGAGGCAATTGCTAGCAACAGTTTCTGTGGTACATCATCCCCCGAAGCAGAATATTAAAAGGCTGGGCAGGATCCTGGTATTTCTAACACAACACCAAAATTCACTGCGAGTAGTGTTAATATAGCTGGTAAGCTTCATGCTAGGAAAAACTTTAGTTTTCTGAATTGTGGTCATGTTTTAGCAAGCTGTGAGGCTGCCTGAAAAGCATTTGTGTTAAGGTGAGGCAAATAGCTTAATGACTTGAACTGAGCCTGAACAGCACACAAATTTTTATTTAATTTAATTTTACATATGTTTTTTGTTGTGTAAGGATGATGGCTTAGCAGTAGGCACAGAGGGGCAAGTGAGATGCACTAACCAGTGTTACCATCCACTTCTTGACGTTTGCGTATGTTCCAGGTAAACTGATGGCTAAGAGAAGAGCTGTAAAGCAACACCTCCCGGGTCCTTTGCCTATCTGAATCCATTTGGTGGTTTTAGTTACCTTGAGCTTTGAACCAAAAATCTCTTTGAACTGGGAAATGACATGTTTCCGTTTGAAAGCCACGATGTGAACATTGTAGTGGATTTTCTCAGAAAGGAGGAAAAAAAATACAAGGGGAATAAACCTACCGATTTCTTCCATTTACGTTGAAAAAATTTGCTCTGATCTGCTAAATGTTTCAGCAGAAATTCCATGTTTTTTTTTTTTTTTAACAATTTTTTTTTTTGTCTGGGAAGTGATGTGGCCCTAGCTGCGGGGATGGTTGTGGGGTTGGTCTGCGTGGAACGGTGCGAGGGGGCGGCAGCAGTGTCATCGCTTTCTGAGCGCATCCGTGGCTGTCCTCAGTGCGTGCAAGCTGCTCTCACCAGTGGGCTCGCTCAGCTCCAGGCGCAGCAGCGGTTTGGAAGGTTACTCCAAGTCAAACAAGCATAACAGGGAGCTGCGCTAATAAAATACGAAGAACATGCATGGTATTATAATACAAAAATGTGCAATTATGTCTTGATCGCAGCTCAGGGATTACATGTTTTTAATGAAGTGAACATTGTCAGTGTAGGAAGCAATAAAAATGAAGAAAGTTGCAGAAGTGAAAATTTAATATATATGATAATACACATAAATCTATTAGAAAAAGTAAAGCAGAATTAATTATGTTTCAGTACCCAGAGGGCGAACAAAAATGGTAAAGAATTAAGAAATAAAAAATTCATACTGTAATTAGAATTTTGCATACCGAAATTAGAGAAGGTGTTTTCAGATAACTTCCAGACTCTTTTCTTACAGAAAACCGTGATGGGAGAAGGGCATGTTAATTATGTGCCAGCGCCTTAAGGTATGAAACCTATACACAAACTTGCAAAGAGGATTAAATATCCAGTTAGGTTTATGTGTAGAACTTTTTATTTTTTCAGCTTTTCAAATCTAAATTAGAAAAAGAATACAGAGAAGCACACCAGTGCCTTATTTATTTATACTTGCAACGAACAGCAAAACAGTAGTTCTCTCAAGCTGTGAGTAAGCCAGGAAGTACTCCCCCCGCAGCCCACGAACACACAGCAGCAGAGAGCAAACAGATACTCAACAAGGGAAAAGGTGCTTAGAGAACCACAGGATGGTTTGGGTTGGAAGGGACCTTTAAAGCCCACCCAGCCCCACTCCCTGCAGGGCACAGGGACACCCACAGCTGGGTCAGGGTGCTCACAGCCCTGTCCAGCCTCACCTTGAAGGTCTCCAGGGACGGGGCAGCCACCACCTCTCTGGGCACCCTGTGCCAGTGCTTCACCACCCTGAGGGTAAAAAACTTTTATCTTACATCCAGGCGAAATCTCCCCTCTCTCAGTGTGAAACCATTTCCCCCAGTCCCATCCCACCAGACCCTGCTACAGAGTCTGTCCCCTTCTGTCCTGTAGCCCCCCTTTAGATATCGAAAGGCCGCTCTCAGGTCTCCCTGGAGCCTTCTCTTCCCCAGGCTGAACAGCCCCAGCTCCCTCAGCCTGTCCCCACAGGGAGGTGTTCCACCCCTTGGACCATTTCTGTGCCCTCCTCTGGAGGCAAATGCGGGTGATTTTGTCCTGGGCCCTTTGTTAGGAATAACAGGAGGTGGCAGTGACAGTTTGTGTTGCTATGGCTCCTGGCACACGGAGGACAGCAGCTCGTTTGTGTAACACAGCGCTGGGCAGAGCCGCTGAGGTTCTGCCTGTTGCAGCTCACTGCGGTCTCTTGTATTTTCTGTTCTGTGCTATTCAGATATCTTTTGCCCCTGTTCAGCATCTTCATCTCTGATTCCGTGCAGGACCTGACTGTGCTTGCTGTCGGCTGTCCAGGCACTGGGCCTTGGGCTGGCTTTTCATGGCTATCAGTTTTGCCCAGGCTCTTGGCTCTCTTTAGGGGCAGGTGATTTTTTTTTTTTTTTTTTCCTATACTGTTGAGTCATAGGTGAAAGAGCAGGAACATGCACTTACTTATGGTGCTTCAGAAACGTAGGCCAGCCTGAAGCTTTTGGGGGCCATTCTGGCGGAGCTCCTTTACAGTCTCATCCTTGTAGGGGTCTGCAGAGAGGCTGGGGAGGAAGAGGAGAATGATGGCTATTATGGGTAGGGAGAAGAGAAGGTAAAAGCAGCTGCTTTGAGATATTTGGGCTTTTCGTGTAATGTAGCTCTAGTCACCGAGTGTTTGCGTGCCTGAGCAAGACATGGGTGTCATGAGGAGTTGGAGGCAACAGACATCTCTATTATTGATGTTTTCTCCAGCTCTTGGCTGAGCAGGACGTAGCAGTAAATGACAGGAGACGTGATGCAATGAAGTGTGAAAATCCCCGTCCTACATCACGCTAGTGCTGTGCAGACAACTTGCATGCAATATAAAACTCGTGTGTGGCCATGAACATACCCCAGCGATGGGGTCTAGGTGTGGTTGATCCTGCCATGAAGTACAGATTGGCTGATCTCAGTCTTCTCAAGTTCTAATATTGGTGGTTCAATGGCATTAGAAAATCATACGTTTGAAAATTACACAAATTTGGAACCTGGGCTGAATGAGCTGGTGGCAATTACTTGCAGTCGATGCCAGGTAAGCTGAGCACTCGTTGCTGTTTGGACTGTAGCCATAGGGACCTAAAAAGTAAAGTATCCAAGTGCATGGAGATGAGTTTGTTTTAGTGTTCGCATAAATCTGCATAAATATGTTTAATTGTCATCTTTGGAGCTAATCGGCATCCCAAATGAAGACGGTATTGCTGCACAGTAAGCTTGATACATGATTAGCAAATCATATGGTAATGATAGTACTATTAGCACTGATACTAATAACTGATGCTGTAATTAAACCTGCTTTCACGTGAGAGGGACAGAAGCCCTCCGTGTTGCCCAGAGATGCCAGTGACTGTGTGCACACCACGCGGCTGTGCGGGGCAGCAGCAAGGTGCTGTGTGCAGGGAGCAGCCCAGCCCCGCACTGCGAGCGGCCGGGACGCGCTGCCGTGTGCTGCGCTCGCCTCCACCCAGCGTTTGGAGCTGGGGTTCAGTGGGTCACCGCCTGTGTGTTAGCGCAGGACGTGGGGAGCGGAGGCTGCTGTGTCTGCTGAAGTAGGCAGCTCTTAGCTGTGAGGGAAAGAAACCAACTGGAACCCAAGAGCATCTTCGGTGTCAGCCCTTCTCTATCTGAGAGACTGCTTCAGTCACTAACGTAGCCATAGAGGAGACCACCCGCACGGATGGTTTTTGCATCTTTCTGATGGAGTGCTCTGTGACTGGGAGCAGGGGTTCCAGCCTAGCCCGCTGGTCTCCTCCCACTGCCCTAACTGCACTGCCTGCCCCTGCCCGGACCCTCAGCGGGACACTGCCATCTCCCTGCGCTCCACAGCGGGGCTGGGCTCCAGCTCTCTGAGCTCTCCAGATGTTACCGTGTGTTTTCTGTGTCGGGCACTGCACTTGTTGTGATAAGCAGCTAGCTATGTAACTCATGGCATCACAGAAGGGTTTGGGTTGGAAGGGACCTCAAGGATCATCTAGTTCCAGCCCCCCTGCCGGGAGAAGGGTTGCTCTTACACCAGAGCTGGGAGCAGGGCATCAGGCACTCTGCAGCAGTGAATACTCTGTTGAAGTCACGTCTGGGTATTTTCAGAGCAGTAAAGCTATTCACTCTTTTTTTTTTTTTTTTTTTTTTTTTCCATGTGGACGATATCACATTTTGCTCAGGAATAGTTTTTTAAAAGACCAGAAAGCATCGGTAGAACATTTGGGAAAACATAATAAAGGAGACATCACGTTCTTGCAGTAACTATTGAGATGTCGCTCTAGGAGTCACCTAGAGAGAATAACGCTCACGCGGTTGTAACCGAAACCTGGCACCTTGGAGCCGGCCTGTGGGCCATGGCAGGCCCCTGCTCTGCCGAAGAACACGGTGGCTTCTGTGGCACCTCCACCAATTTCTGGTTAGAGCATTTGCTATTGCTTTTATGCCATGAGCAAGAGTTGTATTTGTATTGAACCTGAAAAGTTTTAAAGGCCCCAGGAGCAGTGCCAATGGCATGTCCATCTTAAAACCAGTGGTTTGTCATCCTGTACCCTTCACTACCTCTGCACGCATCTGGTTTGTGAAATCTGTGCTTGAGCAGAAGGCACTGACTGACTGTGGGGAAGCACACTTGTGTTTTTCCTGTTCTATCAGGATATTGATAAATTGTGTCTCTTGCCCCCTTCCCATTACCACTAAAATAATGGGAAGAAAAATCCCCCCCAAAGGCCTTGGGCTCTTTTTCAGCCTGCTGCCTGTGCTGAAGCTTCCAGCAGCCCCAGTAGGCTCAGATCTAACACCTGTAAAGCTTCCACTGTTCCCAGCACTACGTTGTTCTTCGCTGCCTGTGCCTCTACCAGAAGACATCCCCCTTGTGTAGCCATGTTCTGTCTCATTTCAAAGGAATCACTCTCTTGAAATGTGTTCTTTCCTCCTTAGCCTTAGCTGGAAGAGGCAGTGGGTGCCTGTGATGGGGAGAGGGAAGGGCTCGCACATTTCCCCATCCATTTCCCAGATGCTCTCTTTGCTCGGCCTTTATCTGGCTTCTCCAGACAAGGTTTGTTGGTTTGTTTATTTGCTGAACACTCAGCAGCGCAGCCAGCACGGTTCAAGGCACGGGCAAAAGCCCCAGTGCTGCTCCAGGAGCACAGCGATCCCTCCAGCGTTTCCCATCAGTACGAGAAGGAGAGTTTGAGCCTGCTGCCAGCCTTCAGAGAAACAAATTCTCATGTGCTGAGATGTGTAAGTGAGACGCGTGTTCCTTTAATTGTCTGCGTGTAAATTTGAACAAAGGGCGGCACAAAGCAGCGACCGCGTGGAGCAGGCAGGGGCTGAACCAGCCAGATAAGGGAGAATCTAGAGATCAGAGCAATTCTTGTAACTCTCTAAATAGAAGTGTGATACCTGCCTCTAGTTCTGATATCACTGAGCACTGGCTTGCTATACGTGGAATCAATGCGAGCAGCAGAGATCCCCAAGGCTGCTCTCTGCCGCGTGCTTGGAGCTGGAGCAATGGGCTCAGCCGGGGCCGAGCAGCTGGACGGGCTGGGCAGGGGGCAGCTCGTGTAGTTTGGGTTGTGTGTTTTGAGTCCAGCTTTGGGCTCCCCTCTCCCACCACTCACCTGGAGGGAGAACAGACTGCCATGGGTCTGGAATCCTCGCGGGGCTCCCTCGTGGGGAGGGAGGCAGAGAGAAAGCAGGGGGAAGTGTTCAGAGAAAGGGAAGAGAAAAAAGGATGCTGAAGGGGTCCAGGGGCGTGGGTCAGAGGGGTGGGCCTGAGGGTGGTTCCTGGAGGAAGGGGGCACGTGGGTTGGAGACCAGCTCTGGGTGATCAGGATCAGTGAGTGGGTGTGAACGTTCATTTCCCAGGCAGCTTCCTGAGCCACAGGGCTGGGGGATTTCTGGAGCTGGGAAAGCTCTTAATCTT
The DNA here is from genome assembly GCA_013399715.1 of Alectura lathami. Classification (NCBI taxonomy): domain Eukaryota; kingdom Metazoa; phylum Chordata; class Aves; order Galliformes; family Megapodiidae; genus Alectura; species Alectura lathami. Next base: position 64,567 of record VXAV01002440.1, on the reverse strand, counting down.
TTCTGGTGATATGCCTCCGTTCATAAATGAACACGAACTGAGGAAGACTAGAATCCCAGTGTCCTCCTCCTGCAGTTCGTGGTCGTGTTATTGCTAGCTCAGGGGATGTGTTTTACCCTCTAGGCCACATCCCAGTGAATACTCAATACTTTGTGCAGAGCAGAACTCTTCCACCAGAGCCTGGAGGACTCTGGCACAGAGCAGCAGCTCCCGTTTAGCCTCTTCCGACCAAATGAAAACACTTTCTTGTGTTTTAGCTGCCTTTTGCTCTAGGAGTGCGTGCGTGGCAGGGTCAGATCTGATGTGCGTAACTTAACTCCTTCCTCTAGCAGGATGGGCAGAGACCCTTCCTGCCACCTTCAGGAGGCACCTCCTGAGCCATCGGCTGCGCTGCGGATGCTGCTGAAGGAGGGGCTTTAGAGAGGAGCGTGTGAGAGAAGATAAAAGAGAAAAATTAAACCATTTATGAAAGTTTCATCAAAGCACTGTTTGTAATGCTGAGGGGATGCTGACTTACCTTGACACAAACTTCATTCATGAACTAGACTTCATTATTTCTCAGTGTTGTTTCTGGAAGACTTTGTCAGCAGCCTGGCAACTTATATAGACAAGCTCATGATTTGCTTTCTTCTGTGACTGATCAAAATACTAAATACGGGCGTTTATGTGCCTCATGTCATCCTGAAGCTTTGTGCATATAATTTACGTTTGGCTGAGTTGAAAAAAGTAATAAATAGTATATTAGTCCTATGACTCCTTCCCTATGCAGAACATGAAACTCCTCAGACTTTAGAGATTCTAAAATACTGCTGAAATGTGAACAAAAAGCCCAAGATCAAATAAGTGCAGCAGAAGCCCTTTATTGTGAAAGCCAAGGCTGACTGCTAACATCATTAAATTTATTCTGGAGATGATTAATGTCTTAGGTATGGGGATCCAGTTTCCATCTTTTCACACAATTTGAAAAGAGAGTGATTACCTTTTGATTTGTAAGAATGAGTAATTTTGATTACTTGCGGGGAGTACAGCTGCACCGTCAGTCACACGTGGGCACGCTTCTGCTTGCCCTTCGGAAATGCCGGTGGGGTGCGTGACCCCGCTCCTCTGTGCAGGGCTGTTATGTTTTATACCACAGTAACAATAAAATATACTGCATGGTTTAAAAGGCAAACGGGGTAAGGACCTAAAGGAGAACACAAACAGAAGATGAACAGGAGAAACAAGCCCACCCTGGTGGCCAGTGCATGGGGACCTCTTGGGGACTGCCTGTGCAGGGGCCGGGCTGAGCAGCTCCCAGCAGCTCACTGACAGCTCTGAGCCCGGTTACTGACGTGGGATCCTGTCAGCTGCAGCGAGTTGATAACCCTATAACGTGCCTGATCCTCACTTCACAGAGCACGTGTGGTCGTGTGTCGGTGACTGGATGAGGACTCAAGGCACAAATACTGTCGGTGATTGTCTATAGGATCCCAAAAGAGAGGCCTTGCTGGCTGCGTCGGACTGGAATCTGGTGCTCAGAATCCGTTGCCGTGGTTTGGGTCAGCAGCACACTGATGTTCCACAGGCAGGTTTTATTTTGGGACGTGAATACAAGAAGAGCTTGGTGCCCAAACATCTTGTCTGAACTTGGCATCCAGACAGCGCAAGCAGGGGGATAGGGAAGCTTGGCTCCCACGTACAATCTAGTGTAGGTGTGTCAGAGTCCGCTCGGTTTGCGTACGGACAGACATGCGCCTGTGTGAGCTGTGCCAGCAAAACGCACGCTTCTACGAGCTAGCAGAGTGCATGGCTGATTCCTGAGCCCTTTCTCGTAGAATCATGGAGGCTGGAGGGGACAATCCCCTGGCTGCTTGCTCAGGGCCGTGCCACGTCACACCCAGATGCGCTGACTTGATTCCTGTTGGCATCCTGAGGCTGTGGCTGCTACTGGTTCCCAAACGGTGTCCTGTGGAAGGTTTATTGTTTCCCAGAATTGCTGTTTTCTTTCTGGAAAGAAAGCAGGTAGCAGCTGTCAGGCCAAGCTTGTTTTGGTTTCCAAAAAGTCAGAACAGCTTTCTCATTCTGTTTGATTAAAGCTAATAAATATGTATATGTTCTGTCCTAAATATTTTATGGAAAAAAGTCATGTTTTCTCAATACTTATATTAGTAGCTAATACGGGCAAGGCAGTTGTAGAGCTCACCTGCCATTTCCCTCTTCAGTGCGGTGCTCGCAGCTGGAAGAGCTCACAGCAGCCTTTGGGACCGCGGGGTGTTGGCAGCCAGCTGGGAGCACAGCGCTCTCGGGGGTCGGAGGGGCCTGACCCCCTTTTCTCTTGCCCTGATGCCTTTGGCCTTGTGGTCTGATGGTGCACCTGGGCCAGCAGCCGTCCCTCTGCTGGTGCCCTTCAGGCTGTGTGGGCACCCAGGCTCTGTGGTGTCTTCTCACCGCGAAATGTGAGCATAATGGCTTGTGTGAGCATTTTGTATTTCTGCTGTAAGAATGAAGACTTCTGAACTTTCCCTTTTGGGTTCACCTGGGTCTGGGTGGCTGTATCTTCAGTAGCCATACAGGTGGCATTTCCAGCTACAGATGCTTCACATCAAGAGTGCTCAGCCCTCCTTGGGCTGGGCCCAGAGAGGCTGAGCACAAAACCAAGATGTCACTCCAAGGCCGGGCTTCAGAATGCATTGACAGTCTGGGGGACTTGAAAGGCAGGCACCCGGTTTCGCTGCTCTTGAAAAACTACAGACATTTCTGTTGGACCCAGGCTCACAGTTCTGCAAGGCTGGACCCTTCTAGTCTTTGTACTTTCCGACTTCTACATAAAGGCTAGTTCCAGCACAAGAAATAACAAGAAATTGGTCCTTAAAGAAGAAAAGATAAAGCAAGATAAAGAACTTCAAAGCAGATACCGTTACGACACGTCTAGAAAGAAATAAGAAGTTATGAGGAGGAATCCTCAGGTAAAATCTGGTAACATTTTCCAGGGAGATCACATTTATCTTACCGACAATGGGGCTGGGCAATTTCCCAGTTAACGTGAGTGAAATACCCAACAAAAGACAGGGGCCTTAACAGGCAGACTTGTTGCTCGGTGGTTTCAGATCTCCCCATGGGTTCAGCAGAAAAAGATGGTTTATTGTAAAATGTGTAAAACTGAAAGTTTTATGTCACTGTAGGAAACTTTTAAAATACTTTGCTTCTTCAAAGGAAATCTGGAAGTTCAATGGAGGTTCAGAGATGACACAAGCTCTCATTAGGAATTGGCCTCAAAGTCTTTATTCCATCAATAGTTTTTAAGACTCTGTGCCTAATACAAAACCGTTAATAAATTAATCTCCATACATTGTAGTTAGAGTGGAATGAGGAAATTAATCTAATAACTAATCAAAAGCCCTTTGGATGTAGGGAAGGACACTGCAAGTACAACTGTAAAGCTTTTTCTCTCTCTTTATCGGTTTCTAGTTTTGAATTTCACAAAGAGTTGCAAAGCTGGTACTTGCTTGAGCAGGTGGCCCCAGAACTAGGGACTGATCTCTAAGTGCAGCACCAGCCTATCTGGGTTTTATAGGAATCAGGTATTTCTGGATTCTCTTTTTTTTGTTTGTTTTGTTTTTAGCATCAATGCATGTACACAAAGGAAGGCTTGGCTAGCACAGCCAACATATTATGACACCACTACAAGGAAAGAGATATCTTATCCTCTAGCATCGTATGCTAAAGGCAGGTTGTACTGTCAGCTTCCTTTCTTCACCAAGTCATTCTGGGGACCATCCATCTCCTCTGAGAGTGCTGGGGTCAGGCTGCAGCAAGCTAGCTGGAACAGCTTTGGCTGTGGTGTGTGTTAACTGTGCATGGGGTAATCGGGCATTCCCAGCATGATGCTTGCAAGGACGAGCCATGAAATATCTCCCAGTCCTATCACAGGGTGATTCTGTGCTGTGTGACAGCAAAGGCTTCCGTCGACTTGTGTACCAAGTAGGGAGTATGATGGAAAAGAAATCTTTACCATCCTGGAAAAGAGAAGAATCTTTACAATCCTTTTCTTTTTTCCAGGATGGTAAAGATTTCTTTTCCATCACACTCCGTGATGGTTTTGGAAATGAAAACCCAACCTTTTTACAACCTCTAAGAGCCTGGGGTCAAACTGGTCTCAGCACGGCTCTTTGTAGTTAATTAGCAGATGGAGTTATTGAGGAAATTGCGGAGGTTGAGGCAGCTGGAAGTGCAGCTCACTTCATGGCAGCAATTTGCGACTTGCAGCCATTAGTGTCCTAATGCTACATCCTCCTCTAGGCTACAGGTCATGCAGTGTTTGCTTTCTGGCAGCTATTGGCACATTATCCTGAGTAACTCAAGTGGTTTGAATTTGTTTGTGTTGATGGTTTTCCTTTAAATTAAAAAAGAAAAAAGCTAGAAGAGGCGTTTGAGGCAGCAGTCTTTAATTTGCAGCATGCCTTCGTCACTCGCACTCTACAGAAGCAGGTTCAGGGTTGTGAAAGGCACCCGAGTGCTTGCTGCCGGGTGCCTCTGCAGGAAAGGTTTTTCTCCCTCTTTTTCCCCTTTCCCAAGCATTTTCTTTCTGTCCTGAAGCACGAGCCCCTTCAGAAGCAGAGGCTCTGCACCTCCCTGCCAGCTCTGCCAGTGCCGCTCTGCCATCCAACCAGGCTCCTCTAAAATCCTCGTTCTGTGCACGGCTTTCACCCCTGCCGGTACGAGGAACGTGTTTGCAGCTGGAGTGCAGGGGGCTGAATTTCAGGGGTTTTGGCCTCGCGGTTGTCACCTGCTGTCCTTCAGCTGCAGTTCAGGAGAGCGGCCTTTCTTTTTGCGTTGCAGGATTGCTGAAGTGCCAATGACCTACTTTGCTAAATGCTTTCCTCCTTTTATTTAAGGCAACAAATTTCTAATACAGCTTCTGTAAGTTTATGATGATAATAAACAGAATAGTGGTCAAAGGTAGGTAGGAGGCGGAATCTGCAAATTGTAAGGGAGAGCCACAAACTTCACAAACTGAGTTGCTGCATTTCCATCTCTTCAGGCAAAGTCAGCTTCATCCAGCAGCTGTTCTGAAGGTTTATGGTGCAGAGCTTTTGTTTTCCATATTTTTGGGTTTGTGTGTTTGTATTTCAGTGTGGTTTATGGGGATGGTTTGAACTCTGTTTTGTTTCCCATGTGTGTTTGCCTTGATTCATTCTCACCGACATTGACACAAATCCGCTGTCACTCATGCTAATGGAAAGCTGGGGGTGCGGAGGAAAATCAGATTTCCCAAATTTTGCCTTTGTTTTGAATAAATTGGTATCTCTTTGAATTATTCAACCAGCTTGAATAGTGTTGGAAAACTTCTTCAGATAAGACTTCTACAAATGAATTATGAATTAGACTTCTGTTTTCAACCAGCTTCCACAATTTTTCTCAAAAATTTCCATTTCCATTTCTCAGTTGTCCTTATGATCAAGTGTTTCAGAGGAAAAAAGGATACGGAAAGGTCTGTGAGGAAAAACAGACCTCTGTGATCAGCAGAGCTCATACAAATTCCGCCTTTGCCTGGTCTGTGTCTCCTGACTTCCGAGCCTCAGGCACCCAAATGCCCTGAGCCTGCCCCACGCCCTGTGCTCTGACCCGGGTTACTTCAGCTTCGTGATACCAGAGTGCCTTTGGAGATGTTTTATTCACAGTAACGTATTCCGCTGCTCTGCAGCACCTTTGGTTTCCACACCTCCCCCTTCTGCCTCTTTCTCTGTCTCAGCAGCACCCATATGTCTTGTGCAGCGATGCTGGGCATGAGCTGAGTGCCTCATTTCCCCGGGGCATCGCTGGACAGCCTCCCCTCAAAGGGGCTTCGGGGCTGGCTGCTGGGATCTCCAGGCTGGGAGCCCATAATTGCGTCAAAAAAGGCAGAGGGTCGGATGTGACCCATGCGTTGTGACAGCTGAGGATCGGTGCTGAGGAAGCACATTTCCCTCGGTGCAAGAAGTGAAACAAAATGTTTGGTGTTGGATGCAGACCAATGCTTGCCAGACAGGGGCATTTTCCTTGCCCGGGATCTACTGGTGTTGGGTGCCCAGCGCCTGGCCGTGCTGTGAAGGCTGCTCCAGGTCAGGTCTGCTTGGAAAGGCAAACCCCAGCGTGTGTGGGCTGTGCCCTACAGGGGACGCCTGGTGCTTTCCGTGAGGTTCACCTGCTTTGGTGGAAGAAACGTTTCACTCTCAGGCCTTGATGGGAATCCCAAAGTGTTTCCCTCTGTGGTTAAACCCCGTGGCTCTGTATCCACCTGCTGATCGCTGCACTCTTGGGTTTCTCTGTTTGCAGCAGGGCTACAAGGAGGCAGGGCGATTTAATCAGCACCCATCTGTGCATGTGGAGGGCTCCCATAAGAAAAGGGAAACGTTTGCATGGAGACAGAGCTGATGAAGGGCTCTAGGGATGCTGTGGCAGAGCACTCCTCTCATCACAGCTCCTCTGGCTACTGGTGGCCGGGTGGAACCAGGCGTGTGGCAGAGCCCTCAGGTGCGGTGTTGGACCAAGCCTGCAGTCACTGCTCCGGATATGAGAGGGGTCATAAATTGGTCCCGTTGCTTTCAGTGATGTACAGCCACTTCTGCTTCGCTCCTGAGTGTAAGCCCACTTCTTCCTGCTTGCATATTTACAGTTCTTTAGAATTATAATATGATTTATAAACTCATTAGGAAATACAGCCTTTGTAGCACACTATGTGGATGTCAGGTTCTTGCTGCATAAATGAATTTACAGAATATGCAATAAGCCAACTGTATTTTGAATTTGAACTACAGAAAAAATATTGGGTTTGATCATCATCAGTCATGCACGTTTCTCACAATCTGCATACTGCGCTGCCTGCAGAGGAGTCCTTTGTAAAATGCAGTTAACCTTGCAATCTGTATGTACATCTTGTTATTTTTATGTAATGGGGTTAAATATTAACTGGATTAGTTGCATCAGGATTTCTCAGAAATGTGGTCCCTTTATTTTACTGCATTTGTAGAAATCGTAGAGACAACAGATGTGAAGTATTGCAAGTATGCAGGATAAGCCCTGAATGACCTCCAATTTAAATTTGTCAAGACGGAATGGGGATTTTAAATGTCAGGAGGGCAGTTGTGCTAAAATAAAGAAAAAATGCAGTCCATGCCGTGATGGAGGCCAGCACTGTGTGTTTGCCTTGGGGACCTCGTGGCAAATTCCATCAGCGAGCACTGTGCTGGGGAGCACCAGGTCCTGTGGCAAAGGGCTGCGGGCAGCCCAGGGCACACGTCAGAGCGCTGTGGGGTGAGGGACAGCAACAGGGGGAAGGTCTTGTCTTGGATCAGGGAGCGAGGAGGGAGCCAAACCTTGGTTTGCCAGGGGCACAGCTGGGGCAGCAGGCGCCTAATGGGACACATGCGTGCATGGCAGAAAGAGGCTGTGGCTCCCTTTGGCTCGTGGAAACGAACGTAGGAAAACCACAAAGTTAGCGTAACGCTGAGAAAGGCAAACTGTTTTGTCATTGTTTGGGTCACAGAAGCTGATGGACAGAAATCCTGCATCACCTGGCAGCAGTTTGTGCTGTGAGCAGGTGAGTGCACGAGCTGACATTAGTGCGGGAACAGGAAGGAAGAAGAGAAACAGCTTTTGGAGGAAAGCTTGGTGAGCATATCAAAGCAGGGGCAGAATTTCATGGAAACCTGGGTGAGATGGCACTGTTAAGTCTAAAATGGGGCATCATGTTCTATTTATTGTATTTGACTGCTGAGGAATGAAAAAAGCAGTGAGAACAGTTGTCTGGATGGACACACTGCGATGTGCAGGGAGACAGGGTTAGCATGTAGAGTTGATCAAACGCTATGCAGTAGAATGTTTTTCATCAGAAGATGCTGCTTTTAAGCTGGTTTTTAGAATATAGATACAACTGAGAATTGGTTTTGGCATTTTGTGAATCAAATATTCCATAACTGAAATGAATTTTCAGAAATTAAAAGTAGTGGACACCTGGATGAATGGCCAAAATTGGGGAATAGAAACTGGGGGCTCTGGGAAGTGTTTGGAAACTGCAACCAGTGGGCAGGAGGCAGAAGCCTTTTAGCTGATATTGGAAACTAAAAATTCTGCAGGCAAATCAAAAAGAAGAAAGCTGAGATAGATAGGACAAAGCTCAAAGTGGAACTGATTGACTGATTGCCATCAGTGGAAGGTAGCACCTCGTATTTCAGAGTGGTTTGCTATGGGTTGGAAAAGCCCTGGCAATTCTGGATCTTTTAATTATGTGTGGCTGTGAAAACCCCAGCAGACATGCTTTGTATTCAGAGGGATCTGTAAATGCTGCTGTTGGAGCACTTTTTTTTTTTTTTTTCTGGGAGACTCTAGGCAGAAACAAGTGTGTGCAATTAATCTCTGCTGTGCAGAGGAAAAGGATCTAGGGGTGTCAGTCCACAGCCGACTGAACACGAGCCAGCAGTGTGCCCAGGGGGCCGAGAAGGCCGGCGGCATCCTGGCTTGTATCAGAAATGGTGTGNGGAGGGCATCGAGGCCCTGGAGCGTGTCCAGAGAAGGGCAACGGAGCTGGTGCAGGGCCTGGAGCACGAGGCTGGTGGGGAGGGCTGGGGGAGCTGGGGCTGCTCTGCCTGGAGAAGAGGAGGCTCAGGGCAGAGCCCACGGCTCCCTACAGCTGCCCGACAGGGGGCTGCAGTGGGGGGGGTCGGCCTCTTCTCCCAGGTGACAGCGACAGGACGAGCGGTGACGGCCTGAAGCTGCGCCAGGGGAGGTTCAGGTTGGGTGTGAGGAGAAACTTCTCTGGGAGAGTGGTCAGGGACTGGGCAGGCTGCCCAGGGAGGTGCTGGAGTCTCCGTCCCTGGAGGGGTTCAAGAAACATGGAGATGTTTGGGGACATTGTTTAGTGGGCACGGTGGTGATGGGCTGACGGTTGGACTGGATGATCTTAGAGGTCTTTTCCAGCCTTAGTGGTTCTATGGCTCTAATGTGTGCCTTACTGGAAGTGCACTGGCATGGCTGAACTTGGCATTTCCCAGTGGGAAATGGTCAGTGGCGAGGACACGCAGCCTGTTGCTGCCCATCCAGGTGGGATGTTGCTGGTCCTGCCAGTGGGTTACCCATGGCCTAACTCACGTTGATGCAAACCTGCCAGTGTTCCCCTTCACAGCCCGTTTATCAGTGGTGGCACACCAACAGGTACAGAACTGTTTGTCTTATCGTCACTTTCTCTGTAATAATGGACCTTCAGTTTTCTCTCCACGCTCAGTGGAATCATTGTGAAGGTTCAAAGCTTACATTTTGTCTGTGCTGTTGCAGTCAAGCAGTCTTTTATTCCCCATAAATTGCTCCACAAAGCCATCAACGTGTGCATCTACCGCTCAGAACTGAGAGGATGAAGGAAGCGCAGGGGAGGTGGCGGCGTGCTGCGATGCACGCTCCAGTCGCATTCTGGGAACCTTGTATTTGTCTTCTTCATGAAGAATCTTGGAGGAGAGGAGAACACCACAAATAATTGCCAGGGTCCTTTATAATGGCAGGGCTGTTGAACTTTTTGTTGACATCGACAAGATTTCTTTAATGCAGTGCTTCAGCAGACAAGGGGCAGGATGATGAATTCCAGCCGGGTAAGGCGCTCTCGAACGGACATCGCCGAGGGATGGGCTCCTGATGTCTCAGCCTTCCCATGCTGCTGGAGGGAAGTGAGCCTCATGTTCCTGCTTTCCTCCTGAAAGGAGTTTATTTGGTTGTTTACCTCATTCTGTAGTTAGACACATTATTGCTGTTGGCTGGGTTAACACAAGCTGTGTGTGCGAAGTTACCTGCAGGTACACCGACTGCCTGTAGGCTGTCATTGATGGCAAGATTTATACAGCCACATAAGCAACCTGTCCCTGTTCAATCATTGCACTTTGCTGGGCTCTGAAGGCCTGGCTCTGATGAGAACTCCAATAAAAGGGCATGGGGAAATGTAATTCACTTATCAATAATTTGTGATGTGCTCTGCTGAGCATCTGAAGACCGAGATCTATAAAAAGTTTTGCAAAGGGATCCAAGCAGCAGCGGAGTCTTGATCAAGTGCTGAGATGTGCTCTGGGGCAATTTATGGAGAGAACATAAAGCACATGCGTCCTGTCCACTGCATTTCTTTGTTAAACACCACAGAGAGACCCGAATTAAACCACGGGACGTGGCCCTAGGTAATGGTCCAGGCTGGCTGGGGGGCCGTGCCTGGTGCCGCTCCAGAGGACGTTGTTTGCAAACTGATTTGCAGTACGTGTCCTGGACTTAATGAAGGCTGGGCTTGTAAAATATTAGTTCCTCTCTCGCTGGTGAATTTCTGAGGTGTCATTTGCAAGTCCTCACTCTGTGCCTCCCAGCTAGGGCTGCCAAGGTGCCAGCCCCGCGTTCAGTGCCGGTCAGGGGCAGGAGCGGGGCGGCTGCAGGCTGCGGGCTCTGCCAGGCGCTTGGGACGGTCTCTTGTGCCGTGAATACCGCACTGGGGCACAGGTGGCATTTCTGAGGGTCCTTGGGCAATTGTCTGCCCCATGCTGTCTGTGCTAGCACTGATGAAGGTAGTCCTGGCAGAACCCTGGGCTGTCTGCTCCTTATTTTGAGGTCAGGACTCTGATGGAGCGACCGCACGCTCTGTATCAGCGCGCGACCCTTTACACGCTTGAGTTTTTGATCAGCATCTACTGACAACATCACTCATAACGAAGCGCAATTAAAGCCGAACATTTGGTGAGTACCTGGTGAGCCTGCATATAAACAGAGACTTCATTTAGTGCTTGTCAGTTTTACTGCAGTATCATAAAACTTCCGCGAAAACGATGCACAAACGGCTGTAAATAGGCAGTGTGAGAAGGAACGTGTTTGGTCAGCCGTGGGTTCGTGAGGCACCAAGATACGCGTTGAACGCTGCTGTTACAGAGCCATAACTCCTGGGTTTAGCATAAGGGAGGCTGTTATACACAGGCACCTGCCAGAACTGAGTTACGCCAGTCGTTATGTTTCTGATAAGAGAAATGCTTTCAGCAAATTTAATTAGGGAGCTGCAAACTTTTTTAAAATTTAAATTAGCTCATTGACAGTGAAACTGGAAATTATATGTGAATAGATTACAGCTTGTTTTCAAGTATTAATAATGGTTTTACTGATCCAAGAATAACATGTCTCACATCCTGCAGCCTGGCTCCAAGCCCTGTTGCCGCGGAGCCGCGAGGCAGCGGTGCCTCAGCAGCGCCTGGCATGGCCAGTGCCTTCCTGTGGGTGATGCTTTGGGGCAGGGGAGCACCAGGAAGGGGTCGGGGGCTTCAGGTGACCCTGAGGGGCCATGGCAGATAGGGATTGCTGCTGCACTGTGCCCCAGTCTGTTTCCCTGTCCTGGGATGGGGAGCGGCAGGGAGGGAGGCAGACGTGCTGGAACACCAGCCTGAAACTGGGCAGAGTTCCTAGGGGCAAGGCAAGGGAGCATCTTCGCAGGCATCCCATGGTGAACACAACGGAGCTGCTGCTTTCGGGTTCACCAGCACGTCTCTGCCATCGGAGCACCCTGAGCACAGGAAGGGTGTGGGAATCGCAGCTGTGATTTGGGCTCTTACTGCCACAGCATCCTACATCACACTGCCTGTATTCTAAGTCACACTGCATGACATTGATGCCCACACGGGGATCAGCAGTGTCCTAAAAGCTTCACCAACATCCTCTCCCAAGCTGTTTATCCTGGGAGATGCCCGTGGGCACCCACAGTCCTGTCCAGCTTGTCCGCCAGAGCTGCCGGAGCTGCTGGTCTGTGAGGGCATCACAGGAAGGCCAGCAGTTGGCTGCTCACTGGTAGCTTGTATGCCATAAATAAAAAAATAAATAAATAAATAAAAAGAGAGAGAGAGAAGAGAGAGGAGTCATGGGTGTAGACAAAGTCTAACGCTGCTTCCTGCTGCCACATTNAAAAAAAAAAAAAAAAAAAAAGAGAGAGAGAGAAGAGAGAGGAGTCATGGATGTAGACAAAATCTAACGCTGCTTCCACATTTTTCCCCCTAAAAAGGTACTGTAGAAAAACATGCCTGAATATAACTGTCACGAAAGGTAGTATTGGTTCTTCAGTCTCCATTGTTGAACAAAAATAGTCTGTCCGTGATGGCTTTTCTGTATAATAGTCAGAATTTGCATTACTGTGATTAGTGGCTTAAACATGTGTTTGTAAGGTAATCATTTAACAACCTATCTTACGAAGTGTTTGCCTTCAGAATTCTGTATCCACTGCAAGCTCCAACTAGCTCTTGTCTTCACTGGCGGATAAGGGCTTAAAAATTAACAGAAAGGTGTGCTCACGTAGTGCATTCACTCAGCGAGTCAATTATTCTCCCCTGTGGATGCAGGAGGACAAGAATATTAAACTGAATCTGTGATCTGGAGGGCAGGGGAAAGGAGTTTGTCTGATGTAGGAAGTGCCCAGTACTTCTGCCACTAAAGCCCCCATGGCGTTTGGGAGATTTTTGTTCCCAGCACACCTGCAGGAACCAAGGGCAGCAGGAAAGCCACGCTCTCCAAAATGCGTTGTTATCGTCTTTGCTGATTCACAACCAGAAATATGTGGGTTATGGTTTGGGGGAAGTATCGGCCCGTGGCACATGGAGAGATGCGCTCTCCACGCATTGGTTCAGTCTGCTTCTCTCCTACAAGACTCGGTCAGACTCTCAGCTCCGCTTTAGATCAGCCTTGTTCCTTTTCAGGGCTTCTCCACCCCTTTACCGGGCACAGTTACTCCCCGATGGAGCATGCAGGCAGGGGATGTTGCCTATATGCAGGTCTGCTACGAGGCAGCTTCCCAGGCGCCGGCTGCGGGGCCGGCTGCTCTGCAGCAGTTTGCCCTGTCAGGTGTTTGGCGTGGCAAGGCTTGGCCTGGGAAAATGCACATGGAAAACCGTGGCTGGGATTCTCTTTGTGGAGGGGAAGGGATGTTCTGTAGTTGCGTTGGAAGCTTTGCTCATTGGCATCTGCTCTAATTTCTGCCTTGGACTGTTAGAGCATGGGGCTCTACAGCACAGTGCTGAGAGGAGCAGCGTGCGGGGTCCCACGGGGCGATACAAGCAGCAGTGCTGGCACCTGCCCGCGCTGACAGAGCTCCAGGTGCACGCTGGCTGGCGTGGGACCTTCCATGCCAGCCAGTGCCCTGCATCCACCCAGGCCTGCTTTCACCTCTGTCCTTTGCTTGGGGTGCTCAGGAGGGGACGGCTGCGTGGAGGATGACTTCAGTGCCGCTGGGAGCTGCTGGAGGACCAGCAGGCACGGCGAAGGTGAAACAGTTGGTTCACGGCACGCGAAAATCCACAGGCACCTCCACCCATGCCGGAGAAAAGTACTTTTCTCATTTTAGAGAAAAGACTAAAAGGTTGTATTAAATTTAGTGCGGCTTTCAGATTGCAAAGGCACTGGGACAAAGTAATCTGCAGTGAGCTCCAGAGGCACAGCAACGCAGGGTGGCCCCTCTCCTTCTAAAGCGTGCCGAGTTGGCTTGGGTTCTTCTTGTTCTGCCAGAAACTTCTTTGGTGGTGAGAATGAAATCATGCAGGGTTAGGCTGCTGGGGCAGCAGGTTTGTGTGCTTCCGTGGGAGAAACAGATGAATGCTGACTGATGGTAAATGATCCTGAGAACTGGACATTTTGGTTGACATACTCAATGTCCGTCCTTTTGCTGCTGTAGGAGAAAGATGGGTGCTTGAATCCCGCGCTCAGACACGTGGTGGGCAGTTTTGCTGGTCACTGCCGTATGCTGGAGGCCACAAATACGATTCTGTTTTCATCTTTCCGATGATGGGAAAGGCAGAGTGGTGCCGGAGCCGTGACAAGCTGTGGCACAGGTAAGGACAATTTTGGTGACCCTAAAGCAGCTCCAGAATTAGGGGTTGTCTGCTGGAGGTCAAAACTTTGGCTGGCTGGCCCAGAGGAGGTTGCAGTTTTGTCCCTGTAGAAGGAACTAATTTATTGATATATGTCAGGAGAAGAAACGTCTTTTAAGATTTCCTGCAGGTAATAAAATGAACAGAACACGGAGCCCGTGGAGCTCGGGCGCGGGGCTGCGGAGCGAGGCTGCTCGGCAGCGGCGTCACGGCGTCAGTGCCATTCAGAGCCATCAAAGCTGCTCGGTGCCCTCTGTGTAGAACTGCGGAAGGCTGCAGGCGCTGTGTGGATGGTCAGGAATCAAAGGGCTGGAAAGAAATCTGTGGCGCAGGAAGGTCCAGCACGGCCTCGTCGTGTCTGAGCTCACAGAGCCCTTGGCTGGGGGCACCACCAGCTGAGCAAGCCTCAGGACTGGCGTGGTGCCCTGCTGAGATTCAAGTGCAGTCCGAGGTGATGATAAGAGCGAATCCGTCTAAGAACAGGAAAGAAACCACGGCTATCTTTAGCTAGAGGCTATCGAAGCTATTTCTGCTGTATTTGTTTACAAGAAAGCAGTTGTTATGGTTACTTAAGGAATGCGTTTCTGGGTAAGAACGCGAAGGAGTCGCCTGCCTTCAGCACGTTTGCCTCAAAGCTTCAGGTGAGCTTTAATTTCCTGGCCCTACAGATCCATTGCTGGTTAGGGGACCTGGCCATACCCGGCTCAGAGCACCGGGTGCTGCTCGAGCTGCTGATCCTGGGGTGCTGCGGGAGCCGGCCTGCCTGCAAAGGGCGAAGCGAGCGGTCTGTGCCCTCCTCTGTTTGCTGCAGCCGCTTCACCTGTGGTCTCTTTTCAAGTCTGCAGTGAACCTGAGGGCAGGCTCGTGCGCAGAGCCATCGCACAGCAGGCTGGGGGCTTCGGGGGCGCAGCTTTGTCCATCCCAGGCCTCCCGTGTCTCTGCCCTGGGTCTGTGGCACAGCGCTGAACCTGCCTTCACCTCCGGGGAGCGTTTCACAAGAGCTGTTGGCACGTGCATGGGATTCTCTCGTTAGCCTCATTTCCGGTTAGACTCGTACTAACTGGACTGACCCCACTGATGTGTGCTGGCGGTGCAGTCTCACCGCACGCTGCTGTTGCTGCAGAGCTGCACTGTACAGCCACATTTTGAAAAACAGGAGGCATTTAGGGGTTTTCTCGCACATAATCATTCTCAGTAGAAAACAGAGCATGAAGCAGAAATTGAAGGAGGCTCTTAAAGGCAAAGCTGGGACAAAAACAGACTCAGTTCCCATGAGTTCGTCGGCACATCCCTAGCAGCACTGAAAGATGCACAAGCACCGCTCCTTTTGGCTAATCAGGTGGAAAATGTGAATTGTAAAAGCCAAAGAGTTTTAACTGCCTGTCCTTGACAGCAAGGAAACCTGGGCAGCTACATCCCATCAGTGCACCATGGTGCTGTCTCCTGTCTTTGGGCAGTTCCACGTGCTGGACGCCGAGGAAAACATCTGCCGTTTGTGTTCACATTAGCTGGTGTCCTGCTGTGCCTTAAATACCTTCAAATGCTCTTTTCTCTTTCCATCTTTTCACTCTAGCTGAATTATAGAAAAATCTGTCATAGCTTCACATGTATATTTGGCCTTAAATAAGGAAAAAGTTTTTTATTTTTAAAATTGATTGTAATGTTATATTGCAAGCACAAAGCATCTCCAACAGCCTGCCACTGGAAGTCTAGCACAAGGGCAGCTAAAGCTCCCAACCCGTTGTTGCTTCATTTTCTGTTGTTTTTAGCCCAGATCTCCAAGGAAATGGGACGTGTGAGAATGGTGTTTGTTTCCTGGATGTTTCAGCCAAACTTGACAGGGAGAAGAAGGCTCAAATGCTGCCTTACAGGAAGGCGTGTGCTGGGAGCTCACCCTCAGATGTTGCATTTCCCCTTCTCACAGCATGGCTGGGTCTTGATTCTTTCCATTTCCTTGCCAACGTCCCGCACTGTGCGACCCACTGCAAAAAGTGTTTCATGGCTTAGTGCTGAAGGCAAAAACCAGCCTTTGCTGAAGTGTCCCCAGCTTCAGTGCCAGCCTCTGTAAGGCTCAACGCAGTGCCCCCAGCTGCGCATTCTTCCGGCAGCAGAGTTATCTGCATATTTGTGGATGTTCCAAAAAATATTTTCCAGCAATCATCTCTGACTTGGGAGTTTTTGGGAACTTCTTCGTTTATTAACAACCCAATTAAAAAACACTGAGAGTATTTTTCCAACATTCGTATGTGAAACTGAACCCTTGTTCATCTCTCTCTTTCTCCCTAGAACAGGGCAGTGATTTATAATTCATTCACATTTTTATTTTTCTTTTTTCCTTTTCTTTTTTTCTTGTTTATTTCTATTTATTTATTTATTTATTTATTTATCCTTTCCAGAATAGGTTTCAGGTAAAACCCTGAGTATAAAGTGAAATATTTAGGAATAAGCTCACTGTGCAGAAAACCACAACGATGAATCTAAAAAAGAGCAAATTGTACATTTTCTCTTATTCTTATGATTTCAGCAGAGCCCAAATAAGGCTGCGCAATTGCCAGTGTAGGTCTCAGACAAAGCACAGCTGCAGACTTTGCTTCTCAGTGAGATCCTCTTGCTCTCTGGGGGTGGGTTTGACCCCGCAGGTTCAGGCAGACCCTTCTTGCCGCGCAGTGTGAGCCGTGCAGGTTGGACGCAGGCGCAGCAGCGGGAGGCCGTCCCGCCTCTGGGCTGTTGTGACATCAGCTGTGCTCGAGGGAGAAGCAATTCCTTGTTGCCACAGAGCAGCGCATTTAGGGCATGGGCGCTGGGTGTCCAGGCAGAAAGGTTCCCCAGTGTGCTGCTGGTGGTGGGTCCTGAACGGCACCGGCAGCGTCGCTGTGACCGCGCAGGGCGGTGCCTGCACGTGGAGGTGCCCGCGTGCATCCTGCGTGCAGTTTGCTCTCAGCTTTCACACTTTTGAGAGGGGTGGTGTAAATGAACCACTAGACTAATAAATTCTTGGTGCCCGTGTTATTAGAAGAAAACAAATAAATGGATACCCCGAATCGAGGCCAATCGGTTTGCTGCTGTCATTCGCATGGACCGAGAGGTATTGTTTAGAAAATTTAAAATTCATTGAAATCCCTGCAGTACCGGCACCTCATTTGGCTTCACATTAATGAACGTTGTTTGTGCTGTTAGTGTCAGAGCTCTAAAGGAACAGCACCAGTTACAAAGGGCAGTGTGAAATGCACAGGGTTAAGCGTGGGTGCGACGAGGTCATGGAGGTCCGCAGAAGCAGAAGCACTGTCCCCCTTGGTCCCCGTGGGCTTCGGACCAGGACCCAGTAGCGCAGGTTCTGTTTTGTTCCCCGTTAGCAGGTGCTCGGTTACAGCCTCCCGCTGTTCCGTGGAGCCTGTGCAGGAGCTGTAATCGTCTTCTGTTGTAACCAACAAATGTTAATCAGGCAGTTCCTAGTTTTACAGGCCCAAGATGAATTCCGTGCCTCGCAGGATCTTTACAAAAATGGTTGCAATAAACTTCAAGTCTTTACCAGCACCCCAAGGAAGGTCTGTGGCATCTCAAGCTTTTTTCCAGTGGCTGACCCATCACAAAAAAAATTTGGAGTAAAGGAGAGATCCTGACACCAGTGGATGCACGTGAGAAACCTCCTCCGTCACAGAATGGCTTTTGGACGTGGCGCAGGGCTGAGGACTCTCTTCTCCCAGTGTTATTCCTCTGTCTTACTTCTTCAGATGCATTTCTGGAATAGGGCTCCTGCACTGTGATGGTTGTTTTGTGACGGTGGGTTGGTCCCTGGTGGGCGTAAGGCTGCGTTCACTCTGGGATTCAGTAATCTGCCCTGGGCTCCTCGCTCCGGAGCAGGGTGATCTCGATGCTGTTCCTTTCAGTCCACAGCAAACCTTTTTTCTTCCAGTGCTGAATATTCATTATCCATAGAACCCAGGTGCACTCTGCACCAAAGGTGAAGGGGGCAATAGCCCACTTTTCATTCACACGCTTGCTGCCACTGTGCTTTACTTTTGCCCCTGTTGTATGAAGGCACGAAGGCAATAAATGGGCAGAGGGATCTAGGCAGATCTGGGCAATATATTAAGGTGAACTAATTTCTGCTAAGCCTTAAAGGGTGTCTTTCATCTTGTGTGGAGAACATGAGGTCCATGGCAAGGAGAAGAGGAACATAATGTGGTAATTGGATTGCAGTAATTGGATCAGGTGGCTGGTGCCATGGCCAGCCAGACTGCAGCTCATGCAGACCGAGCACAAAGGACCCAGGCTGAGCCAAGACAAAAGATCAGCCTTCCACTGCTAATGAGTGAGGAGATACAAAAAGTTGAGTCTCCTAAGTGTATCCATTTAAAAACTTCAAATGAGAGCTGCACAGTTGGAAGGGAGTGTAAAAGTATTGTACAGCTTTTGTGTAGACTATGTAAATGGATAACACTAAAAGCTACAGCTCTTTGGAAAAAAGTTTGGAAGAGAATTGTGTTAGAAAACGCATTACCTGTAAATGAAAACAGTTTTGAGAGTTCTCTAAGACTGATGAAGCATCCCAGCGTGCTTCAAAAGTGCCAAAATGTTTTGACTTTAAAGGGATTTTTCATCCTGAGTGGCACTATGAGAAAGGTGTCGGTCTTCCAGGATTATCAAAACAGAATGCTTTCCCTGATCCCAAACAAGTCCTAATCCCTTTGGTTCTGACGACATTGCAAACGTCTGGGTGTCTGGAGGCTGCGACAAGTGGCAGATCTCCATCCTCTGTGGTGCTGATCATCGCGGCCACGTGCCACCAGCTCTGCTCCTACCCATCCTCTTCCCGCATCAGCTCTTTTGTCCACGGGGAGTTCAGGCAAAGGGAGCACGGGGCTTGCCCAGAGTCTCTCTGCTCACGTTTTCAAGGCTTCCTCTGCAATCCTAACAGCTATAGCCTTGTTTTTATTTGTCTGCTTGGTATTCAAGGTTGCTTTTTGTTGTTCAAGGTTGCCTTGAGGTTCCATTAACGCAGTTTACGTAGCACCGTGAGCATCAAGTCACATCTGTCTGATGTCAGAGAGATGCTATTAAACCAAACAGCCTAGCAGGAAAGGTTGCCTGTGCTTAGGAGAGCGGGCAGGTGTGTATGGGGAGCACTAGTTACTTAGTGCTGCTAATTTACAGCCTGATTCAAGTCAAGGAACAAAAAGGTCACATAAATGAGCAAGTGCTCCATCTGCTTTTATTATTCTCCAAGTCCAGTGCTGTGTTTGGTGGTATTAAATTATATGCAGCGAGCCCCCGACAAAGGAGATAAAACAATTCATTTGCCATTTGAGGTAGACTGTTTTTGCTGTAAACACTTTGATGGGCTGACACTGACGGTTTCCCGAATTTAAATCTTACCGGCACCCTGAGGTTTTCTCAACATGGCTCCATTACTGAAGCTGCATTTTAAGCAGCATCCCTTTATGTGACAGTTGCCATTGAACAGTGTCATGGGGAGGGGCAGGAGCTCCAAAATGTCAGGGAAAGGCTCTGGGAGATGAAGTGGGAGAGCACGCGCCCAGCAAGATCCCAGAGGAGCTGCCCAGAACCCCAGGCCCGTGCTGCAGATTTGAGAAACGTCTGAAGTTCACGCGAGCTATTCTGTTGGCAAATTTTAACTAACCCCACACTCAAAGGGATGCAACTGAATCCATGTGTTAGTTCACCACGGTGATAGCTTTGAAGGAAGAGAACATTCCAGATGCGATGGTGTCGTGCATCCTTCCCAACGCCAAGCTGGGCGGGGACATCTCGAAATCAAATATTTCCTGCTGCACACCCCCTGCACCCGAAGGGTTTTGCTGTTGGTGACAGGTCCTGCAGAGCGCAGTGCTCCTGGCTCCACGAGGTCCCCTTGCTGCACCCCCTAGGCGGCTCTGGGCAGGAGCTGGCCCGTGTCCTGTTAATTGGCCTCTTGGCGGCTGCCAGTGTAATGAGGGAGCTTTTCCCGTGTTCTCTCTGTCAGGGCACCACTGCTGAGCTCTTTCTTCTTCAGTCAATGCTTTTCACCAGACGTGCACGGACTTTGTGGCTTTGATTTTCCCGTTGCCCCTTTGTGTTTTGTCCAAATGAGTTGAAAGCAGGGGATGACAGATGGGCAGAGAGGCAGAACGTGCGATCACATCAGCCTCGTCCCCTTAAGAAGCCTACAGCCAGGAACAAGAGCAGGCACAGCGAGAGCAGAGCCCTCCTCAGGGCATGCAGCACGCAGGTGGGTTCCGTGCTCGCTGCCCCTGCTCCTCCACCCCAGCCTCCCCAGCTGTGCTCCTCCCTGCCAGATGTGCGCGGCCCTGCCCTGCACCGAGCAGGCTCTGCCCCGGGGCTGGGCACAGGAAATGTTGCCAAAACAGTGATGCTGGAAACTAAAAGGGTTCCACAGGGATGGACGTTTTCAGATTTGGATGACATTTTATTTGAAAAAAAAGGTTCATTTTCTCTTTTCTCTGACTTTTTCATTTTTCACTTGTCCATTGAGACAAGGGAGCAAAGAACAACATGAAAATATGAGACAACATCCTTACTCATTTTTTTCTGGAGTTGCTACTAAATGAGCAATAAAATCGTTTTTGTTCCTGAAATTCCTTTTTTTTTTGTACGAACAACTTTTATTGGGAAAAAAAAAAAAAAACACAGAAACTGTGATTAGATCTGCTAGCTGACACCAACAACCTTCGTTTTTTTCTTTCTGTCCCTTTCTGCTCTCTGCCTCCCTCCCTCACCTCCACCTGCCTGTTATCTTCACTCCCCTGGGGCAGGAGCACTGCTGTCCTTGGGGTCACCCTGTGCCCCGGTACCCAACACCCAGACCCTTCCTCACAGCCATACCCATCTCCTACTGATCCTTTTGTCCTTTGACAATGTTTTTTTCATTGCAGCTTACTCTGAATGTTTTCCTCCGTGATTAAGGTCTCTGTTCTGCCCTGCTGAGGGCTGCTTTATTTCAGTGATTCCCATGGAAGTCGTTGCCAGTGCTCCGTGGCCATCGTAACAGCTGCATCGCGTGTGCCGTCAGCGTGCAGCATGCACCTAGGGCAGGGGCTCAGGGAAGCTCTAAACTTTTTCAGGCTGTAAGCAGTGGCCAATGATAAAAGTTCTGCGGAATTTTGCCTCAGTGAAAGCAGATTTGGGTCCCTTACCTACCCTGACTTACAGCTCTCACTGACCTGTGTGAAATGCCATCGCTTTGCTGCACAGAACGCACAGTTCGGGCCTCCCTGTGGATTTCCCAGCACCAGCAGCCAATTCCTCTCTCCTGCCGCCTCTCTGACCCTTTGCCAGGTGCTCCTTCCCAGCTTTTGATCACGGTTCCACCTGCTGTACCAATGCAGCCATTTCTTCCTTGAGTAATCTTGAAGATTATAGATTTTCTTAGTAAATATTCTTAGAGGTCTTCATATGGCAGATTAGCGCCTGTCAGGTCCTTCTGCAGGTAACTGATATTTCAGCTAATTGGCAAAGATGTACCCTTAAAGGTGTCTTGGTGCTGATTTGGGTGCTTTTTGAATCAACTTTTCAGATGAGAACTGCTCATCCTGCTGGACACTGCTTGGAGAGGAGCCCCAGTATCCCCTTAACCAAGGTTAAAGCTTCCTGAAGCCCGCGACCTCTTGGTTTGGACCCTGCTACTGGATTTACAGTAAGTGTCTATTTTTGTTTTTATCCAAAGAGATAACGAATACCCTCAAATAATGTTTCAGGACAATAAAAGATTGAAAGTGATTAAAAAACACTTAAACTTGCTGTATGGTCTGTGAATATGCGTGTACCTCTTTGTCACCGAGTGTGTTGTGATAGCTGTGTTATAGCTTCTTGCTAGACATCTTTCTCTTGCTTAGATTAATACCACAGATAATGGAGGTATGTATATATTCCGAATTGACAGGACATTTATTTCTCTTTCCAGTGGCAGAAATCCATTAGAAGTAAACAAATTCTTTGCTCTTATCAGAGTGCTTCTTGTTGTCTGCATTTAGAGATAAAGCTCCCCTCCTTTATCACAGCGCGTGTGCGTGCGTCCCTGCGGCGTTCGGGGGCGTTGTGCGGCGCCGCGAAGTTACAGCTGGCCGCAGAGGGTGGAGATCCGTCTGAAGCCATGTTGTCTGGCCGGTTATGGTTCATGTTTCCTGCTGCACTTCCCCTTCTCAAACGCTGGAGTTGCTCCTGTGCAGCCCCTTGAGCTGCTCCAGTTCCATTTGGGATGAACCCATTAGACCTCCCGTGCTCAGAGATTTGCCCTGTAGTCCCCTGTAGCCCTGCAGGCAATTTGCTCTCCTTATTTCACCCGTTGAATGTGACCTTCTTCTCAAATTCATGGAGCAATGCTACTCTCTGCTAAACTGCTTCCCTTGCTCTGTCCGCCTTGACACGTGGCACGGGGTACGCCACACAGTGACTTCCAAGCTGCAGTATTTGTACACAGGCAGTAGTCATGGAGAACAGAAGAGAGAATTGCATTTTATGGAGAGGAAGGAGCCAGCACAGAGTGAGGACTTCCTCTGAGCACCCACGAGACCTGCCAATTTATCCAGAGGTCTCTGAAGTTAGTGTGATTTGCAGAGTGGTTGTACATTTATTTCTGCTTAGCTTCTGGCATCATCATCCAGTGTCATCTTTCACCAGGGAGTTCATAAGCACCTGTCAATCTTGTCATTCTGCATTAGGAAAAAGGCTGAACTGTAACCCAATTCCTCATGCAACGCTCAACATATGTCCCCTAGAAAAGGGAAAAGAAGAAAAGCACAAACCAAAACAAACTGTCAAGCAAGCTCTGAGAGATTTATGGGTGTGCAGCATTATCGCAGCCCCAGAAGTGGTGCGTGCCCCACTCTGGAGCTGTTCGGTGGGTGGGAAGTCATGAAGTGTGGAGCCCAGCTTCTGCAGGGGCAGCCGGGCTGAGACGCTTCAGCTGGGGTGGCCGAGGTCAGGAGGAAGGGTTGGAGGTGGGGCACAGCTGGGGTGGGATGGGCCGCTCGCAGGGTGTTGGCAGCACCAAGCTCAGGGGCAGTTTTGGGTCCATTTGCAGAGCAGTGAGGTCTGATGTCCTTTGAAATCTCTGGTCCTCACCATAACAACTTTCCTTCCCACTGACTGTCTTGGAAGCGAGAAAAAGCTGTATGAAACAATATTTAAAATTTTCTGTGCTGTTTTGAATTTACGTACAGCTTATTGATTTTGCCCAACGTGGATGAGGTTTTTTTAAACTCTTAATTAATTGGCTACTTTGGTAATTATTGACTGTTAGCAAATTTCATTCTGTTGCTACAAAACCCTCAGAAGCTCTTCATTAAGTAAATTCCTCAAAGAGTATGAACCACAGACTTCGTGAAAGGAATAGCTACACACTGAGCTCATTATTAGCTTTGACCTGTGTTTGGAAAATGATGTCCAGGCAGTGAGGGCTTGCAGAATCTCTCAGGGGGGATGGTTCCCTGCTGAGTCTGAAGCTTGCCTTTTTGGCAGGCCCTGGCAGCACAATGCCGTGATCCAGCTGTTCAGATGATGCACGCTGACACCGGCCACATTTACTCAGAGAGCTCATCTCCCTGTCTTTCCTTCTCAAAGTGATTTATTGTCGTGACGTCCCAGGTAACTAAACCCCACAGTTCCCAAGCCACTTTGGGTTCAGTCATTTGGAGTGCAAATACAGAAGCAGCTCAAGCGCTGGTGGTTCCAGACCTGCATCTCCAGGGCAGCGACAG
Source organism: Alectura lathami (assembly GCA_013399715.1). Taxonomy (NCBI): domain Eukaryota; kingdom Metazoa; phylum Chordata; class Aves; order Galliformes; family Megapodiidae; genus Alectura; species Alectura lathami. The sequence continues at coordinate 40,980 of VXAV01002440.1, read as the reverse complement.
AACCAAAACACTTATTGTAGGGGGAGTGCCCACCTTAGCTTGGTTAGGACAGCTACGTAGCACCACAAGGAGCCTGCGGCATGCTTTCTCCCCCCATGAGCTGCCCTCCCATCTCCATCAGCTTCAGGAGCCCCGGGCACAGGCACCCCATGGTCGTGCCCCAAGGTCGCTGTGCACCCCGAGCCTGCTGTCCCCTCCCTGGCTCCTTACCCCTCTTCTCATCTGCAGCTCACTGACTCAGACGCTGTCTCACGGTCCTTGTTTAATTCTATTTACTTAGTCAGGAACTTTCCCAGTTTTCTTCTTCCCAGGTCTCTGCTTCTCTTTCTAGACTCATTCCTCAGTTCCCCTCTTCTCTGGGAGTCTCTGGTTTTGTTCATTCCTACCCACTGGCCTCTTGTCTCATAGTTCCTGTGGCTTTTTCATAGATTTCTGTCCCACTGCTTCACTTCCATCACATTTCCCCAAACCTCTCCTTTCCATCAGGCTCCTGCCTGCAAGGACATCCCAGCCCTCGGATCCGTGCAGGCAGGAGGAAGGTGGGGCTGCTGCCCTGCAGCACCAGGCATTGTGGGCTGCAGCATTTTCCAGTGAATTGGGCTTTCCTGTTTTTTTGCTTTGCAATGAACTCAGTAATCTTGGGCCCCCAAAGACTTAGGGGCCTGAAGCTTTTGCATGAGTGATAGCAAAACAGAAAAATGGGAAATGATTGATGTTTGGTAGGAAACCCTGCTGCACTTGGCCAGCAAGTGTTAGGAAAATCTCACATGCAAAAACTGCTTCTGTGTCCACAAAATAGCTTCAGTGGGGCTTTCTCCAAATAACCACGCTCCGTAAGTCAATTTTCAATCCCCTTAGCACAGGTGACGTACGGAGTGTGAAAGAAAGGCATCATGGTATCGGCCTTTTAAGTGTGTAGTAGAAGATTTATGGCATTCACAGTCAATAGGAGGAAACCTCAAGGTCATTAGATTTGTCAGAGCACTCAGGAATATCAGCAGTCCGCCACGTGGGCTCTGGGTCCAAGTGCTCACCCATGTAATGGAAAGGACAAACGTTGGTGTCTGTGTAAAGGGGCCCTATCTCGGTTCCGATTTATAGTTGGGGTTGTATGTAGTGTAGCCTAACTGGCAGGAGAGAAATAAATCCTTTACGGCTATGTTACTTCATGCATGAGAATTTAAAATCCGACGTGGTAGAGTTATTGGGAGCTGTCAGCAGGCAGAGCACTTGGAAGACAAAGCGTGCGTGCAGGCTGGGCAGGCAGCGCTGTCGGAGGAGACGCACCGTAATGGAAAATCACAGAATTCCCTCTTCCCCGGTTCAAACAAATGCGATCTTGTTTTACACTCCAGTGCCTTCAATTGCTTAAGAGAACAGCATTTTTTAACATCTAATTTGAATCATCTGACCTACTGTTGTGCTGCTTTATGTAGTTTTACTGAGCAAAAAATTAAGTAATCAGTAATGTCTCAAGCTGGTGGTGTGACATTGCGTACTGAAGTTTGATATGGCAATCTGCCTTCTTCCCATTATGTGATTTTCAACTGAATACTTGATAAAGCCTGTTGAGATACGAACTTGATGGAAAACTCCAATATCTAAAAGCTCTTGTCTCCAATGTTGGGTACACATTTCTTCAGGCTCCTTAGTGTGCTGCGGGACCAGCACCCTTGTGTTGTTTGACTGCAAAGGCTGAAATACATGTGCACGCATCTCCAACAAATCCAGAAATCTGAGTGTGTTTGCTTAAACTTTAACGCACAGTTTATGATAACAGGATTCTCCTCCTTCACCCTCAAAGCCTAATGATGTCTGTCCAGTTCTGCATGGAAACCCCACTGACATGAATGAGCGGGGCCAGTAGCCGTCTCCTTGTAAAGAAACTCTGCAAGTCATGAGCTGGCTGAGTCCTCTGTGAGTTAGGTAACTACATAGCGATAATTTGCCGGGCAAGGGGTGTTTCCGTCCCTGACACAGGGAAAACAACTCCCCCAGCCCCTGAAACAGAAAAAAAAATCAGTTAAAATTTCATGAGAAAAGTAAAATAGTTTTGATTTGCAATTGCAAGCTTTTTTTTTTTTTTTAATAAGGTTTTTTTTTTTTTTTCCCACTACTAAATGTTCTTTAAAAGTGTGAGCAGCTATTAAAATGAGATATCCCAGGAACGAATTGCCTGTGGAGAAGTGTGAGCCTGAAGAGGAGCATGGGAGGGAGGGGTGGAACAAGAAGTGCCGAATTGCCCTGGTCATCAGTCGGCACTTCTCTTCCCGCACGGTGTTCGGAGAGATGCAGTTACCCTGTGCCAGCAGCAGAGCGCTCTGTGCGGAAGCTCTTTAAGGAAATCTTCACTGCTCCGTGAGAGCTGTGTGGCTCGCAGGAGGAGCGTTTACCCTTTCGGCCCATCTTTAGTGATGGGTGTTTGTAACACAGAGACTAACAGCTCCGTGTCGGTTCTCATGATGCTGCAGAAATGCAGGGAGTTGTCTCACCAGAATCTCAGTGTACCAGTTTTATCGGAAATGATAAAAAAGCTTTGATGAGTCTCCGTACTTTGCGGGAGTTGTGACAAAAAGACAGACGATCTCTCACTTGTCGTGAGGATGTAGAGACTCCGAAATAAGCATGCTCCATTTTGAAGTCTAATCCTCATTTTTAGGTTGAAAAGAAATCAGCAGCTCGGTTGCATGTGGAGCCATGGAAGGGGAGAGCACTCGCAGGGGCAGTGGGAACCTCGACATGTCCACAGATTCCTGGCACGTTTTGGTGAAAGCGGTCAGCTCGTGGTCCCAGCGTTAAATTGGCAGCTGTGATGGCTGTGCCTTGTCTGCATTGCTTGCATTGCTCACAAATCATAGACTCACAGACTGGCTGGGTTGGGAGGGACCTCAAACCCCCCAGCCCCAACCCCTGCCGGGGGCTGGCTGCCCCCCCCAGCTCAGGCTGCCCAGGGCCCACCCAGCCTGGCCGTGAGCACCCCCAGGGATGGGGCACCCACAGCTGCTCTGGGCAGCCTGCGCCAGGGCCCAACTGCCTCTGGGTGAAGAATTTCCTCTTCACATCCGACCTAAATCTCCTCTCTCTTAGTTTAAAAGCACTCCCTTTGCCCTGTTACTGCCTGCCCATGTCACAGGTCGCTCTCCTCCTGTTTATCAGCCCCCTTCAGGCACAGAAGGCCTCATTCGCCAAGGTGCAGTACGAGCCATTAAAAACATCCCCCAAAACTGGGCAATGAGATTTTGTGTTTAGTAAGTTTTGAATATTCTGTGTGAGATTCTCTTGTGGTCCATGTCACCACTGACGAGAAAAGTGCCCTGCAGTGAGCTGCCCCATTCCTGCCGTCAGCCTGACTTCCAGGGAGAAGGGCTGCTTTGCTGACCTTTGGTGCCCAGTTAGAGGAGAGCGTGGCGATTCTGAATTGAAGTGATACTGATTTTTCTGAATTGAATTGATATAACGTAGCAGTGGGACACATTATTTTTTTGCAGAACTTCCTCCCCATGGGGTTAAACAACAGTCTGAGGCTTGGTGTTCAGGCAAATTTTGGAGCAGGCATTTGGAGCATGTGTTTCTGGGGAGTGGGACAGGACAAACGCTGACTGCAGCTGGCTGGCCACAGGAGAGTGGCCAAAAATGTGTGCATCGCTCACGCTTTCTGGCCTATGAAGTAGGACAGGATGATAGCAGAGCTGGGTCTGTCTCACGGCGATAATGGCTCTGGGTACCAGGCCTGTGCGGGTGGCCATAGGTTCATCCTAGCACAGACATGCAGCTGGTCCTTTTAATGGAATGAAAAATGCAAAGCAAAGGCCAGCGTCAGCCTCGGAGTGCTGCCTTTGTTCGTTCTGACAGCACGTAAAGCAGCAGGTTTTCCTTGGGTCTTTTATATAGAACTCTGGATCACACGTATTGAGTTCCTCTGTGGTCACCTGCAAGAGCAGTATCTGATTAGCCCACATTGTCTGGAAGGGTTTATTTATATTAACAAAGCTCCAAGGAAATATGCTCTGACATTTACGTTGTAACCATGCTCATTTCCCATGATTTAGCATTGTGATTTTGGCTTCCTGTTGTTCTGTTCAATGCCCCCTTCATCAAAAGCTGTGAGCTATGCCAGAGACCTCCCTGCGGTCACCAGGACCACAATTACGTGGCATGGGGAAGGCTCTCTTCACTGCAGCTGGTGGTCAGCTTTGCCCTGAGATGGAAAAAATGGGAATGATGTGAGTAGGCTGGAAATCACCTATCCCTTACAAACAAGAACAAAAAATCAGCTATGTTGTGATGACTTGTGCGGTAGCCATTCCACACCATGTGAAGGAACTTTTCCTGTTACGTGTCCTGAATTTATCCACATTTCATTTTACCGAAAGGTTCTCTGTGTTGTGCCTAGGTATAGGATTAAAAGGAGACAACTTGGTGTTCAGGAACTGGGTAATGAGCTTACTAATTATCTTGATCCTGAGTCTCTGAGAAGAGCTCTGCTCCTTTCCTGCTCATCACCTCTCCTTACAGCATGTCCTGTAGTGACACCAAGAATGGAGGACTTAAAGGACGTCAGCCCGGTTAGCGTGCCGCTGCCCTTGTTCCCCTCTTGGGACTTGGGGGTGCTGGTGGGTGACAGCTGGACAGGAGCCAGCAGCGTGCCCTCGCAGCCCAGAGAGCCAACCGCATCCTGGGCTGCACCCAGAGCAGCGTGGGCAGCAGGGCAGGGGAGGGGACCGTGCCCCTCTGCTCCGTGCTGGTGAGAGCCCACCTGGAGCCCCGCGTCCGGATGGGGAGTGCTCAGCACAGGAGGGACATGGAGCAGCGGGGGGATGCTGAATTATTGTTTATTACCGCTATCCCTGCACCCTGCTGCATCATTCCGTAGGGACACACCCACTCTTTGGGGTGAGAAAGTGACAAACTTGACCGGCACTGTGACAGTCTAGGGAAGTGTGAGGAGTTATCAGGACCAGATGCCTAGGAATTCGGAGCATCTAAGATAAACCCTGCTAAGAACAGTGAGCAGGGATAATGCTCGAGTGCAAAATGTTTTACCAGAGGAAAAGCAGAGCGACTGCTATGACACAGGCAAGCCCTGGTGCAACAGTACAAAAAAGGGTACTTGGAGAAAAAGGGACAAATTGGTACTTGGAGAAGTCAGTCTGATGAGGGTAAAAAATTAGAATCGTCCCCTCTGTATTTGGACATCTGGTCATTTTAGCTTGGGTAATCTTTGGTTGATCATGCTAATACTACATGAGTTGTTATCCATTATTAAACCTCACGGAGCTTTTAAGCAGCAGGTGATGAGAAAGCTCGGCAAAGGCACAAATGGGTCCGTGAGATGCACTGCTGGACAAGGACCAGGAAAACCAGCTGTGCTGTGCTGAAAGCTGCATTGCACCCATGGAATAAGTGCCGTACAGTATTTACAAATGAGGGAGAGCATCTGAAAAGCATATGTCTCTGCCAAATGTCTCCCGTTAGAAATGCAGGAAGTTCCATTAGTCCCAGGAAAACCAATTGTATTTCAGTTGTGGAGCCAATATTGCAGAACTACTGAGCTGTAATGGCTTTAATTGTGTTGCTTAAGAACTTTGAAACCACATTAGTCTCATTTAATTCAGCTTAAATGAACACAAAGAGAATGGAGTTGTCTAAACTTGGTTGGGTCTATTTTCCAAAATGCCCTTTTGAGTACAATTAATGTTAGACTGTAAATGACAACAGTGAGAGGAAATTGCCCTTAAGTACCTGTAGGGAGCAGGCGAGCCCGGATGAGTCTCCTGTTGTTGTTCATCTGGACTGCGGGGTGACTCCTCTCCTGAGCAGCTCGGCAGAGTACAGCATCACCTCGTGTGGGTCGTTTCTGAGCCTGACCAGACACTGAGCCACCTGCCCCAGCTGGCCGTGCTGGAGCAGGGGCGGACAGGGCAGCTCAAAAGGTCCCTGCCAGCCTCAGCCGTTCCGTGAAGGGCTGCGTGGGTGCGCGTTGCCCTGCTCATCACTTCCCCAGCTGGGTTTGCAGTGGTATTAGTGGCTGTTCTTGTGCCGAGACAATGAAGAATTAGTCATTCATCCTAAAAAATTGTGTTTGCTTTGGTTTAAGGGTAGAAGGATTTATAACTTGAAACTTAACAATAAAATTTGCTAGACATGCAAAACACATCAACAGCTAATTTTCTTTTCGTAACTTTTAAATTTTCTTTCCACCATATGGCTTAAATTGTGTGTGAATTAATATTATTCATAAATGCAGGACAGATAGGAGTAAGACCAATTACAGCAAAATATTCACCACCTTTTAATCTCTATGGTTATGGGAAAGGCTGTTCTCTTGAAAATTTAATATCTTTTAAAAATCACATGGTGTACAATGTTTGACTTTTGCCCCATGGCATTTGTCAAGTTTGCAATATTTTGCCAACAAATTAACAAGGGGTATATTTCAGTGAATTTTTATAAGCCAGAGGGAATCTGCCATTTGGCTTCAAAGTGCTTGCAACATGCTACTTGAGCAATTTGGATCTGGTAGGATTCAGTTCAGAGTTTCTGCTATCTCAGCTGGCACAGGGCTTTCTGGCTTCTATTTCAGGAAGCCGATAATTGCTTCGGGCTGGCTGCAGCGCTGTGCTCTCAAGTCACAGGGGAGTTCTCTTCTGGAGTCAAATGTACGGTTTGGATACTGCTGTAGAGCAAGGTACACCGGATTTTCAAGGCCTGTTTAGAAAGGAATAAATACAGAACGGTCACTTGGCAATGGCTCAGTAGCATACGTGTTGCACCAATGTGCGGCTGTCGTCAGAGCCTGAGACCGCTTGTGTTTGCTTCAGGTCCCATTTCCATCTCTCCCAGTGTCCTCTCTCCCCCAGTGACCTGGAGGAGAAGCACAGATTTAGGTGGTGTTTCTGCCACCCTATCTTGCTACCAGACATCTGCAGCTGAGGAGTTCCCTAAGCCAGAACTCTCACCTGCCTGGCTAAAAGCATGCCTGTCCTGGGCTCCTGGACATTTGCTGATGAGAAATTGCAGTGTACCCTTCTCTCACCTGGGTAAAAAGAAATCAAACTTTTAAAATTAAAATTATGTATTTATTTAGATTAAATATGGTGAAAAAAAAAAAAAAAAGAGTTAGTCAACCATTTTTTGCTGCCAGGACATCAAATCATTTTTCTTACAATTTCTCACCTGGGTGACTGTTAATCTCTTCACTAATCTCTCTTGATATTTACAGTTAAGTTCAATAAGACTGTTCATTTCCCTTGTTGTGGTTGGTATCCTCACTATGTTGTCCTGTGACATGTGCAGCCCAGAAATGTCTTATGAATCTGAAAGTGGAGTTGCACAAATCGTCTGCACTTGCGTGTCCCTCACAGGCACTGGGGTGCGCTCCTGCCCTCACTTACCTGCCTGCCAGGTCATCTCGGGCACTCTGAGGCCATTGGCTTTGTTCATCTGAGTGCCAAGCTGTTGCTTGGCACTGTTGCAGTTTGCACTTTGGGCTGCTTGAAGACGTGCCAGCCCTGATCTTCCCATAAATAAGCCCGTTAGCCCAGCTCAGCTGGGCGAGGCTTTCCCTGTGTCAGCACTGAACCTGCAAAACAAAGGCAAAAGGCAGAGGATGCTGCCCAGAAACAGCAGTGGACAAAGGCACTTTTTTCCCCTGTAGGTGCTGGAGGAGCTGGAGGGTGCTCAACGTCCCATTTTCTCCCCTATCAAGGACAGAAAGTTTTCTGTGGAACCTGAATGCGACTGGCAGCAGCCACAGCTCGGCCTGACGCCATTCAGTGTCATGTTGCAGATCCCAGCCCCACGGTTGTGTTTAGTCATTGGGTGTAGAAAGAAAGCCTCTGGATCTAAGAGTTCCTTGTGGAGGGCCACTATGTCCAGGGACCAGATTTTGATATGCAGAGCTGATGTAATGAAGTGAACTTGACTGAAGTTGCGAGGGACATCAGCAAAGTCTTTCTAGAAAAGAAAACAGTTCTGCAATAAATTAATGCCATCTGGTGCTATGTCTGACAAACTCTCTGCATCTGTTACGGCCACAGGAGAGGAGGTGTGAAAGGGAAGAACGAGAAGAAAACAAGTAACTCATCGCTTCTGAACTGCGCTGCAGCCTGGGCGCTGAGTGGCCCTTTCTTCTCTTCCAGCACAGTGCGAAATACACAGTGATGCTTGGAAGTATACCAGCAATTTCTCTCACAACGAACCCTTTTGTTTATTTTGTTGTACTCCTCCCCCCCTTACCCAGAACCTAGAGGTCCATGCACAGGCTCTGAGGTGGTTTGGTTTTAAATGGGCTGCACTGACATTATCCGTGCACTGAAATTGTCTGATAAATTGCCGTGAATTCCTCATGCAGAGGACGTGGCTGAACAGGAGCTTTCATCTCCCTTCCCTCTGCTGCTCCAGTTCTTTGCAGCTGGAGTTTTCTTTTCAAATACTGCTCACTCCCAGCCATTTGCTTGTCAGAAGCCAGACTTCCCATCTGCCATTCCCAACTCAAGCCATTTTGGAGCCGTTCTGGTTCTCTTTTCCTTGGTCTCCCACCACATTTGGAGGTCTGACCACATCCACGTTTGCTGTCTCAGCAGCCTGCCCTTGGCTTGCTGTGTGGGGGGAGAGGGGAGGAAGAGCATCAAGAGAAAAGGCAGTGCAGCCTCTGTTGTATTTCCCTTCCTTATGTTTCATTTCGGCTGGCAGGCCCCGTCCTCTCTCGTGCATGTTGGGTTGCTGGTGGGTTGGAAACCACGCTGGTTGTCCCCACACCCTTCAGGCACAAGCGGCTCGTCCCATTTTGACAGAGAAAATGGAATTATGATTTTGACAAAGACACCCCTTTGTCAGCGTGCACTTCCTCCAGAAGCCCTCCTTTGCACGCGTTGTCCCAGGGCTGGCACGGCACGGTGCTGCATCGCGCGTCGGGTTCTCCCCTCACGTGGGTCCTTGTGCCGCCTCACCTCTGCCGCAGGCAGCCCAGGACACGTCCCCGTGGCTCACAGATGCTGCAGCCTCTTAGCTGGGGCTAAGTCTAGCCTTGTAGTTTTGTTTCGTTTCTTCTGACGGTGGCTTTGCAGCCTGGTCCCCGTCACGCACTAGCATCATCCCCCAGGATCCCATGGGGATTTCCTTCTCCTCTGTTTCTCAGCATTCAGCTGTTGTGCTGCCACTCATAGGATGGGCTAGGAGGGGGAAAGTCTAAAAGTAATCAGAGGCAAAGCGAGTGCTCCCCTGCCCCACTGGCTGCACATCCAAGTGCTCAGAGGATGCACCAAGGAAATAAGTATTACTGAGGCAAATTATTACTTGCATCCCGCACTCTCTCTTTCATATATGTACAAGTACACGTGCTTAGTATTTTCATAAATAATTGAGGCTTTGCAGCTTATTTTATTTCTGCTTTGTGCTGAAATGACCTTCCAGAATGTCAGTGAAAGATCTGCGTCTCTCTAACCCCAAATCTTTAACACACTCGGGTGTAGAAAGCAGTGGCAGTCACACATCAAGAAATTCTCATCTCCTTTGTCCACTTTTATTTTCTCTTCTGCACTGACATTTCCACTTAATTTTAAATACTGGGTAGAGCATGTCATCTGTCATTATTCAGTAGACTCAAGAGGCTTTTTCTGGTATGGGGAATTGGAAAGACATCCACTTTGGAAATTGTGAACCAAATATATTTTTTAATAGTTTTCCCTGAAGCCTTTAGTTTCAGAAGAAGTTTACTGTAGGGAATATCTAGTAGGTACTTCCAGAACCATACAGAGAGTGTTTTACCCGAGTTGTCTCCGTAGTACATTGAATAATGTGAAAGTTCAGTACAGCCCTTACTGAAAATTGCATACGGAGCGAAGCATGTGGATTTCAAGGCTTCATTAAGGAGCAGAGCAGCATTAATAGTTTGATGGATAGCTTCACTATCAGCTCTTGAAATGATTATATTTTGTAAATGGAATGCAGAAAGATCTCATCAGGGATGGCAGAGCACCAAGCAGAGCACGCACGGTGGAGTTCCTGAATGGTGAAGTTATTTTTTTCGATGTGAATGATAATGGCACGGCTCATGCTCTGGAGTGCAGCTGGTAATGCCAGGGCTAGGCCTGGAATGGGCTGGCTTGATCCTCTCTGTCTGGAGCTCCGGTTTGCATTTCACAGCCATACTTTTCCAATGAAGGCAGAAATTCGTAGTGCAGGGGGATTTCGGCTGAGCCCAGCAATTCCGCATCAAGGTCTGTTCTGTAAAAGCGGGCTCTGCAGGGGAGGCTGGCTGATGAGCTGTGTTGTGTGCAAAACACACCACAGCTCCAAAAAAGATCTTACAGTGTGGCAAAACCTGCCAGTGCAAGCATTAGTGGGGGGTTCTGAGAACAGGTTTTCCATTTTTTTTCTTTCATCTGGAAAATATAAAAAATACCATCAATAAATTCAGCTCAGCAGTATCACCTGATGAAGAGCAAGAGCTCCTCTGTTAGAGTCTCACGGGGGCGATAGCACGTGGCCACTCCTTAGTTAGTGTTTAAGCACTGCTTTACCTATTTATCTGCTTTTATGTTGCTGCTCTAGCACAAAAGCCTTTCCTGGAAGAAGAGGCCATCACTCATGGCAGTGCCTGCAGGGAAGTCTCAGGTCTCTGCTCGCTGGAGGAGCCCTGCAAGCAGGCTGCTGCCGCCCGGGGAGCTACCAGCATTATCGCACCCTCTTCTCCCCGTAAGGGTGCGTTTCTTACTGGGGAGCTTGTCCTGATGAACGCTGGGGAATGTCTCTGCATTTCCCCTCCCCACGCGCCCTTGGCACCAGCTCTCTGCTTGCCTCGTTTAGTCGGCAGCATGGAGGATATTGGGAACTGGCTGTGAAGTGCTGCTTTGATGACACCACCTATCTGAAGAGGCAACCTCTGGACTCGTGGACATTATCAGCGTGGATGTGTCCATTACAGCGCTAGTGCTGAGGAGCTAATGCATCCCTCTTGTACAACATGCCATCCTGAGCCAGGGTGTGACAGAGACGCATCAAAGTATTGGAGCTCATCAGCCCTCCCTAAATGCGTGCGCTTTTCCTCTTCAGATGGAGCACTTATCGTGCTCTGCTTCTCCTCTCACTCAGGTTTTAACCCGTTGTAATTGTATGAAGTGCCTCCACTCTGTGCTTGCAGAATTGCGAGAAGAAGATGAGTCATTATCTTCACAGAAATTACATTGGTGGAAATGGCCAGGAGAAAAACAGTAAGGGCAGGGTAACGGTGGTTTTGGTAATGGTCGATTCTGGATTTTCAGTGATCTCTTTTAACTACCAGAGCCAATAATGGCAGCCAAGCGTTTTGCTGTGAAAAAGGAAAGCTGAGAGCTTCTCTGGTGGTGGGAGGCTGAGCAGGGCTGCTCCTGGGCAGGTCCTTGTGACAGCACGTGGAGCCCCAGGCACGTGCGTGGCGGTGGCTTTGCTGTCCCTTTGCTGCACGCAGAAGGCAGACGGTGTCAGCCCCAGGAGCAGCCCCCGGCCTGCAGCTCCGGGAGGAGCAGATGCAGGCGCTCCCCGAGCTGCCCTCGGCACAGGGCGTGAAGAGTGGTGCCTGAGGAGCTCCAGCGTGTACAAAAGCTCTGCAGAAATGGAGGTGGGCGGCGCTGCTGGGTCGTGCCGTGTTCCCTTTGTGAAGTAGGTACGAGGTCTGCTCAAGCGGCAGCGAGCTGCTGCTCTGTTGGGGTCTGCACCTCTGCGAGCCCCCTCCTGCCGCACCGAGCCCCTCGCACTGTGCACCTTCCTGCTGTTTGTTTTCCTTCCCCTTCCGCTGCATGTCCTTCCCGCTCTGTCTTTTCTCATCTGGGCTGGATTAGAAACGCTCTGTTTGCCATTCAATTAGAGTGGCCTCTCAGACGCTGCAAAGTTCAAATACTTTTACTTTTTCCTTTAATATATCTTTCTGGATTTAATGGGCTTTGCGGGCTACGGTTTCAAAGTGGTTATTAATGGGATTTGTAGAAGGAACTCTTGCTTTGTGCTCTTAGAAATAATACAAGAAATCCTGCCATTGGCATTTCATTGATTCAGGCCTGTCGAGACGTAGCTGTCGGGCGTCACATTAAGGCTTGCCCTGTACATGATGAGCCTGCAAAGTGAGGACTGCACTACAGCTGGCAAATGGAACAGCAGCCTGCTAATTAACTAAAATGATTGCCTTTTGCTTTCTTTAACTCTGTTACTATTATCATTATTATTCCCTGGAGAATGTCTCCACTGCCAAGCTCAAAAATACGTAAAAGGTGCTAACAGAATCGGCAGCCAGGCTGAACTGCGCACCGCTGTGTGACAGTGATGCCCTGATGGTGACGCTCCGCCACGCCTGCTGCGGCCTTCCTGCTTGTTTCAGAGAAGTCTCAGGGACGTGAAGATCCCCAGCGCATCGCTCCTCTCCCCATCCCTGGTGGGATCACAGCTCCAGTCTGAGATCAGGCACAGAGGGTCCTAACCCACCCCTGCCCTAAGAGCTTTGGGGTATAGCGGTGTACATGTGGTATACACGCCAACATCCACTCAGCTCTGTTGTGCTTATTGGTGCTGAAAGGCCAATAAGCTGCTGACCCACCGCAGGTTCCCCCTGGAGCAGCTCAGCCCCCTGGGGACGATGGCTTTGAGGGTTTCAGCACCCCTGGTGGCCACATCCCTGGGGCTGTGGGGCTGGCAGCAGCACCACGGGACGGGCACAGAGCGGTGCTGGCCGGGTGCTCCTGCCTCCCGTTGTGCACATCGCCCTGCTCTGCACGGCGCATCCACAGGGTTTCCAGCAAGCGCATCAACAAGTTTTTTAATTAACCAGCTAGGAAAATATTGCAGCTACAATCTCCAGCAGCTGCGGGTTTCCGTTCCTTGCAGGAGGCAAGGCTTTCTTTGTGCAGCCCCTACAAGCTCACGGAGTTTTGGGCAGTGCTGGTTCCCTGGGCTCAAGCTGTTGTGTCCCCAGCCCCCCCCATCCAGTGCCTGCAGCCCGGGCTGTGCTCAAAGCAGGATTTCTCTGAGCAGTTTGAGGACAGGTTTAAAATCAGAGGAGCTGGTTCCTTGGGCTGTTCTGTTTTGGTGTGAGATGGGGTCAGGTCGCTTTGGCTTAGCCTGAGTCACGTGCTGGACAGCAATGCTGAGTGCCCCATGTGCCTGGAGGTGCAGGCACCCCGCGTCAGCCGTTGCTACAGAACCTGAGCTCACGTGTCTCTGGAGTGATCTCTGAAACCACAGGGAGAGAACGAAGGCAATCGTGGGAAGTGGAGCAGGATCTCTGCATGTCCTACGCATGAATCCAGTGAGCCCGGTCGACTTGCTGTCTGTTAAAAGCACGGGGGGCTGTTGGAATGCAGATGTCCTTTTATTAATGAAGAAAAAGCAGTGACATGCTCTTCAATGAGGGGAAAGCAATTACCATTCACTGCGATGAATCAGCTGGCAATCCTCCCTGCCGCTGCCTCTCTCTGTAGCTAATGAAAATGTAATGCTTGTTGGAGTCATCAGCAACAAATTTGTGAATTGCACGTTGTACTGAGCTCAGCTTTAATAGCATCTCCCTGTGAAATGACAGGCAGAAATAAATGTCCTTCAGGATGATTTATACCCTGGATTGGGTGCAGGCTGTAAAAATACACCAAGTTTAAATCACTGTCAACCCTGAAACAACGGCAGAGAAGGTGATGACCCCTTAAGAAGTAAACAAAACAACAATGTTCCTCAATAGACTGCTCTGCAAACTGTCTTTAAAAACAAGATCTGCAGCTTTAATGTTGTCTGCTTTCAGATTAAATTGGAAACGGGGGTGGTGTGTGCTTTTCACAATTACCGTTCAAAACAGCTGAATGGGAAACCATAGGCTACAGGAAGGACTTGGTGCTCAGTAACGTCCATTAAACTGCTGTTAGCTGGGAAACACGTGTGCCGGGAAACAGGAACAGTGAGAGGAGCTTCTGTGTGTCTTTTTTTTTTTTTTTTGAAGGGAGAGTGAAAAAATATTTTTACCCACTTACAATTTAAAGATTTTGTCTTGTCTTTGCTAAAAGCTGCTCTTGAATCAGCCCATGCAGCCTCTGCCCTGTCAGGCACTGGGCAGCACCGACCTCACCCGAGCTGTCACCAACGCAGAGCTCCTCGCAGAACGGGGCTTGGCTGGCCCAGGATGAGCACTGAGTCATGCAGAGTGGTTGCAGTCTGGAAATTTGCCTGCTTTCCCAAGCTAATATTGCAATAAAGGATCGGAGCAGCAGACCTGTCTCAGCACTGTGACGCTGTGCTCTGGGTGGCTCAGGGTGACGTGCCAGTGTCTTTTTATCTGGACCGGGGCTGCCAGGAGCCTGCTTTGCCCCATCCGCTCCTGCCCCGCTCGGCGCAGCCGCACCGGTGGCTTTGCGGGGCTGGCCCGCGCGGAGAAGCCAGTCGAGTTGCCATGGGAATGCAGTGGCCTCCAACACCGGGGCACTGTTTAATTGAACGTTCCTTCTTCACATGCTGGTCCCAACGAGAGGGTCATTTCTGGCTTTGCCATCACCTCCAGTTTAATACCATTTTGCAAACTTCATTTATTTGTGTTCAGCTGAGTGAAAATGGCCTGAACATGCAGGTCTCTGCAACCTGAACATTTCCCATTCTTTTGTGCTCTTGGCAAAGAGAAACAAACAAACAAGAAGACGTAAAAAGGCACCCAGGATTCACGCACTGGTCCGTGCCCTGCGGACGATGGCAGCCGCTCGCTGCGGGGTCGTAGCTGTGCCCGCGTCCTGCATCCTACGCGTTGACGTGGCAGGAGGAAAGGGGCCTTTTAGGGGGATGGCCTGTTCCTACGCACCGACCCCTGGCCCAGGAGAGCCCTCCAAGAAGTGCTCTGAGCAGCTGTGTTGAGTGCAGGCGCATGGTGTGCGATGGTGGCAGCTGCTGTGAATGTTAACGTGGCCACTTAATGATTGCCCCTTTCCCGTGGCACTTCCAGGAATTATTTTTAATTAATTTTTAAAGCTACGGTTCCTGGCTGCCTTTTAGCAGTTTTTGTGCAGTGTTAAGTTGGTTTACCCTGATGGCTTAATGCCTTTGTGAATGCTAATATGTAACTAATCTCAGAAATGCAAATATAACTCAGGCACTGTTACGACGACGATTGCCTCCGCATTCAGTTCTCATCCCAAAGGTGGCAGGACGTAGCGCAGCCCAGCCGTGCCATGGATTAAAACATTTTCCTTTTTCTTTTCCGTCTTCTGGGGGCAAAACCTGTACCACTGCGCGTGTGACGCGAGCTCTCTCCAACATCTAGGTTTGCTTACAGAGAACTTTGGGCTGCTACCAAAAGTTTTTATCACAATTTACATGCAGGAAGGCTGCCAAAGTGTAAATGAGTCAATACTACACAGTCACAGATGAAGTTACTATAGAGGGTAATTAGCTAATTGCTGTTAATTACTTTGAACACATAACACCCAGGCCAAACAAAGTATCATAAAGAAATTATTTTTGTCACTTCTGTCTAACATGGTAACAAGGCCCCGGCTGTTTTCCTACAACTAATTCTTTGTTTGCTTTACAGGCTGATACCTGCTGATAAGATGCTTTACTTTCAAGTGATAAATTATCTTAATTAACTTTAATTGTTTGCAGGCAGTTTTATGTAAATTGAGACATTTAAGAAACAGAAGCAGAGCACTAGCTGTGGCTTGGGAGGCGGCTAAGGAGCACTAAACTTTTCTCTTATCAGTGGGACTTTTATGTCTCAAAATGAACACGTGCATCCTGCAGGGCCGCATCCCTATACCTGCGTGCAGTGGCAGGTGCAACCCCAGGCTGTTTTCTCTCCTCCTCTGGGAGGTCAGTGCCTTCTCAGAGGCCGTGGGTGTGTTATTCCAACCCATCCTGTTGAGCAGGAGGCACTCTGAGTGAGGATTATCTTCCTTGTAGCTGTATTTTCCCAGCCACTGAATTGCTTTACCCTGTTTTCATCAGCAGTCTTCTATCAGTGTGAATCAGGACTTGTCTTTTGCTGGGAATTCTGCTGTCTGACAAATATTTCCACCCTAGGTAGGAAACAAAGACAAAGGTACAAGCTTTTTTTTTTTTTTTCCAAAGGAAAAACACCCTGAAGCAGGTGTGTGTAATCAAAGCTGTTAAAGTATCTGGAGGTATTTACCAGCAAACTGGCTGTGCTGTGTGCCAGGAGGGCAGCACCCAGCAGGCATCTGGGGGACCCAGGTGTGCTCGGCTGAGGCTGCCCAGTGCTCAGGGCAGCAGCCACAGGGTGCTGCCCTGAAAGCGAGGGGTTGCACGCTGAGAGCAGGTGTTCTCAGTTTTCATCAAAGAGTGCTTGTAGTCGTGGGGGTGGGGGAAAGAAGGGCTCTGTCTGTCTGTCTGTCCTGAGGCTGTGGGAGCTGGTAAGTGCTGCTTGATTTTTTTTATTATTATTATTGTTTCTGGTTTAATTTTTACTGCTCTTTCCCTGGCATTTCAACTTTCCCCATGTGTTTTTGTGCTTGAGTAAAGGAATGGCTGGATTTAATGAGGGGAGGCTGATCTCCCCCAGAACTTGCTCCTTGCTGTTGTGGGTATTATGCATTGGAGTTTTTAGTGCCAGATTAAATGCCATTTGGGTATTATGCCTTTCTTTCTCTGGAATTAAAGAGAGGCATCTAGAAATGTTATATTCAGTGCTTTGTTTTTTTAATGTAGGATCTCAAAATGTTAATCAGATGAGCCTGGAGCATACAGCAGCCCTGGGACTGGCTGCTCGATTCATGAGATAAGTCTCCTTCTAATAATAACTTCAGCAGAGTGAAAATGTATTATCATTTAATAATTCAGGAGGAAAGTGTGGTGTGAAGATGGGAGGGGGGAAGCTTTTTTTTTTTTTTTTCCTCTCCAGCCTCTACCAAAAGAAACGATACTGAGTGTTTCAGAGCAGCACTGTCATCTTGCAAGCTCAAGCCAATTAACCGCAGCAACTGGGGGTTTGCACGTTGCTGGGGCTGTGCAGCAGGCAATGAGCCGGCCAACTGCTTATGCACTTCAGCTTGGAATGAGATGGTGATCTTGGTACTTAGAAGTATAATTTAAGAGAATACTTTCTTATTGCAAATCAAGTTGCAGTAGGTGAGGTGTGTTTTTGACTTAAATGAAGGCAGTGGTTGTTTGCTTCTCAGGGGAGGAATTTACTGTAACGGATCCACAAAAAGCTTCTGTGGTGCTCGCAGCAGAGCAGTTCTGTGCCTGCTGAAGTTGGGTGCTTTTAAGAGAAGCTCTGCCCATGCAAGCAGGTGATCAGATACTGTGCTTGCAGTGGAGAGTGCTGGCAGACTGAGACCCAGCTGGACAAACTGCATCAGGATGAGGAAATCAGCTGTGCTGGAAAGGCTGGGGGGGTGGAGAGCAGAGAGAAGCACTGTGTGTTGCCCCCTGTGCTTGTTCTGCCCTGGGTACCCGCTTCTGGTTGCTGCTGGAGCCAGACTGTCCCCATGTCCCTAAAGGTGTCCGTGTGCCCAACACGCCATTGTCACCCTGGCTGTGGGATACCCATATGGTACTGAGTGATGTTCAGGGTTTTCCTCCTTATTTTCAGGGCTCCTTTGTCCTGAAAGCTTAAACAAGGTCTGAAGGTTAAATGTGGGGTGGCTGGTAACTGTATGGTGGGGATTTCCCACTTTGAAGGTGACAATCAGCTGTTCAGGAGATGGAGCCTCTGGTGGCCCGTGGAAATTGAGGCTTCTTCCCAGGCCAGCAGCCAACAAGGCCCCGCACAAAGGTCCTTGTCTTTGCATCAGACACCAGCTCACAGCACGGTGTATGTGTGCTGCTTCCGTATTTGCAGAAAGGAAATGACTCCCTGTGCTTTCTTCCACTCTGACTCAGGGTAAGGATGGGAGAGATCCACGCCTGGCAGATGTTACTGATGTCATTTAATGCACTACTGGCAGCTATGCGGAAATTAGGGCCAGCTTGGCAGCTTGAATATTCGCGTAGGCTAGAAATGTCTGTGCTAACAAGGTGCAGTTGGCGAGAGGGGCTGCTTTGTGTCACATTGGCAGTGCCCGTGTGAGTGTACCTGTGTGCACATCTGTGGAACCTCAGCATGAGGGGGGTGTTGGTAGGCTCAGCCGGCCGTTTCCAGGGGATGGCTGAGGAGGAGCCAGTGGCTGTGCTGGTCTGCACACCTGGCAGCAGGACAGCAAGGGTGTGTCAGATGAGTCCAGCTCACAAGTAGCCTGGGAGAGACGGTGTCCCAAAGAATGTAAGGCAGCGGTGTACCTGGCACGTGTGTGGTAGCTCACGGCTGCGGGTTGCTGGCGTTGCTGCAGCTGCTCTCTGGATGCTGCAGAAGCTGGCTCCATGGAATGTGGTCGTGTCCTTGTGCCCCTGCTGGTCTGGGCAGTGTGTTGCTCTCACCTGGTCCTGTCCCTGCAAGGAGGTGGCAGTCACCTGGTGAGCTCTCATCTGCCTGCTTGGTGGCCGCCTCTGTGCAGGCAGCTTCTAGGAAAGGAAAGAAATGGAACACATCCGTTCCTGGCCCTCTGCATCCTCTAGGTGCATGGCTTTGAAAAAGTAAAAGCAAGTTGAGTGTTTACTGCCACAGGCAAGCGTGCTTTCCTTTGTTTTCCCGTGTCATAGTTTCATTGTACTTGAATGCACCTGGCTGGTGATGGCTGTCTTTGGCAGGAAAAGAGAGCGAGGACGAAGTGACCCATGTTCCTGATCTTGAACATGAGTCCTCCTTTGGCTCCAAATTCATGGTGTTTGAAAATGAAAACTCTCTTCATCTTGCTGCGGTTTGGAAATAGAGCTCAGTAGCAAAATCAAAAACTTTGTAGAAATGAATGTAACCTACTTCAGTAAGAAAAATCAGGATTATGGGTTAATGGTATCAGCCACTACTAATTTCCTTTGTTTTCACCTTACTGAGGAAGTCTTATACTCCTGACAATCTAATTACACTTCATGGAAGGAATAAATAGAAAATGAAAACTGTTGACATAAAAAACAACCTATTACGTTAGTCGGTACCCAGAGCCTGACTATTCACTTCCTCAACAGCTTTCATTTGCTGTAACCTTGGGCTTTGGCTTGTCAGCACAGCCAAGGTTTCCTTCAGCACCTTCCACTTAGTCAAAAGCTGATAACCAACCACCCTTCCCCAGTGAATACCAGCTACTCCTAAGTCTGGAATCCTTGCACTGCAGTCGTCTTGTTCCCCTGAGCACTGGCTTTGCCTTTATGCGCAGAATTGCCACCGCAGCGTACGCACTAACGTACCAAGCAGAGCTCGGTCCTGTTTGCTTTAGTATCTCTTGCAAGGCAACGTGTTTGTGATGAAATCTTGCTTTTTATAGCACAGCAAATTTGCCTAGTCGCCCCAAAGCAACATCAGTTCCTGCACAACTGAGTGAGACCCGCAGAGGTTGGAATGTGGCTTTCACAACCCCACTTTGCATTTATGTGTGTGTATAAACAAACTTTGGTTTGTTTACTTTGAAAAGTAAATGTAGTCTTCCTACCATGACCAACATTTTTTGCTCATTATTTCCAGTCAAAAATATTTTCTATTGCAATGTGATCTTTTCTGGCTGTGATTACATCTCCATGGCCTTTCTGTGTTTCAAAGACTGAAAACAACAGTTCTTCAGTTTTTGTAGCTCACAATCTTGCTTTCTGATTCAGAAAGCAGAAACAACCAACTGATTTATTTGCTGAGCAGTTACGGCAGATCAGTGACGCTTATTCAGCCTATTCTCTCCCGTTTTCCTTACCTCCACTTGCGTTGTACTGAGAGGTCCAGGTGGGTGATTTGGGGTGGGAGAAGTGACCATTATTAGCGATGTCCCCCTGAAGGCTGGAACTGAGGAGCACTTTAGATGTGCGCGGGTGTGCCCCACGGCCTGGTGCCTGTGAGGGTGGCTTGTGCCTGCCTGCAGCTCAGCCTGCAACTTTGCTTCCTGTGCAAGAAATGGAAGAGATCTGGCATCGGCAGCAGCTGCCATAACCGTTCGTTCTTAAATTTTCTGGAGATGCTGATGGGTGATAGTATAAATTGAAGGCAGAGCCTCGGGCAGTTCCAGTGGGTGACAGGGAAAGCAGGGGTGGTGCAGCTGGCGGGGACGTCAGCCGCGTTGCGTACAAGTGACTGGAAGCCCAGGACTGTGCTGTGTTCCAGCCACCTGATGTGGCCTGCGAGTGGCAGCTGCAGGGGTATTTTGGCTAAGTGTTCTGAGATGACTGTAAATTCAGTGGTGTTGTAGAGGCAGAATAAGGTTCCCTGGGACAGGGAGAGCAGGCTGAGTCCCTGGGGAGCTGCTCCAGCTGGGTGCCTCAGCTCAGGTGCAGTGCCTGCCTGCAGAAGGGGCACTTCCCCAAGGTGCTGGGCCCTTCATCTGCTCGCTTTAGCAGGGAGTCTCATGAAGGAGGGTACTTTCTTCTCCCTTTCCTTGAAGGCTTCAGAAGCATCCATTGAAAACTCACACAGGGAATTCTTGAAACATGCCAATCACTCTCATAAACTTTGTAACATGAATACGTGTTCCTCCTGTGCGCATGCAGATAGCTAACATCTAAAAAAGAACTGCTGGAGTAATTTCCCTATGCCAGGATGTTTTCTGTACTAATCTGGAATCAAAGAACCTCAATATAATTGCTTATCCAAATAAGAAACCAGTTGTATGTAAAATATTTATATTAATTGGGGAATTAATTGCTTATCTAGCAATGCTTAAAAGGAAGTTCTGTGAATCTCAAAGATGAGAATGGCCTCTCTAAGGACTACTAAAATTAAGAGACGACTACTTCTTTGAGATTTGCTTAAGTTTAAAGGCTTTTTTTAAAGAATTATTTAAGGAAATAACAAAACTATTTTGGAGCAAAAAGCCTTTTATGAAGCAAATAGAATTGTTTTAATGGAAGTTGAAAATGCTCAGACCTCACAAAACTCAAAGGAAACTTCAGAAGAACGAACTACATGAGGGGGAATGCTTGAGCTCTGATTCCAGGGATCCGGCGGGGATTCTTGCAGAACAAGAGCAGAGTGATGGCGAAGTTGCAGTCCTGCAATGTCTGTGTTCACATATGTACAAATAACGTACTTGAAGCTGAGAAGTTACCAGGGCTGCGAGTGCTGACAACTGCTCCCATCTTGCTCTTAGCAACTCCTAGAAGTTGGTTTCTTTGCAGCCTCAGGGAAGGTGGTACCAGAAGGCGAAATGTATCTTTGCGGAGCATCAGTGTGGCTGCTGCTTCAGTGAACTCATCCTGCATGCTGGTGTCTTGCGTGGGTACCGGTTCACCTGGCGCGGGCAGCAGAGAGCCATGTGGCCTCAGGAGGTCCCATTCCTTTATATGTGTATGGCAGATCAGGATGAATGAAGTTCCTGGGCTGGTTCAGTAGTTGGTGATAAACTGAGAGAAGAGTCACTGGTCCTTCAGGGAGTTTGTTCTGGAGAGTCTGGTCATCTCCTGTCTGAATTTCTTCAGGAGCTTGCATGTCAATAATGAGCTCAACAGAAGACTATTTACTTATTTTGCAGGTTCTTTAGATGTTTTGACAGTAATGTAGAGATGGGGCTGTGAGGCTGAAGGGCTGTGAATGAATGTGGTGCCTTGAATGAAGGCACCCTAATTTAAGGAGGGGAGAGAAAAGGTATCAGTATAGCTACAGGCTTTCCAGCTGACATCGTTAAGCAAGACTTTTTACTAGTTTTGTAGGGGAGTTTAATTATAGAGGTAAAATGAGATAATTCTGTCATATGTTATTATATATACTGTCTTTCTCCAGTAGGTAGGAAAGAAGCAGGGTTCACGTGTGTACTGTCTTGGATGATTTTTGGCATACTGTACATGTTTCCATCTGTAGTTCACTTTTTGCAGTGTTCTGACTACAGCTGATTTTAATTAAGAATGTATATCAAACACTCTTGAATAACTTATTTCCATCTTTGCTGGCAAAAAAAGCTGTCTCAAAGTAAGAACCATTAATGTCATCTTTCCTTATGAGAAATGGCTTGCTCATGAATTTAGCCAAAATTAATTATCATTTTATTATTCTTAAACAGGCTTGAGGTTTAACAGCAAGAATAAAGAAAAGAGACCCCTGTTTGTCATGGCAGTTGTGGAAGCACAAGTCATGTTATGAGGAAAGTGCACCCTAGGACTGCAGGGAGCAGGAGCAAAATGGTGAGATTCGTAGGGAAACAAATTTCGAGGTGATCTTTCTGTGACCATTATGGAAATAACGTGTGGGTGGCACCTCAGCTATTCAGACCAGAACCTTTTTGTTCTGGGCAGTCTTGATGCTTTACGAATCCTGGAAAATAAGAGAATGGCGACGAGGCTCCCTTTGGACAGGGAGGGCTAGGCTCAGCGGTGCAGGAGTGGTGTGCTGTGCTGGCGTGGCTGGTGAATCAGAAAAGCGAGTAACATCCTTGGGAGAAGAGAAGGGGAATGGAGATGATTCAGGGGCCCGTGAGGAAGGCACTTGAGGAGAGCCCTGTCTCTGCCAGACCTCTCTTTCAGTGGCTCTCAGTGCTGTTAGCGCACAGCCTCAAACACAAACCCATCAGCCCACGCGTGCCGTCCCCATCACTCACGGCACGCTTCAGCTGGACAGGCTGCTCCTCACCATGCCTCTGACTCGCTGGGAACTGATGAGTCTGTCAGGGAGAAAACAATCTGCATTTGTCATTTCGTGTCT
Organism: Alectura lathami; assembly: GCA_013399715.1. Lineage (NCBI taxonomy): Eukaryota > Metazoa > Chordata > Aves > Galliformes > Megapodiidae > Alectura > Alectura lathami. The sequence goes on along the minus strand of VXAV01002440.1, from coordinate 18,317 downwards.
GCTGGGCCTGCGCTTAGCCAAGTCCGCCGCCGATCTCGGTGCTCTGGCAGGGTCAAGGACTCGGCGCAGCACCCGGAACCGCTGTGCTCCTCAGACTGATGGTGTTTATTCTGGTGCCAGGAGTTTTACTCCCCCCGCCTCCATTGGTGCTCCCTATAGAATAAGGGATAAGGGTAGTATTACATCTTTGCTACCACCAGGTGATGTGGTAAAGTTTGAGCATCAGCTCAGCCAGCAGGATTCACACCGTCCATCCGGTACCAGTGGTGCTCCTCCCGGAGGCTCTGGCACTCACGTCTCCTGTGTGCCTGGTGCCATCTATCCAGCGGTGCTGGAAGAATCTTGGAACAACCAAAGCAAATCTGTAACAAAGTGAACCTGGAGTATACACATCTTGCGTCAGTTCAGCGCAGAGCAAGATGCGCTGCCCAGTTCCCAGCTGGGCTCAGTGCTGGCTGAGGTGGGGGGATAAGAGGAATATCACCGGGAAGTGGAGGTAAATGAAAATGGAGCTTTCTGATAGTTTCCTTTGGTCTCAGTACTGCTGCTTTCAGGAGTCCTCTTACTGTGAAAAAACAAATATATGGACAGAAGTGCTTGGGATAAATAGATATTTTAAAAAGAAATAAGATGTTCAGAGAGGTTGACAAGAGGATTTGCATACCCTGTTTGGGTGGAGCTGCTGGTCTTGTATCATTTGCTGTCTTCTGATTGCACTTTTTCAGTCTGAAGTGTTTAAGTGCAAGGGTTCAAAGTGGTCAAAGAGCTCGAACCATGCAGAGAAACTCAGCAACAGCGATTTTATTACTTTGCATGTAACAAACTTTTTTTTTTTTTCCTGTTGTAAAAAGAGCCATCAGGAAACCAGAGGAGGAAGGAGGGAATTGCAAAGGATGCTCTGCTTCTTTGTGGCAGTGTTATACTTCTCTCACAGAGCCGCACCTGACAGCCTGGGAAATGCCATTCTGCTGGGTTTATGTTCTGTAAACACACGGATGAGATGGAGGCATTCGTTTAATACTTGAGTAACTGGGAAACACTTAAAAACTTCATAAGGGTGCAATGAAAACTTTAAAATATTCCTCTGAGGACGTACCTAGGGCAATTTCCACACACTGAAGCCGAGCATGTGAGTGAGATCCGTTCAGAGGCACTTTAGTGATGGGATGGCGTGCTCTGGGTTCTTCGTAGTGACCTGACTGACGTTTGGTAGGTGACTGAGCAAATAAGCTCCCACAACGCAGCATTCCGCTAACTGCTTGTGCCTCTGCCCGTCCTGGTCTCTGCTTCTCACGCTGTTTTTCAAGACTTTTGGCTTGGTTGAAAGATGATAATTAAACCTTGGAACAGAAAAGCAATGGTTTTGAACAGCAAGGTTGCCTCAGGGGAGAAATCAAGGCTTGTTTCCTCTCCTTTGGGTTTCTTCCCTGGTAATGAACTTTGGAGCTTTGAGCGGCAGAGGAGTCCAGTAATCGCTGCTCTTGAGCCGAGCGGGTGGCACTGCTGTGAGCCCCTGGCAAGGCAAGAAGTTTCAGCCTGATGAAAGCGAACAGAAGGGTACAAGAGAGATGGGTAGGGTGGGGATCTGCGGCAGGAGGCTGGGGAGCAATCACAGATCATCTGTTGAAGAGAAGGCGGTTGGTTTGGGGGGAGCAGGGGGGGTGGAGTGAGCCTGATCTGAAACAGCTGAAGGGAAATCATAGCTTTTCCCGTGTTAGCAGCAAACAACTTCTCAGTAGCTGATTCAAGCTTTGTTTATTATCAAGAAAAAAAGAAAGCAGTCCTCTACGGCTCGAATCCTGTGTGATTCTGAGGATGTGAAGAACTTTGTAAACAAGCAGGAAATGAAAGTAAAAATCAATTCAATCTGAAAATTGCCATAAAAAGGAATAGTCAAGAAATCACTGGTGCATTTTAATAACTGCTAAAAGGGAGAGGATAAATACAATATTAATTTTATGACTTATTTTTTCACACTTCAGTGAACATAAATTTTTGTAATTGTATTTACTGGGTTTGGCTGTGTTTGAAAGATAAGGGATAATTATGTTCTTGCCTGATGGAAAGGAGCCTACAGAATTATACCTTTTTTAATATGCTAACAATACTGTAATATTAGGGAATTCAATCAGATCTTAATTAATATGACAAAAGGAAACATAATCAATGAATGAGTTCCATGAGCTTGATCTATGTTCTGAGAACTGGAGAGAATTCTGGTTTTCCACTGTAAACAGATGTTGCCAGACCTGAGAGCCTCCAGCCCGAAACGGCTGCGCTGGCTGCATGGCTGTTCCCTTCTGGCTGGTGTGAAAGTGTGCCCTCAGCTGGGCTGAGTGGTCTGCTGCCCTTCCCAGTTCTGAGTGGGTTTCCCAACTGCTTTATTGCCTTTTTTTCAATGTGGTACTTCAGGAATTTCAAAGCATGAATAGAAGATGTTGGTAAGTTACCCCATAGTGCTGACTGGATTGGAGAATTGCATGGGAATTCTAGATTGTATTAATTTGTAGTGAAGAGATCCAATGTAGGTCTGTGCTTTTTTTTTTTTTTTTAACCTAATCCAGAAACTGAAATGCCTCCATATAACACATCCAGAGCCCAGATGAAATACCAGCCCATCACCGAAACCCTGAGCCTGGCTATGAGGTCCTCTGCTGTAAGCCCCTGCTTGCAGGCGCTGCCCCAGCTGTGCAGGACGATGATGAGCACAGCTTCTGTAGGGTTTTGCATGGGTGATGGCCTCGTGGAGAAGTGACGATTTACTGGTTGTGAAGAGCCTGGTCGTGGGAAAGAATTTTCTGTAGCTTTTGATGTCATGAAATGTAATCTTAATGAGAGGGAGGCGAGTGGCAGGTGTGGCAAAGATGACAGGGTGCTTACAGCCAGGTCCTTGTGGGCTGGCTCCCACTCAGCAAAAACTTGCTGGGATTTCTGATTCCGTTACAACGTGACCTTTCTCATCTCTGAGCTGTGACCTCAGAGATTGTCCTCTTCAGCTGATCAACACTATGAAAATCACCTGCCCATAGGTAGGCACACTTCACAGCAGGATGTTTGTACCAAAATGCTGCAGAGCCAGGGGCATGGGCGGTGCAGGGATGTCCCCGTTGGCTGCCACATCCCTTGCACTTGCCACAGGGCAGGATTGTGCTGGGTCTGAGCAGCGGGATGTGAGCCCTGGTCGTCCAATAGCGAGCCCTAGTTCAAGAAGCCATAATTCCTGCCAAATTTCATAATCTGCTTTCAAACCCAGCTCTGATGTCCCTGGCATGCCTGCGTGCGTGTGGCTGTATAAACTCACAACTCTGAATTGTCTGTCTGTTCTGGTGGGACTTTACATGGTAGCCACATTTATCTTGCCTTATTTCAACAAATATTGGAACCAGCTTCACTGGCTTTGAATCTCTCTCCTTTCCTGTTCCTTGAAGATCGCATTACTAAGCGTGGTTAACTGATAAATCCATATGCTGTTCATTAGTGTTTAGACACAGCAGTCTGTTAGGAAGATCTTTACTGGCTAGTGCCTTACTTGCCAGGAGGAGCAAGATTCAAATATCTCAGTTACAAAAAAATCAATTTCCCTGCTCTGTAACAACAGACCATGTGTGGGAAGGTGTCCAGCCTCTCTGAAAGCCTTTGGTTCTGGGTAGGGACCATGCAGGCTCAGGAAGGAAAATAACTTCAAAAAGCAGCTGTGAGGTCAGGCTGGGGAGAGAAGATGGAGCAGCAGGCGGTACGAAGGAAGCAGCTTTACCATCCCTTTCTGTGCGGGAGAGAATGTGATTAATTTTGTATTACTTTACAGGGTTTAATGGGGAGCCTTGTAGCTGATACACCAGGTGTCAAGAGAAGGGTTCGAAAGATGCAGAGAGGCCCTGTGGCTTCCCTACCTGGTGCCACTCCCCTGTGCCACCAGCTGTGTAACTGTGCTGGGAAACTGTGGTGGGTTCTGATGAAGGTTACCTGCTTCAGCCTAATATTGCTTGTGGCCCCCAGTAATTTCACTGAACAATGGAAAGAAATACTGGCAGGAGTTGTGTTGGAATATGTAGTGTTCTGGTGTGCATGGGGAAATGGAGGATGAGGAAGGGGAGCTGAAGGTGGCCAAGGAAAACTGGGGAAAACCCTGAGGCATTGCACTAGGAAATCGCTCCAAGGATTGCATTTGATCTCTCGGTCTGAGCTGTCTCCTTTGGGCTGGAGGTCATTTTTCCAGTCCCAGAGATGTAAAACCTCTCCAGAGCTGGCTCGGTGGTGTAGCACTGCCCACCTCAGGCCTGCAGTGTGGGGTTGGCGTGCAGCAGGGAGCTGGGACTAAACCATGCCCATGAACACCTCCTTGATACCAATTGTCGTGGCTTCAGTGCGTCCTGTTGCTCCTGCCGCAGACCGAGGGCTTCCAGTGCATTTTCCTTTCCTCTCCCTGGGGAGACAATCAAATAATATCTCGCTTAGCTTTGTCACGCTGTGAGGAGAGCGGCTCCTGCCCGAAGTGGCTCTGATGTAGGTGTGAAACAGAAGATAAGGCTTGCAGCCAGCGGACGGGGTGTGAAACTTCACGATTAAATGCACCTCCTTGCCTGCGCAGCCATTGCGTGGGGTTGCCGTTGCTTGTTGCAGTGTGGAGGTGGGCTCTTGTATCTGCACCCATGAAACCCCTGGTATTCTGGAAGTCCTGCCTGGATGAAGGAAAATGGTGGAAGAGTTCTTGGAGGGCAGAGTCGGCAGAGGGCTGGCTGTTTAATTCAGCAGAGTTCAAGTTCTGTGGTTAATGCTCCAGAAAACTCCCTGGAAATCCACGTCTTAAAGTCTAGACATCTTGAAAGAGGAGCTGTTTCCTATCTGTGTCTTCTGGAGAAGGCAAATAGCATTGCAGCGTGGTTGTCTAGAGAGCTTAAAATGGTGAGGACCAGGCAACGTCTGCCTGAGGCTCCCACTGGAGGTACTGAAATGTTCAGGACAGAACGGGAGGTTCTGACTTGGTGCACGATTCCCTCTCTGCTGGATGAGGAAGAAACCTGGGGATTTGGCTGCATGCAAAACAATCCTGGTTTTCTTTCTAAAAAAACTTTTCAGGTGGGCATGAACCTGAACTTCATTGTGGGAACCTATAGCAGGGCATCGCTGGAGATGTTTTGGGAGGGGGAGAAAAAATAAATAATAAAAAGGTTTGGCAAAATAAAAAGGGCAGAGGACAGTTGAATGTGAGAAGATGAGTATTGACATTAGCTAAGAGCCTACCGTTTTATGTCAGGAAGTCAATAATGAAGCATAAAGAGCAGCAAGCTTCAGCAAACTCCTGCATCCTTTTGCTCTTTAGAAAAGGTAGTGAACTTTATTCAACTTCTTCAGGAGGAGCCGAAGCAGCCTTCGTCCACAGCCTGGCTGAGCAGAAAGTTGTGGTGGCTGCCCAAAAATCAACAGTGTCTCCAGGCTTGACCTTTTAAAATCCAAGCTTTTTTCCCACTTGCCTTCAAATTCATTTATATGTGAAAGAGCACTTGGAGTGAATCTTCTGGTTTCCCTTCCTCAGATCTGTATCTATCTATACAGGTTGCATGGGTAATTAATAATCAGTAGTGCTCGCAAGAGCTGCATTTCTGAGAGGAGCAGGTCCACAAAGAAGAGAAGTCTGTTCAGCAGATTGCTGTCTGGTCAGCTGGATGCTGTTGGGTCGCCCCCAGTGCCGAACAGGAGAGCTATCCTGCACGCCTGGTGGGTGGGTGCTCTGTGTTTACAAGTGAATGAAGCTTGCTCTGAAAGCTATTCTGCAAGTTCGCACATTTTATCTAAAAGTATTCAGAAATAATGAAAAAATTAGCTATTGCCTTTCCAGAATCCTTATGCTGCGCATTCTTATGCTGCGCATGCAGGAACATCTGTGCTGACTAAATTCACACCAGTCATTTTGAGTTTGACTTACAACAGCCGTGCCCTGGCAGTGCCTTATTTGACTATGTGCCATGTTCTAGTTCTGCAGCCCTGTGACTACTGGAGGGTAACGGTCACCCCAGGGCGGTAGGGGATGGTAGTGCAGGGGTAAGCGGAGCGAAGGGGCCGGAGCTGCCGCCAACATCGCACGGCAGGAGGCCGCATGCCCTCAGCCCTTTGCCCACCGGCTCCACCTGGCATGGCAGATGTGGCCCTGAGGACTCTGTGCCTGTCCCTTCACCCTGCAGGGATCAGCTGCTGGTACTCATCCTGGTCTTCAAGATCTCCGTGCCTGTTCTTACCAGCAGACCTTTGAATAATTCAGTCATCTGCGAACACAGGCTGGCTAATCTCCACCTGCAGCACCTCGTGGAGGACACTGGGGCCCAGCGTGGCTTTCCCCCCTTTCTTTCCTGTGTCCTTTCAAAGCAGTGTTGGCTCAGCTCGGTTCACAGAGTCTGTGGCGTGCAGGCTGTGCCAGGCCAGCACGGGGAACTCTTCCCAGAAGCGAGATGGCTGTTGAGGAGGTGGCACACGGACCCGGGGGAGCGCGTCGGGGGGCGGAAGGACGCGCACCAGTTGATGGAGTGCGTGCAGGGCTGCTTCACTGAGTCATGGCGATCGCTGGTAAGGCAACCAAGTAAAGGCTCCAAACAGGCTAGCTGTTACTTCCATCTTTTTATTGTTGTGTTTTGACTCAGCCATTCCAGACTGACTCATGGTGTGGGCGGTGCAGGGCCCCTCGTCCCGATGCTGGTGGGGAAGCATTGATTCCACAAAGGTGATGGCCGATGCTGGCGTTAGCAGCGCTCTTCGGGATGGTGTGTGCCACCCTCATGGCCCCTCGTGGAGATGGGGGTACTGCAGAGTAATGCCCCACAGTCAACGTTTCAGGTGGAAAAGCCTGCTAATTTGTAAAAATCAAATTACAGACCAGCCCGCCTGTGTTTTGTGTCCCCTTGTCTGCTTCGGTAGATCCCAGCCTTTTTTCTTTTTGGTTTGTTGGCTTAGCTCCTGACGAAGCACGGTGCGAGGAGCAAAGGTGTCGTGCACGGCTCGCTGGCCCCAGCTGCTGTTTCAGTCCTGTCAGGGTGCAGTTTGTTTCTGCACCAGGAGTGTTGCAGGTAAATGTTTCCTGGGAGGGAACAGACGTTTGGAATGTAACTGGTCAATTTTATCAATTTTTCAAAATATTTTTTTAATATTAATGTTTTCCTGGCAGTGGTAGTGTAACACTTTCACCTTGAGGGTGAAATATTATGCAGAAATATTAATCTCTTAAGCAGACATTAAAATGTTTTTTTTTTTTTCCGCTATGCGTTTACAGCAAGTTAAAGAATAAAATAGATCAGTAAGGGGTGTTATTTATGAGCAGACAGAATCCAGCAGGTTGTCAAATGCTATCTGGCTGGAAGACAGCCAATTTTAAGATTGCATCTTGTTTTATACACTTTGATACTATCTTTATTTCATGTCATTTTTCTGGCCTATTATGTTAAATCAGATTCTCACATACCAGTTTAATTCAAAATAAAATTGTAAGTTCCATAAACAAAGAAAACAACTTGGGAGCTTTATTCTATTTCTGTCCCGCTCTTCCTTTCTCTTATCACAAATACTTAGGAAATTGTTCCATTTGAACAAATTGGCTTTCTAAGTCCCTCTAATTTCACTATGAATTACATTCTGTAATGGCTCTTTTTTTTTTTTCCCAATCCTGAAAGGTTTTGGGCAATGATTTCCTTTACAGTGTGAGAGAAAAGTGGGAAAACAAACTACAGTACCCTTCAAAAATATTCCATTTTCTTTAAATTTCCTAAAGTTCCTGAAAGTTTCCTAAAGAACCTGAAAATTCAGCAGTATAAATAGTTGTGCAGCACTTTCTAGTTCAGATGTTTGTCTCAGTCTGGGTCGTGTCATGGAATTGTAGTGCTGTGTTGCTTGATTCCTGTGTTCTGTAGTCTTGTGATGAATTATTTTTGGTGGGACTGTTTTTGGTGCAATAGTAGTGCTTTAGTGGATTAGTGTATTTTTTTTAATATGTATTTGAGAAAGAACTGATGCTTTTTGGAGCAAGATGGAGATGGTGACTCTTCTCAGTGTAATGCTGTTAGTGGCGGATGTGCTGGTGCTCAAGTCCAACCTTTCTTTTGCAGCCTCGCTATTCTGACTCTTTAAGATGAGCCTTGCAAACTTGGATATAGTGCGTCTAATTTGCTTATTATAAATGCATCTGCAGACCTTGAAGACTCATTCATTTGTTTAATTATTTATTGTATGGAAATATTTTTCTTTTTGATGGTCTTATAAACATTTTCTACTGGTGGCATGTATTCCTTTAGACATGTCAATCATCTAGGCTTTTTTCTGGAACAAACTTTTGCTATTCATAGTGAACTTCCAAGGGCACCTTAAAAATAGTCTGTGAGTTGAGGCACCCAGTACCTTAGAATTTTGCTGGAATTCAGAGAAATATTGCCTCGTGTCTTTGAAGTTATGTCATCTTGTACTCTCTATTGACTGCATGCATCATGAGTCTTTCAACTGCTAGGCCAAATATCTCCACTATGCACTCAGTGCACGAGGAAGGAAAGACCAGAGAGCAAACAGGAGGATGCAGCGTGCAGCTGTCCTGCCTGGTCCTCAAGTGTCGCTGAGGTTTTCCTCTCTTACTGCGAACACACAAGTCCAATTACGACATTTCTGACTTTCAAAAATTACTTCCTGAGCGCTCAAATCCTCAATTTCTCCAGAAGCACAGCAGTGCTGTGAAATGCTTTCAAAGAATGCAGAAAAAGTTTCCGTAACAGCGCACACATCATTTCTACCTCTTAGGCTGATGTTTTGCTCCCATCGGCTCTGCCTCACCCTGGGGCTGGCTGCGGGGTGCCCCCAGCACAGGGTCCTTCGCCAAGAGGAATGCAATATCCATGCTCACGCCTTTTTCATCCTCACACAGGATCTTCTTGGGGTCATCTGTGTCTGCTAACATACCTTTCTCTTCATGGGTCCTCCACTCCACATGGCATCTCTATTTGCTATGTATGCTGGCTCTTAATTTTAATGAGAACAAAGAAATACTACAGTACACTACACTGCTAATGCTAGCATGGTCTTCTGCTGCAGCTGAGCAGCACACCAATATTCAGATGTGCAATACATTCTTAGCCCTGATGCAAAGGAGCTCTGGAAAAGCCTGAGACAAAAACATCCAAATGCTGCTTAAGGTTTGCTGTGGTACAAGGCTGTCGTGGAAGTACAGCTTAATATCTCTGCAAGCTTAGTTCCTGTGTGCTGGAGGTGGGCAGGAGACTTACGAGGGTCAATTCCCTGGCCATACATATGGAAGAGCTGAGGATGTATCTCTGTCTCACACAGGTTTTGAATGCTCTGCCATCCCTGCTGGATGGGCAGGTCAGCAAAGTTTTTATTCTCTCTGCAGTAAGAGCTGCCTGTCATGTAAAGGACTGATTTCAGGCACAGCCTTTTGTACAGCTGATCCCAAACTGATCTGTCTGGGATTTGCTTATCATCCTGATGCTGCCAACAGCTAATATGTGGCTTAAGCTTCTCCAATGCCTGGCCTAAGGCTCCCTCTGAGACTAAAGGGGTGGTCTCATTAGTACAAAGTAACGGGAGACCCTCCAGCCCTTCCAAAACACCTCCTCTGGGGCAGTCACCCCAAAGAGCAGCTGGCAGTGGGATGGGGAGGGTCCAGCCTGTGGGCTATAAAGGGAGCTCAAGTGAAGGGCTTCAGTAGGATGTGCAAGGCTTGTGTAGGTTAGCTGAGAGAGGTCTCATTCACTCACTTCCCAAACCTTCTTACAGTGGTGCAGTGCAAGCAGCTCCCATCCGGAGGGGGTCTAGCTCACAGGTATGACATCAGTGCTCTTCCTTGCTGAGCAGGTCTACAAATGGGCAGGAGAGATGAAGGGATCCTCTGCTGTCATGTGGAATAAGCTGTAACTCTGTTCAGTTGGGCTGGGTGGAGCAGCAGGGCATGGGGGATGCTCTGTAAGTGCGTTAGGAAATGATAGCGAACAGGTTGGGAGCAGGATCCTTCCCAGTTTGGGTCTCTGGCATCAAGATTTATATGAAATGGCTAATGGCTTCATTTTATGGTTTTGGCGTTTTGATTTTATTCATTTTTTTTTTTATTCTAAATTTGATCACTACCAAGAGGGAGATCACAAACTAACCAGTGAGTTTGGGGCCGGTGACATACGGTGCAGCTTGAGCCCCTTCAGAGGGGTTACAGGGCCCTGTGCAGTTAGCTGCTCCGGGGTGGGAACGCAGCATGGTGTGAGCATGGGAGCAGGCTGAGCAAAGGGGGCTTAGGAAATGTGTTAACGTGTATTAATCTAGGTTTTCTTTGTTGTAGTTGTTACAGTTGAGTTCCAGCATGGTCAGTGTCCCTGCTAGGCATGCAGATGGATCTGAAGCGTAAACCAAGTGCTCACTGTACAGCACAGTGTCGTTTATCGCCCACTGACTTCACCCAAGCCAGCAGTCAACCTTTCTGCGTTGTGATGCTGGGGAAGAGCAAAGTTGTGTTCTGCTAAGCTGTTTGGATTTATTTATTTATTTTCTTTCAGCTAATTGCATGCAGTGCTGCTACATTTGGTTTATGGAAAATGCTGTAGAAGAAAATTGCTGTAACGATAGAAAGCCATTAGGAAATGGCTCTTGTGTTAGCTTTCTATGGGGAATTTTCAGATATATTTAAAGGCACTTGGGTTCTGTGTGACTTAAAAGCTTTCTGAGTGGGGAGCTTTGCAGTCATTAATTTAGCGGTTAGAATGTGGGCTGAGCCTGCAGTGATCCCATTTGTAACCCAAGAGTTCTCCTAGCGTTGGCGACCTGTGTAAGAGGGGTCCTTCAGGAGATGATCAAGGTGGCAAGAGAGCCAGGTCTGCAGAAAAAACCAGTCCTTTGGTGACCAGACAGAGAAGAGTGCAAAAGGTGGTTAGCATGTTTGTTCTTGTCATCAGCACAGTGACAGCTGTCCTGGGGCTGGGGATGGTTGCTCGGGAGCCATGATTCCATGGTGGAATTAACCAGGCTTCTGCATCAGCGCTGCCTGGAGCGGAGGACTTAGCTGTGTGGAGGTGGGCAGTGGCCCCATGTAGATTTGCAGCCACTTTGAATGTTTTGGGAAGCCTTGACTTCATGCCATGTGAAGAATCGGGTGTTGCCTTTCCTGCGTTTTTACAGCCAGCATGAAAGCTTGAGGGGGGGGGTGGAATTTTATCCCAGCATCTGTGCAACAGGGCTGTCACATGTGGCGGAGCAGTTGTACACCTGAAAGCTTGCCCGCCTTTTCCAGTTATGCTAGTTGGTCTGGTTAAAGCTTGTACCTCTTCTAAGCACATGCAAAACAAATCTGTTGCTTAGCTGGAAAGCAGGTTACTGACCTGACAAAGGGAGTGAGTTCCTGAAATTCAGCTTACATTTTCAACCGATCTTTTTGGCCTAGAAATATCATTTTTACTAATAAATTTAGTCTTTTCTATATCCATAGGCTTTTGTGGCTGGAACAACACAAATGCTTTTCACCATTACTGTAGAGAGGTTCCTCATTCTGTGTTCCTTAACTCTTCCTCTTGGCATGGTCAGGATGGATGCCCACCTCACCGCCACGCTTCTGCCAGAGGCTGGAGCACCTCTCTATGCTCCCTGCTGTGCTCTGTCCTGTTGAAATAAAACCCAAGAAGCCAAAGCTTTCACAGTATTCTCAGGGTTGAAATGAGCACCTATAATAGATACCTGTTTTAAAGGAATGTCGGAGTTCTTTTTATTTCTGGTGTCACTTTCATTCAGATACTTGAAATTCATCATGCAACTGAGCATGGTATATGTTATATGTTATGTGAATAAAGGTGAAAGCCACCCAGCACCATACAGGTTAATAACTCCTGTAGTAATAGCTACTGTGGTAGCTCCTACAGCAAAGGAGATGATAGTAAATAGAAACAGGGTTGTTTAAAACAAAAACCATTTATACTTGTAAACACTTCAATCAGCAGTAATGAGACTAGGGCGGGGGAAAACAACCCTCACCGTGTGTTCTGGTGAGTTCAAGGAGCAATGTTCTCTATCACCACTCCTCAGTGAAAAGAGGGGGAAAAAACGAAAACCAACCAAACAACAACAACAAAAACAACAAATCATGTTTGTCTTTATGTAATGCAAAGTTTGCATTGGCGCAAGGGCAAGGACTCAGTCACACTCCGTGCCTCTCACTTGAACAGGAGGAAAGCATCTTTGTTTAGGAGGAAAAGGGAAGGCGCCCAGGATAACCAAAAATTTAGCATCTTTCAGTGGGAAGCTCTCTTGAGAGAAAGTAGTGGACTCTGCTGGACCTTGCAAGGGACAACGAGCCCTTCAGAGGGCAGCCTGGGAAGCGTGGGAGAAGGCTGGGCTGAGATGAAGCAGCACCAATAATGAGTTTAAACCCGTACGGTGCCGTCTACGTGAGCAGAGAGCAGCCTGCCTTGGGGTGTCGTTTAGGTGCATGTTGGTGCTGGAAAGACGTCCGACTCCTTTGGACCTGGTTTCTCACTCTTGTGCAAACTAAGCCACTGAGAATGCAGAGAACTTTTTTTTTTTTCTTTTTTAAGAATTCAATTTTCACTGTGTCCAGACTTCCAGAAGCAGTTAGAACCAGATATTCAGGAGCATCCAAGCCACTCACTGCTCCTCGGAGGAGGTAGGATGTCAGTTCTTGTGTGTATTTTAAACTCCTTATGGATAGTTAGTGTTTTTGAAAGCTTCAGATACTTTGATTTCTTTGGATACCGTAATGTTCTTGAAAGTTTCAGCATCCCTCTCCCTGGGATTGCTGGTCTGTTCCTTTGAATCACATCCAAAATGCCTCTGCATTCATGGGACTTGATTTGACCTGAAAAGTTTGTTCTTACAAAGTGATCCTTTTTCTTTTTTTAGCCTTTTTTCTTTTTTTTTCTTTCCATTTTTAGTTTCATGTTTTTACCCAAAAGCAAAAGTTGCTAACTCAGTTTGACTGCTGTCCTTGATAGGATATGGAGATGCAACAGACAGTATGGAAATACTTGAAGCAATTGTATTTTGATTTTTTTCTAACCACCCCTCACCTCTAAAGCACTTCTATACTGGAATCAGCATCTTCATCCTCATAAAACAACATGTGAGGAAAAAGGATTTAGAACTGAGTGAAATTCTGAGCTCAAACATTCCATCTGATAAACTGGAGAGGGTCAGGAACCACAAGACAGATGGTGTTGTGCTTTTCTTGCCAAGTTCACCCAGCCATCAGGAGACAAAGCATTAGGTAACTTTTGCCAAAAACCCACAGATTCTTTTTTATTATTGGCTTATTAAAAGCAAAATAAAAACCGACCAACAACAAAAGGAAGAGCTTGGCATGCTACCATGTGGTAATTATGTATCTATTAATCAGGAAGAAAATGAAAAACAAGAGTACTCCTGAGATCCTGTAAAATGCTTTGTGATGAAAAATAAGCCGAAGCCAGTCCAGTCATGGTAATAAAAGCGATAAAAGATACGCGGAAATGAGGACCGTAAAAAGTTTGAATTTAATTTTGGAAATCATTGTACTGTTTAAAAAAATGTAAATGAGAAGTGAATGGCTGTACGGTGAGGGAACACAAGGGGAATGAAAAAGGGAGCTCAGAGGTTGGGTGATAAACTAACCCCGTGCTAATGATGGCAACAAATGCCTAACCGTCTTTGAGAGCCCATGATGTGCCGTTACAGCAAACAAGGATGAGCGGTATTTAGCATCCAGCAACTGCTGCAATTTTTCATATTCCTGGGCATTCCTGACAACTGGTTTGCCAGAGGTGGGGAATTGTTCTTTGGCACGCGTTAGCCAGGAATGTGCAGTCCGTGCTGAACTACCGTCTGGGGGCAGGGCGTGATGGCCGTGCTGCTGACAGCTGTTGGTGACCGCTGGGGACAGGGCTGGAGGCTTTCAGTCCTTGTCGCCTTAAGGCTGGTGCCATTTCCTGGGAATGGGTTGCCCCAGCCAGGCAGGGGCGGGTTCTTTTGCTTCTGTACTTCAAGCAGGAATGACTCTGTAGTTTTGCCCTGGTTTTAGCTGGGACAGAGGTGATTTTCTTCAGTGTCTGGTGTGAAGCCATGTTCTGGCCTTAGGAGAGAAACACTGTTGGTCACACACCGGGGTTTTGGTTGTAGCTGAGCAGCGCTGCCCAGAGCCAAGGACATTGCAGTTTCTCATCTTGTACTGCCCTGCCAGGGCGGGGGGCACAAGGAGCTGGGAGGGGACAGAACCGGGACAGCTGACCTGAACTGGCCAAAGGGGTATCCATGGCACACGGCATCATGTGATGAGAACCTGCAAAACCGTGGGGCTGGCTGGGGGACAGCCACTGCTCGGGGACCGGCTGGGCATCGGTAGGCAGGTGGTGAGCAGTTGCACTGTGCATCGCTGGTTTGGTAAATGTTCATGCACGTATTATCATCATTACTGTTATTTCTCACTTCCTTTTCTGTTTTAGGAAACAGTTTTCTCCTGAACCTACAAGTTCTACTTCTTTTTTTCACGATTCTCTTCCCCGTCTCACAGGGACGGGAGAGAGTGAGCAAAAGACTGTGTGGTGTGCAGCTGCCTGCCAGGTTAAACCACAGCACCTTCCTGAGAATCTGTCCTTATTCAGTCCCCAGAGAACTCTACGCCAATTAGCAGAGCTCTTCATCGTCATCTATGTCCTCTGCCTTCAAAAGCACGTGTGCTCCAAGCCCTTGCCTCCTGCCCTCAGCTAGACGCACAGCTGCTGCCCATTCAGACTTCTTGCAGGTGCTGAGCAGGATTTGGCTGGCAGAAGGGGAAGATCATAGAATCACAGTATGGTTGGGTTGGAAGGGACCTCACAGATCGTTAGTTCCAACCCCCCTGCCATGGACAAGGTTGCCAACCACTAGCTCACTGGATCAAACTGCTCAGGAAGCCATCCAGCCTGGCCTTGGTGTAGATGAACGGGGCTGGAGCACTGAGCTCCCTGGGCTCTGCTGTGGAGGGGGCAGCTGCTGGGCAGCGGCTCTTTGTGCTGACACAAGGGATGGGAAGGGGTGACCAGACCTGTCCTGGGACACGCACAGGCTGCCATTATTATGCTTAGTTGGTGAGGCAAGGCAATAACACAAGCCTCTAACCCTGTTTAATCTAATTTGTGGCTTTGGGGTCCCTTCCAGCCCAAACCACCCTGTGATTCTTTCCCATCTTCCTCCAGAGGGGTGTGGGCATACAGCAGCCCAAGCTGGAGCAGGGCAAAGCCCGGAGCCTTGCTGCCTGCTCCCGCTTTGTCTGTGGGTCCAGCCTTTCACTGCCTGCCTCAGTTTCCAGCTATAAACTAGGCAAATGTCCCCTCTAATCATGCCTCGTTCCCAAATCCTGCCCTCCTTTTACATAAATCATGTATCAACAGAGGGGTTAATGAGATGTAGCCCAGAATGTTCCAAAATGCAGCCTCCAAACCCATTGCTAATTAGGTACTGGAGCCACTAATCTCATTTTAGCCAGTCACTGAATTTATTCCTGGCGGAATAAAATGCACTTTAAATCTCATTTAAAAACCACTGAGATGCTCTTGACAAATTAAAATATGAAATTAAAAATATACTTAGTTTGTTTCTGCATCATTAAAATAATCCTTGCTGTAGATGAATCAAACCCCATGTCTTCACATTTTCATTTTGAAGGCTGTGTTTACTGCTGAAGTTATGAGCTGTGCCCTGTCACACTTTGCATGTCTAGTGAAATCAGCTGCTGTGCACTGGGGGATGCTGCAGCTGCCTGGCTGTGGGACATGGGAATGCAGGACCAGGAGCAGTGGAGCCATCAGACCAAGGCAGGGGGAGAGTATATCTTGGTGAGAGTGGGAGATTTAAATGAATAGACATACAATAGTGTGGAAACAAGCAGTGCAAAGTGGTGATCTTAATGCTAAATAAGCCCGTAATAGAGGAAAGCTGTAAATAAAATGAGAATAAATACTCCTATCAACAATATGCTTGATTGGTTCTTAGTAATAACTTACCTCTTGGCTAAGCTAACCTCCTTTGCATGCATTAGCATCCACCATGGCACGGACAAAATAAATACGATTTTCGTCTGGGTGGCGGAGCGGCTCAAGGCGTTCTGCGTGCCGGAGCCTCGCAGCAGCTGCAGCTAGGTGGCACGGTCGCCTCGCCCTGCCGCCGTGCCCGGCAGAGCGGCCGCAGACCCCGCCGCACCCCGAGCGGTGGCTGTGACCCCACCGGGCAGCTCGCCGCCCTCCGAGGGTGCTGGTGGCGGCGGTGGGAGTCTGCGGAGCCTCACGCTTCCCCCGGGCTGGCTGGTGGTGCTGCATCCTGCTGGCCCTGACCGTGATCGAGCTCTTGGCTTGAAATAGTACTTCGGTAATTATGTCAGTTCTGAAAATTGAATGGCTGAAAACTCTGCGTTTCTTCTGGTGTTATTGCAGGGTTTTACAGAGAACAGGGGAAACTGTTGATAAATGCTTTTATTGGGGTAGAAAAGCCAAGACTGGCTGCCCAAACACTAGTGCTTTGCTTGGCAAGTTCTGCTTGCTGCAGGTGATGGGGGGGCAGGCTGCAGACCCTGGCCCCGCACCCTCACTGTGAGCCAAGGGCATTCTGCGTGGGCTGCGTCCAGCCCCAGCACAGAGCTTTGCCTGAGCACACACCGACAGCACACCAGCCCTGGATAGCGGGTGAACTCTGTGAATTCTGCTGGTGGTGTTATAACATCAAAATCTTATATGTATAAGAGATAACATGCGATTTTTCTATTTATTATAAGTGCTTAGAAGTCTGAGGAGCCCCTTTCCCACGAGAATGGGGTCCTGCGGGTGGAGCTGCACCTAGCACAAGGCAGAAAGCAGCCTGCTGCAGCACCCTGGCAAGAAATCACTGACAGCACCCTTAATTTCTGCTCAGTAAGTTCTTATGGGAATTGAAGCAGAGACTGGGTAGGTGGCTTTTTTAAAAAAACAAACAACTGTTATTTCATTTTTAAAATCTTGTTGAGAAAACAAACCAAATCTGAATTCCTACAAAAAGCTGAGCTCTGAAAGCATGCGTGACAGCTGCATGTGCTCTTAGCCTCCTGACATTTCAGCAGCAGTGATGATAAGCTGTGGTGTGCCCGGTGCCAGTTCTATTTGGTGCAGCCTTATCATGGCAGGAGGAGCTGGCTGGGGGTGCACCAGGGGTGGGTGGCATCAGGAGAGATGAGGGGACAGGGAAGAGCGGGTAGAAGCCAAAATAGTGAAATATCACAAAAGTGGTGTTTAAAAAATAAAAATGCAGAGGGATCTGGGGGCAGAAAGTGCTGCAGGGTGCATCCTGTCTGCTTTTCTCTCTTTTTACCCAAAGAAGAAAGATGGAGGTGGCAGATAAGCCTCACCCATACAGCAAAGGCAGTCTTTCACTGGAAGAAATTCAGAGAAACTTCTGGTAGGAAGCATTTCTGTGGTATCCTGCTTTCCGCTAGTGCTGGAGGAATAACAAATCAGATCTTCTGGTAAATTAAAGGGCTAAATAGAAATATGAGATCATGTTTAATGTCTATTTAAAGTATAGACAATCAAGAATATATAATAAATTTTCTATTTTTTTTTGTTTTCTATGTATAATATATAATTTATATATATAAAAGACCAGGTTACTATTGGTCTATAAGGTATGTTTCCTGTGAGTCATGTTTCCTGGAGAGGGGGGAATCACTTATTAGTTTTAAATCAGCTTGAGGGGAAAACCATCATTGCAGCAACCCTTTCAATCTCTGCTAAACCTCAGCTCCATTTAGTCTGTTATACAGAGATCTCATGTGAAAATCTCATATTTAGCATATGTACAAAACTCCTTTGGATGCTGGCACACCTCTGAAGGCTGCATGTTTTGATGCATAGTTGAAGAAGAAGAAAAAAAAAAAAAAAGAAGAAGAAACATTCCATTTAGTTATTCTTTTCCCAGTTATATGAAGGCTTAGCTGAAACTGCCCACAGTGAAAACTGGGTAAGTTTGAATGTCACGTACCCTGGCGTTCAGATTTTCCTCTAGAGGCATAAAGTAAATAAAATGGAGAACTTGCAGCAAATGAAGGTGAGCGTAAAAAAGATCGCTCAGCAGTGCTCTAAGTGCTGCTTCTTTTCCAGGCTTGTGATGCTCTCTGAAAAGGCACAAACATCGGGGCACGGCCGGGGCTGGGTACATCTGCTTTGTTCCGTGCAGATGTGACCCCGCTGGCAGCCCGGAGCGGGGAGGGAAGCGGGGAGGCCTGAGGGTGTTTTCCCTCAGCGCGAAGGGTGTGCTGGCTCGGAGCAGTCCAGGTTTGTCTCAGAATCAAAGCGGTGGGGCAGTGG
>VXAV01002439.1:0-32960 GCA_013399715.1 Alectura lathami | reverse complement strand
ATGGTTTTGTTAATTGGCAGAAGGTACTTCTCTCTGTTATGATAGGTCCAACAGTCTCACCCTCAAGAGCCATGCAAGATTACCAGCAGAATTGGACTGTATCAGTTCTGAGAATGGGGTAAACTGGCAAATGCACTATTGCTGGCCAGCCAATAGGATATCCCAGGGCAGAGAGACCTTTCATTGGCTCCTACTGCCGTCCCTGCCAGATGACTTTGAGAAGCAGTGTTCACTGCCTTCTACCACATTTGCCTCCCTTATAAAGACTTTTGGATAATGTTTTGCAATATATTACTTCCTTCATCTTGAAAGAATGTGTAGTTTCATATAACACAACAGAATGGTTAATGCAGGGTGAATGATGAAATGCCTGTGCCACTTAAATACTGGCTGATGATATGATAACCTCAGTGAGCCTGGAAATTCATTATCCTCTTAGGTCTGGACCAAGAGCAAATACAAATTTATTCAGAATGTGAAGAAGATAAATGACTGATAAATGGGAAATGAAATATCTGTCTTCCATAAAAGGAAGAAAAAGAAGCAGAAAAAAATGCCAGGGAATGTCTTAGAGAGGAAGTTTATTGCACGGATTAAGGATTTGCTAGTCTGAAACCTGATAAGGGGAAGAGTATCCATAATCCTTTTTCACTGAGAAAATTTGCATTAATTAGCAATTTAGGTCAAGCTAAAGTGAGCTCACAAAGAAGGAAGAGAAAATCCCTATCTTGTTTCTGTGCAGCTTTTCCAAATACGTAGTTCAGGGAAACCATGTCCTTCTTTCTAGGTGAGTATTTTATGTCACTGCACGCCAGCAGCTTTCTCCATACACAAACTGAAGAGGCTAACCCATAAACATTATTGTGCATGAAGATGACAGCTCAGCCTTCATTAAAGCTCAAGGCAATGAGCTGCTGAGGAGACTGCAGAATTACCTGAACACCGGTTTTAGGATTACAGTAATTTAGTGATAAAGTAAGTCCCTGAAATCAGTATTTCCAGCTGACCTCCTACAGATTATGTTAGACTGTGCTGTAGGGGCTGCTCTCTGCTCTTCCACTTTAATGGGTCTAAAAGCCCATTTCAGGACTGGAGTTATATATTTTTATGGTAATTGGGAGCTTACCTAGAAGAAAATAAATGAGACCTGAAACTGACTTAGGAAAATGCCAGCTTTATATGGGATGGCTGCAGCTTTTCTTAGCTGCTTGGTCCGGTGTCACAAAAGTATGCACATTTTGAAGTTGATTTCCAAAGACTGGCTGACTGCAAGTGAGACAGAGCCGTGCTGCAGTACAGACTTCTTTCCCATCTTACTTCTGTGTGGAGGGTGCTCAGCATCCATGGCTTTGCTTGGCATCACCGAATCTGCAGGCACTCCCACGCACTGTTACCAGACTACCATTTGAGTGTTGCAGGCTGCAGCTGCCACAGGGGTTTAATGTAACTAAGGTCAAGGTAGCCCTGTAGCTCAGCCAGACTGCATTCATGTTATGGATGTTTGCTTTCCTATGTCTTCCCATTAAACCAAGGTATGCTTTGGGTTGGGATCACTGTTAATATTCTGCTTCTCAACTAGCATAAATAAAAAGATTCATGAGGCAAAATTGGCAAAGCCTGGACAAAAAGCCTTGTTCAAACCAAAAAATTAAGTGTAAGAGCTTGGAAGGAATGGAATTAAAAAGAAAATGATGAAGGAATGACAGCAGAATACCCTCTTCCTACCCATAGGTATCATTACCCATTTCTTTCATAGAAATGTAAGGCTAGCAGGCACCTTCTGACCATTTCAGCTTGGTCTCTTTTCCTCATTGCTAAACATATCCTAATGCCTAAACATATCAAGCTACTGCCTGAAATTGCCCTTGTCTCTTTCACTTTTGGGAAAATGACCCTGCCTAAAAAGATAGCAATTCTCCTCTCATTTTCAGTGTAAATTTACACATTACCAATTTATTCCAAATTTCTCTTATAACAACACAAAGCAACCACTTAAATAGCTCTTCCCTTTCCCTCATATGTACATCCACAGGTGTACTTACAGACGGCAGACATTCTTCACTCAGCTGTATTCAACTAGGCTAAATGAGCCAACCACTTTTAGACTGTTAGGGTAGACTTTCCATGTCCAGCCATCCAAATGGACAAAAGAAGCTGTCACATTTGCTGACTTATATGTTTTTTTCATGTTATCAATGCATTCATAAATTCCTCTTCTGCTGTTCTCCTCACACTTCTAACCTCTCATACCTGTTTTCTCAGTCTGGTCCTCTTCTCCTGTGGGTCATTGGCAAGTTTTATAAACACAAAGCCTATGTTTTGTGTCAAACCCAACTCCAGTACTAGCCTTCCCCTTTTCAATACTTTCCTAGATCCTTTCTCTCATGTTAAGTTTTGTAAAAGTACTTTTATTTTCCATTTTAACTAATTAATTCTCCATGTGTTATCACTGTCTTACTGAGTTATCAAAGACCGTGTGGATTAGATTATCCACATTTCCTTATTCAAAGGCATCAGGCAAGTATGGCATACTGATGTTTGTTGCATGCTACTGCATTTTCTATCAAACTCTTAGATATTTGCTTTCTTTTCAGATGTGGTAAGTTTTGTTTCTGTGCATATAGTCTCCTAAGGCTTTTCCTCCCATGCGGTACACGTACTCCTCCTGGAAAACACACACCAAAGCATTCATCTTGAGATTTACTTCTTATCTCAGCTCCAGCCTTCTGAGAAACAGTCTTCTTTTTTCCTCTCTTTTTTACATTTTCAGAATCTGACTGGATTTTTCCAGATTCCCTCACAGATATTCTACCATTTTCAGTCTCATTATCCGCCATCACTAATGAAATAGCAGTTGGGGGGAGATTCCTCTGAGAGCCTGATCTGGCTCATTCCTTTAAAGATCAGATTAGATATTGCTTGAACCTGAATAGCACTTGGTTTCTCTCTGCTACGTGCTTTCAGAGTTGAGTATGGCTTCTGTTTGGGGAAGGGCCAGCCATGAGATCTCTGACTTTTCTGCCAAGTGCATATTAACACTGTTTTAAAGGCCATAGCATCTGGAGTTTAAATTCTTAGAGAAATCCTACCCCAAACACAGTGATGCCATTGGTATCATAACTCAACTCAGCAGCCTCAGTATCGTTTAACCTCAGTCTGAACATGCAAGTTGTCTGAACATCCAAGCTGTCTGAACAACATTGTGATGCAAGAAGTTGCCAGAAAGAAGAGCAGCACAAAAGGGTCTGGACACACTTGGCTGTCTGGCAAGAGGCAAAGCAAACTGATGTACTGAGAGTGCCAACAGCTATGTCTGCTGAAAACAAATCAATGTGGTTCCTCTGCTAAATGGGGAAAGTGATAAACATGATCTGCAGAGGCTGGGAAGGACTAAAAATTTAGAACACCTTGGCGTAGATGTTTCCCTACCTACTAATTAAAGACATGGATCTGATGAAGGTTACAAGTTTGGGAGAGATCAAAAGTTATGTCCATGGAGAAGGGAATCAGAGAACTGAGACTAAATGGAAAGCTTATATCCTTTTAACAAATTGGCTAATGTGGGGAAGGGGAAAATGGGAGGAGAGCAAAAATCTCTGCAGAAAAACATGTAAATGGGTATGCAGAAGCAATAGAAAAATGTGCAAGACCTAAATGCATGGGAGAAGCTTGCAAAATCAAATCAATAACGCGGTTGTTTCTTTTTCTAAATAGCACGCTATTTAGCTAGGAATATAATTGTCAATGGATGATATTTACAGCAGTTGTTTTTACAACAAAATGACTACGTATTGAGAGTAAAAAAAAATAGTGAAAAAC
This sequence comes from Alectura lathami, assembly GCA_013399715.1. NCBI lineage: Eukaryota > Metazoa > Chordata > Aves > Galliformes > Megapodiidae > Alectura > Alectura lathami. The sequence continues at coordinate 29,141 of VXAV01002439.1, read as the reverse complement.
TCTGAGATCAATGCTTTTTAATGTTTATTGAAGACACGGCACTGACAGGTTTCCAAATCAGCTTGCAAGCAATTAACCAAGTCTCAAAATATCCTGATAAGGTAGAAAAATCATACTCGTTTCACAAATAAATGCACAAATAGGAAGTAGATAACTATGTTAGTTAGACAAGTTATTATACAGGACAGAAGTTACTCCTCTTTCCTGATCCTTACTGTATCTTTCCCTTACTAGGAAAAAGACATTTCGTTTTCCTAAAACAGCAGCAGTGAACATCTTGTAGGGTATTCTTTGTCTGGAAGATATTCAAGAGCTTTAAGCAGCTTAATAACACAAGCACCAAAATAATATACTTTTTTCAAGTGCTAGTAAGTGTCTTCTTACCAATTGTCACAGTCTCACTTATATGTCAGTGGCAAAAGAAGATGCTAGATACAGTGTTGAGCTCAAAAAGCTATTATTTCCAGTCCACTCAGCTCGTTAAGAATGAGCTGAATGATAGAGAAAAAAGCGTGACAAACAGAGATTCTGCCCTAGAAATTCAAGAGTGCCAAGGGACATAAGTGCTTTTCAGTAGGGCCTTTCAGCCTGTTCCCATACTGTGACGTGTGGGGAAATGGCTGAAGAGGTAACAGCCTGAGGCTGGAGCCTGCTGTGCTCTGTAAGCTGGTGCTTATTTCACTGCTCTCGTGCCTCCCACAGGCAACCCCCCAGTATGCAAACTTCTGTCTAGCATCAGAAGCACAGAGGGTGAGCTGTGTACAAGGGAGGGGGCTGCTTCTTTTTGCTGTAGATACAGCCAAATAGTCCTGCAATTCACACCATCCCCAGCAGTTACCTATTTTGCTTCCCAGCTACAGTGTAGGAGGAGAAGTGCACACAGCCACAAACTACAGCTCAGTTGCCAAGGGGTCATTTGTTCAGATGCCCTCACCCACTTGCCTGTGCTTTTCTGTGCCGTATGTCTTTGTATGTGTACAAAGCATGCAGGAGGGGTCCAGTCATTTTCTGAAAAGTTGCTGAGGACTGAGGACTACACCTATGAATGAAAGTGACTACCAGCTAGATAGTGCACATCAGGACTTTCCTCAAATACTCAGAGCACCATTATAACATAAGGGGGGAGCCTGCATTCACTGTCCTGCTGCCAGCTGCCTACAGATGTGATCTGGTGCTGGAAGAAGCCTCAGGTTCCATGTTATGGAAGGCTCCGCTCTCCTACCCACCCACAGCAGCATGCTGCCAGCATCCCAGGGGCCTGGGACATTTTCAGGTGGCATTTTTAAGGAGTTAGAATCATAGAATAGAATCACAGAATCATTCAAGTTGGAAGGGACCTTTAAAGGCCATCTAGTCCAACTCCACTGCAATGAACAGGGACACCTACAGCTGGATCAGGTTGCTCAGAGCCCTGTCCAACTTGACCTTGGAAGTCTGCAGGGACGGGGCATCCACCACCTCTCTGGGCAACCTGTGCCAGTGCTTCACTACGCTTACCAAAAAACCTTTTTCCTTATATCCACTTTAAATCTCCCGTCTCTCCATTTGAAATCATTTCCCCTGGTCCTATCACAACAGGCCATGCTAAAGAGTCTGTCCCCTTCTTTCTTGTAGCCCCCCTTAAGATACTGAAAGGCTGCTGTCAGGTCTCCCTGGTTATCTGGGTGATAAAGAGAACAGACTCCAGAACATTCTTCTCACTGAAACTCTGACTCTGACCTATTGTTTGATGCTGAAAGGCCACCTCAGTTATCCTAGCAGGCATTCTTTGGTCACTTTTCTAGATTGAAGGCTCTTTGGTGTAGAGAAAAATAGAATGAGTTTCTATACAGCCTAAAGCAATCAGGTTCAAATCTCAGTTGAGGCTTCATGAACACAGATAATACAGAGAAAATCACAGATTATTATTGCTATCAAAATGATTTTTATATGGCTGATCAGGAGAGAGTTATTTTTTGGCAACCACTGATAGGAAAGATTTATTTTACTTCTCGGTCTGTTTTTATTTGATATTTGCTAGTTTATTTTGCTTCAGTCAGTTCCTACAATGTGGGGTATTTTTTTGTTTGTTTATTTTTCTGGGGCAGTTAAAGGTCTTCAGGAGTGTAGCAGAAGTAAGTGAAAAGATTATTAATCCAAATGGTTGAACTGCACGCCAACAACACAACTTGTACATGTATTGAAAAAAACTCATCCAAGAATATGTCACAAGACTGGCTTGAAATTCTGCTTTCCATTTCAAGTATCTTTTGTTTTACTAAAGACTCCTGCATTTGTCAAATGAAAGACTGTTAAACTTTAACATGCTTATCTGTAAGTAGTTTGAAATTTGATTAATGATAATTTATTTATTGCTTCAATATAAATGACATTTTAAAAAACTGTCATTTTCTGACATAATCTGATTCATGTAAAACATTAGACTCTTCATTCCTAAAACATCAGCTTAAAGGAGTTCTCCTTATTAAAACAGAGATTTTAGTCTCATCTTTTCTGGCTGTAGTGTTGGACAAAACCGCTATACTATGGGAACAAAATCACTGTGGGAATCCTCTGTGTAAAGCCTTTCTGACTAACTGCTTGGCTGTGATGCAAGGAAGAGCTATAAGACATCTGAAGAAAAGATAATGGAAAGTAATGTTGGAGGAGGACAGCCTGTGATATAAAAACCCATAATAAAGTTAACAGCTATGCTGCTGCTGAAGTTATGCATTTGGGAGAATGCCCAGTATTAGGAACTTACGTACTGCAGAAGCGATTACAAACCATGATTCATTTCTTGTTTTAACTCTTGTAAAATTGCCATATTGTTTTCCTGTAAGAATCCTTGAAATTAAAAGTTATGAAGACAATTATAATAATAAAAGTAATTATGGTGATAATAATTCAGTGCACAGTGCTCTACATATCATTTCTGACCCTCAAATAAAGTGATATCTATATGGTCTACAAGAATACATATTCACTAAATGAGACCTGATCTCTTATTGAAAAAAAGTTCATGAAATCAACAAAAATGTATCAGATTCTCATAATCTTTATCTTCTGATCAGATGCTCAGGATTATCACCCACATACTATGATCAAGATGAAATGCTGTAATGTTCTTCAAACTTTTTTTTTTTTTTTTTTCCAACTCACCGTCCTTCATTCTGGTATACGTTGCATCAACCTTGCTGCCAGTCTGTGTAACCAGTATTTCACCACATTGTATTGCACCTCGGAAATGAGCAAGACATATGTATTTATGTGCCTAGAGTGCATACTTGCATTTTCTTGGTCTGAACTGACTTCGATGAGCAAACTCAGCTGTGACTCACCTAGTTTCAACCCCCCTGCCGTGGACAGGGTTGCGAACCACTAGCTCACTAGATCAAACTGCCCAGAAACCCATCCAGCCTGGCCTTGAACACATCCTGGTTCATTCTTCCTGGCTCTACTTCAAATGAAACTACCAGGATACTCCAAAATAATGGATTTTGCAGAATACAGCTCTGTGTGGTGGGGAAGAAAAGACCCTCCTGATGCCATGGCACCAGTCTAGACCAGTCATCACTGCAACTAAATTCTTGGCTGCATTGAGCTGTTTAAGCACAGTAGCTTTAGGTTTCACTTGTCTAGGTACAGAGAGAGAATTTGAGGTATCTTCTCCTCCATCCATCCTTGGCTAAGAGATTTTTGTGCTTAGAGCAGTCATGCAATGAAAGTGAAATTTGTGCATGTGTAATTTTTAAAAAAGGACAGAACTCTTTTATAAATCCGTATGCACTGCCCTACAGTTCAGTCAAAGTAGACTCATCTTTTTGTCCCCATCAAGGCAACTGAGTAGCATCCTCAGTGCTATTCTGCTGAAGTTAGACCTGCAGATTTTCTTTCTTCATTTCCTTCACAAAATATTTCCAGACCAAAAAAAAAAAAAAAAAAAAAAGAAAAATTCTCACTGGATTTTAAAATTGGCCCAAGATCTTGGCCTAACAGTATGTGTATATGCATGTCAACACACAGCACACATAGATATATGTGCATGTATATATGCATATGCTGCTTCATTGTAACTCCTCTTCCTGCCCACGAAACATGGTGAGTTTTGATGCCACACTGCAAATGGTGCAGAATCCGACTACACTGAAGTGAGTTTAGGAAGATTCCTAAACACATTCTCTATTTTTATTTGAACAAACCTTTATTCCCACATGAAGTGGGATGAGCAGACGAGTTCTGTGCTACATCACAGCCTGACTAAGTCAGAAAGGGATGTGCAAACTTTTCTTAAAATCTGTTTTTACTATGGTTGTTTTAGGTATAATATTTCATGCAGCATGTTAGGCACAATCATATCCTAGCTCAGGGCCTCCTACACTGCCAAGCCCCCCTGAGAGAAAGAGAGCCATGAAACAATGCAGGCCTCAAGAGAGGACTTGGAGTCTCCATTCATTATCCTGGCCCTGACACTTCTCTTTTAGTTCTCTTTTAGCTCCTGCATTTCAGGTTGACAGTCTCCCCAGTGCACAATATCAGGAGTAATGATGCACTTGGAGGAGATGAGAGATCTATGTTTTTGATAAGGAGACTGTGAGATTTTATTCATGTTGTCAGAATCTTCCAGTAGTGCAGATTTCTTTCTGAACACATGGTTTCCGTGTGTATACCCCACTCCCACCACCTGTAATAGGAACAAATCTCATTTCAGATTCAAAAGATTCTTTATTTTTTATGGCTCTTCTCCTTTTGTTCTGCACTTCTGGAAACAATGCTGAGGAACCAAAGGTGACTGCTCTACAACATCTTCCCTGGACTAAATTCATTCTTTACTTCTCTACATAAGATTAATTAAAAAATGCTAAAGGGAAAAAAGATTTGAGCTACTGAGAAATTGTTCATTCTGCCCCCCAATTATTCAGTGTATGCAAAGCATGAAAGAGCTGTAATTAGATATGACAAAAGCCTTATGAGGTTCTTTTTCTGTATAGTTTCAAGCACACTGGCAGTCCTCCAGAAGTTAGATCTATAAATAAATCTTTTCCTTTTCACCAAATTTCTCCTGTTCTTCATACTCCTCAATTTTTAACCTGCAAGGCCTAACCCACCTGGACCTTCCCAGGTAGTAGCCTGTGGACTGAATAGGCCCCTACATAGATGAAGGGAAAGTTTTTTTTATTCTGCATTGCAAGTTGATGGAGAATCCAGCCTAGCACTGTGCTTTATGAAGTTCTTTGAGGAATTTGTGTGAGGTTTAGAAAACCTCAACAGCTTCTAGACCCAAACATCTTTGCAGACCTATGCATTAATGTGGAATCCAGACATACATGCTGTGTTTCTCTGGTTTAGGTATGCCACCTAAAAATTAGTCCCCTTGCCCTAGCAGGTTAGTCGAAGGCAAGTGTGCCAGGCACCCAGGCTTCCCACAGCCCCAGCAAGGGGCGTGATTTGCAGGGGCTGGAAGGAGGTGAGTGCAATGTAGTTTGGTGCATTTACTGCTTTTGAAAATGTTCTCTTTGGCAAAGGATTCACTGGCCAGCTCTACAATGTTAGGCTGTGGTCTGGGTTCCCTTATTTAATGGTCACATTACTAGAAAAACTATTTAATCCATCTAAAAACCTGGCTAACTTGTATGTCTGAGGCATTTCCTCCTTCTACTTCCCTTCTTCTGTTTCTGTTTGTTTTATATGAAGGTAATTCTTTAAGCAAAATGGTACCTCTTTCACTGTTCCATTTATTCCTTGACATAGTGGTTTATATTGGCAGCTAGGAGCCCTGAAAAATGATCTACACAATGAACTGAAATCATATACATCCTCCTACCTGCAGGGTATTTTCAACAGTAGATGCTTCTCTCTGATGTCACAGTTATTGTTTAACTGGAACAGCCTCAAACCCTCAAAAAATTTTGGCTTGCAAAGAGGAAAAATGTGTTAGCTTCCAGTGGCTTTTACCTGAAATGACTTTTTTTTTTTACAAGAATTAGGCAAAACAACCAAGAATGTGGAATAAGAGACTCAAAACAAGCTGCTTCAGTCACAGGCTTCCCAAAACTAACAACCTTCACATATGAGAGACTCCAGCCCTCAAGCTGATGAGTCAGTCTCAGTGGCTTACACTTCAGCTTGTGTTTCTAAAGCAAAGATCATTATTGCAGTCATCCTGCAATGAGATGAAGACCACAAGGAATAAAAGTGCTGGGCAATACATTTCTTGTTCATGTGAGCGTGCCCCTGGAAATACAGTAAGCTAAGAAGGGGAAATAATGTAAATAGCAGAGAGAAACCTTCTCTTGTTTCCATACTTCTCAAGTGTGCCTGGTTTACATCTGTTATTACATTTTTCACTGTAGAACTTTTATTTCTTTAATACATACGAATGACTGTTTATGACTGGTAGTTTGAAAATGTTGCTTTAATCTGACTAACTGCTTTTTGTCTGTACTTAGCCCAGTTTTAAACCATATTTTTCAGCTATGTTAAAACATGAGCAAAAACATGTGGAACAATTTATTGAAATGCCAGGCAGGTTTGACAGGTGCAGGAGAAATTGCTAGGTTCCACAAATTGAAACAGCTGTAGTTTTATAGGTGATGAAATTGCAATGGGATGAGGTTTCACATTTGTTTGTTCTTATGTTATCTATGTTGTTTTTGAAGCACTGAGTTATTTCTCACTCTCCAAGGGAATCTCTAAGACCCATTCCTCAAGTGGATGGAGGCACCTAGTCTGCACAGAGCAAGGGGAACCCTGATAAAAATTCAGAAACCTTTCAGAGTAGACTAAAATTAACTAGAAAATAATGGTTTTCTCCTTGTGCTACTAAAAATCAATGTTACTTGCAGCTTTGGGCATAGGAAAAGCCAGAAAAATTAAATCTATCTTTCAGATAGACTGAGCTAGATTCCATTGCTTATCTTCAAAGAATATCATGCACAGAAAGTTTTGAATCATTAACCAGCAAATGTTAACCTCATAAGGGTCCCTTTTGTTAAGGAGTCTTACTTTCATTCTGTGCAACTGCTACGGGAAGATGTATGTTTTCTTTCCAAATTATGCAGAACTACATATTTTCCTATGGTGACAGGGTATGTATCAAATGGTCTCGCTCCCCGTAAGCTCGTTATTATCATCCCTCATGGGAAAAATTAAAGGGAAAAATAAATGAGAGGTCTTAAAAGAACTGATCACATTTGGCACTGGATAAATTTGTCAAAATCCTTGCATTATAAAATCTTCTACTCTACCTCTGGTTAGCTTAAATCCCTACCGAAGATAGTGGTTTAAGGCACTTCTTGTGTATCTCAGAGTAAAATGGTATTTTAAATCCTGATTTAAAGGTGTTGGTATCTCACACACTGGTATGTAGGCATCTAAGCTGGGATGCCACATGAAAGTGGCTAATTTGATCACTCGGGATTTTGTTTCTCCTCAAACAGAAACGGCATTCTCAGCAGCTCTAAAATAAGGTCAACTTGGCCACTGGCAAAAGCTTTGAAGAGAAGTAGTGGATATTTTCCTGGAAGATGTGCCCTGGAGCAAACACGGCTCCTATGATTCAGGAAAGGAAGAACAATGGCATTTCTCTTGTCTGCATTACACACAGGTGTGCCAGGTGAAGGGGCCACTCCAGAGCTCCTGTGTGCTCATGTGAGCTCTGTGGTCGAGGCTGGGCCACCAGCCCCATGGCCCTGCCACCCCACAGGGCTCACACACACCACAGGTGAGCCTGCCTGGGCTGCCGCCGAGTCCCAGCCCAGCTTTGCTTGCAAAGGAGAAAACCTGTGAAACACAGCCATCTCCCACCTGGAGACACCACAGACACATTGCAGCTTTCTGAGGCACATGGTTCTTCTTTGCAGCTCTATGGATACTTTGATATGTCTATCTTTCAGGGCCAGAAGGACTGGACATCCCAAATCAGCTCATCTAGTGGTCCTGGACACCTTTAAGATCTGAAAAAATTAGGATGGTAGGCAATATTACATAACAAAGTGTGAGGATCACCTTTTACCAAATCAGAAATAGTTAAGTGAAATGCAGTGCCAAGCTCAAATTGCGAATAAAAAAGTTATTAAATTAAGGCCACACAGAATGTGCTTCACTGCTCTGAACAGCATGATGCTCTTGACTGAACAGCTAAGGATGATTACTGAATGGGAATTGGTACTGCTGATTTGGTCCAGTCATCCATCGTTCTCTGCCACTGCAGCCATTATTCTTATACTGCAGCTAAGCTTTACAGTGCTGTGATATTTCACCCCAGACAACTGAAGGATGCAAAATAATTACTGTATGAGAAAACTGGAGGAATATATTTAAGGGAGAAAAAGTACAGTGAGATATTTTTGTTTTGCTTGGGATTTTTTTCATGCATCTACCTTTACAGCCCAGCCTCTTCCGATCTTGCATCCCCTAGCTCCTGTATGCGGCTTACAAGATCACAGAAGCTTGCATACTGCTTTGAGACTTTGACTGATGGACGTGGGATGTGGTGTTTATCAGAGCAGGAGTTAAAATAAATGCTGCCTAGGTTTACTGAAGTTAAAATAGAGAAGAGAAGGTACAAGCAAGAAGCCTCAGATGGTTTGGATAGGATTTGGGGGTGTATTGTTCATGTTGTTTTTATTTGATCTAGATGAAAAGCATTTTTAACTTGGTAGCCTGGAATGATTAGATTTGCACATACACAATAAACCCCATTTTGTTTTGTTTTCCTCTTTGACATAATGTGCAGAGAGGGTGTTTATACATCAGCATGGACAATGAATCTGTTGTGTCATGTCCTGTAGAAACAAGTGCCATCAGCGCTTACAGCTGATCCAAGAACTCTTACCTGATTCCAACACATCAGTTATTTATTTATTCATGAAGAAAATAATCCCATGAGACTAGCAATTGTTATCAAGGACAACATGGGAGGAAGGAAGAGTGGAAAGCCCTAAGTAGTGCCTGTTCAGTTGTTTAGATTTCTTTGTGCCACATTTCAAACAAATCCACCATTCAATAAGAGGACAGAGCAAAAGTCAATTTAGCAATCAATGTGAAATGTGAGCATTGCAGACTTTCTCCTGCACTGAGTTGGCAAGAACTTTTCTATTGAGTGGAACGGGAAAATCAGCCAGGCTCTTTTCTGTGTGCTTATGAATCATTGTTACTGGTGTTACTGGTGTGCCTCAGCTTTCTTCTGGTCTTTGTGCCTTTACTCACACATATGCAACTTGTTCAGCAGCAGTACTTAAACATATGCTTAGGGGAGCTCAAATCCCTCAAGTTATATTGGTACCCAAATTCTTTTGGGATTGGTGCCTGTCTGCAGTCACTTGCTGACATATTTTTTAAGAATCTTGCCTTTGCTGACTTGCTGCTTAGAGACATGTTGTTCACACTTAAGATCATAAAAATCTGCCTTATTTACTTCAAGTGTTAACACTGCAGCAGATGACAACTACAAATATAGAAACATTTACTATGCTTTCTCTTAGATACATTTGATTGCTGTCAGATGCTGTTATGGCAAGTAAAACATTTTGTTGTAGGAAAGTGTGGGTGTGTGCAAATAGCAATGAAGTGCTGATTAAAAACTATGACAAAACCATGACAAATGCCCTGAGATGTTTATCACAGCATGATGAACCTGAGCAGAGATGTGGCACAGGACAGGTCACACCCTCAAGGTGTACCAGGGGTGTATACTTGGGTCTGGGGAACCTGCAAACACTTTCCAGCCCTCAGACCCAAGCACATGCCCCAGTCCCTGTCATGCTGTGACTGCTGTGTCTGCTGGGAGGAAACCTGCTGACATGAGACGAAAGGCAGAGAGCTTGGTAGTGCGATGGACATTTATGCCAAACCAGCTTGCCCACTGGCTGTATGATATAAGTCCAAGTAGGCAGAGGCAAATTGAGAATTTACGAGATTATTACACCTCACATTCTAAAGAAAGAGAACTAAGATAGGTCAACTCTCTAATGCAACCCATATGGATGAAGTAGTTGCTGGGATGCCAGGAAGATCACGAATGGCATCCTCTTAAGACCGTCACATACACTGTCATGTGCTTTTCTTCATGGTATTTATTGGAGTCATACCCACAAGCAACCACAAAGGTGGAGGCTCTCCACAAAGTGGTGTTAAAGAATTTATGATGAAAGAGCAAAGGAAGAGAAGCATGGGAGGACAAACCAAACCCAGGGAACTGGAACAGCTTTCCTGAGAGCTCACAGGAGTCATGTGCCAGCCAGAATTACACTGCCTTGTCCTACAGTACGCGGTGCCTGTGACTGAAGTGTACTGGCATCCATGTAAACAACATCGTCATTCCCCGCATCCCGCCACCCTGAGCCATGACTGTTTTTCCTTCCCAGGATCTCCCTCAAATGCCATCAGCCTTTCTCCTGGCAGGCTTAGAAGGGTGAACTCCCTGTGAATCCAAGCCACATTCATCTAGGCCAGAGTGGAAGCAATGCACTCTGATTTTGGCCCCAGCCTGCTTTTAGCAAGCAGCTTTTTGGCTTGCAGAGAGAGCAGCAAATGATGACTAAGCAGAGAGTTGCCCTTCACTTTCCTTTATAAAATCAAATGTGATTATTAATCAACAAAGTGACGTGTTTCAGCGCTCCAGAGGGAAGAAAATAACTCGAGGTGATTTGACAAACTGATTCTTTTGCTGTGCTGCATTCCCTATGGGACATGACAAATTAAATGTTGAAGCCAACTAGAGAGTAGTGATATATCTCAGCCCAGGCATTAATCAACCTGCCTCTCATTTACCACTTTCCATTGAAGTGGATGACTGTATACAGTTCGAACAAGGAAGCTTTTCATTCCATAATCTGCCTAATTGTAATTTAAATAGGTTTCCTGCCTCTCACCCTGAAGGCTGAGGGGAGATGATTCCAGGAGCTCTGTGTCCACCTACAGCTTACATAATGGATGAAAATTCAAATCCTGGTCCGAGGTGCAATTAGATAACGTGGGAAGAGGAAAGAAGGGATCAAATGAACTGCAATCAGAGAAGGAGAAAAGTACATTTGATATCACTTGGAGGCAAGACTAGAAGAAACACAGACACACAGACCTAGATCACAGCTAAGGAATTTGATACCGTCTAGTAGGGAAATGGATATCCAGAGACTTTGCAGTGTAACATGTAGAGTAAATAGTAGCTGACTGAGAGCCATAAAAACTTACGAACTGATGCAAACAGGGACATCAATAAAAAATGGAAATCTAAATCCGGAAAAGTTCAAACACACACAGAGTGATTTATTCCTATCCCACTAAAGAATGTGAAAAAACCCTGTCCAAAATTTCAGACTAAGAAAATGCTGCCACACAGAGCATCAGGTTGCACAGGCAGTCAGATTAAATATGATACTTGCTATGCTGACGGGTGTGATGTTTCACTGAGAACTGGCTGATACTTACTGGACCACCAAGTGGATTTCAACAGTCTCCCTTAACCCATTCCAGAATAGTTTACCTTCAGTCTTTAGTGAATGTTTGCATTTTTAGATACTTCAATGGCCTACCAAATGTGTGTAAAAATATGTGCCATCCATCATTCGTATTAATATTTACTGCTCCTGAATGCATATCTTCACATTATATTACTAAATCTTGCTAAAATCAGCAGTCTGCACCAAGCACTGGGACTTAGTCACTCACATTCATAAAGGGCCTAATTCTGCAAGACAGTAGGTCTGCACAAGGTGCCTTTGCCTCTCCAGTGTTTCCAGCATCCCTGAGACTCAGCTTCACGGGTGGGAAGCCAGCAAACCAGCCTAAAGCTGCCCTGAGAATCACTGGGATTTCCAAATCCAAGGAGGATGCCCAAGGATGGCCACAGGTGTCATCAGCACTTCCTTCACTCCAGCGAAAGCCACACCTACACCTGTAGCAGCCCCTAGAGAGCAGGCTGGTGTTTCTCTAATGGAAAATACTGTTTATGATTACAGTGATCGAGACTGACTTGTGAATACCTGATTAAAGTACAAATTGTGATGAATTCACTGATGGTATTGACAACCGACCCACATGGAGTTAAAGGCTGTATCTGTTTGCTATTACATAAGAGGAAAAGCTGTGAGTGGAAAAACCTCAAGTTTTTCCAACTCAAGTTGGAACTTGGCAAATCTCATTTAATCACATCTGGCAGTTTTCTAGTGTGAGCGATTATCACTGCTGGATAGCATGTTTTTAACAAGTAAAGCAAAGAAAAAAAATAGAGCAAAAAACATTTTGAAAATAAAGAGCAGCTCTTTTTTTTTTTTTTCTTTTTCATATTTGTGCACCTTTCAGCAATATTATAGGTCATGACTGAGAAAAGAATATTTAAGGCTATTCTCTTCTTTATCACAAGAACAGTCACATTTCAGTTTAGTATAGGATTAGTGACAGATGACTACACCCCAAAACTGTGTACAACACACCTTTGAACTCACTTCTCTTGAAAGAATGGGCAAAAATGTTATCAATTTTTTTTACACTCATCACATGAAAGACAAGAAATACTGAACAGCTCTGACTAGCTGCAAAGGTCTTTGGTGTTCCAGCAAAAGCATAAGTATATATATATATATATACAAATATATATATATATATATACATATAAAACAACCCTAAAACATGACAGAGTGGAGAGATATATTAAGTTTATTCCAAAACATGGAGGTCTGTTGCTATGAAGTTAGCTGCCTTTGTTCCAAACAAATTTTTCTATCCGAGGGCTAAACAAACAAACCAAACCTTAGGTGGGAAGTGATTTTACCATTTCACATGCATTTAATTCCTATGGCAAATTTAGATGAAAAAGACAAAGTCAGAAAAAATCTTAACAAATCAAAGCTGTCAAGGAAAAGTTGATTTTAGTCAGCCAAAAATTTTTTGTTCTGATCATTTCAGAGTAAGTTTTCTGTCTCAATCTCTTTGTTGTCCTCTAATCTAAGTATATTGCAGTTACCCTCCACCAAAAAAAAAAAAGCTTTTGTATTTGGAAGAGTTGAAATGAGCTCTATTGCCATCTTCAAAACTTCTCTTTCCAGAAATTACTGAAGTTAGTATATGTATTAAAGCTGACTATGTTTCACAGTTCATTTTTGCGAGCTACCTTTTTTTCTTTGAATTTTACTCTCTCTAAAGAAGGCAAGGCAAGTGTTCACTGGAACACTTTGAATCAACTTCTAGCTAATAGCACTAAGGCAATATCTGACAAATCTCAAGCCTGTCTGCATGGATGGATATGGCTGATCTCTTGCTCAGCCTTAGAAAGCAGCGAGAGACACTAGCCCTGAGCGTGATGGGCTGCTGATGTGCAGCTCACTGGCAGCTGCTCAGCTCACACAACCAGCAAAGCAGACTCAAGAACATCTGCACAGGCCTAGGAGGCTGCACGTTCAAAGGATTACTTTGGGAACAGTGAATCTCATAAGCACAATTATAGTTTAACCAGAAGCTGTCGGGTGCTCCACTACAGGCTTAGAGTTGAAGTCATTTCTAGCAGATATGAGTTCTTGATGAGAAAAAGGAGTAACAAACCTACAGTCCAGATGGGGCAAGAGAAACTGGGAGCACTTTTCTGTTCCACTCAGACCTATTTCGATTATTTCAGCCAGCTGCTTATGCTGGTGGATAACATTGCCTGGAGGGTTTATAGAGCGTTGCTTCTGAAATGAAAGTATAGATATCTTCAGAAGCAGTTCAGAACAGAATTGCTTCTTGTAGCTGGGAGTAGGTTCTAGTTTGTTTACTGGTATATGGATACCGTGTTAAGAATAAAAATGTATTTGAATAGTCAAATACACCTTACATAGCCATGAAGAACGATACACACAGCACTGCAGTATCTGTGCATCACAAAATGCCCTAAATAACAAACTGTAATACGCTCCCTGTTAATCTTTCTGTCTTCAACATTCAGGGAAGAAATAGTGAGAAAATTCTTCCAAATGGTGTTTCTTTTCTTGTGCAATTTAGTGTTGGAGATTTTTAAGTGGGAATTCAAAGGAATGAAGCTTTGTACTTTGAAATCTTTGGTGACATTTAAGATAGTCCAAGTCAAATAGAGAGCAATAGATCTAAGGCTCTTGTCTAGTGTAAATGTAAATATGTGCAAAAATCTTTGAAGTCTGTTAGGGTTAATGCTAGACAAAAGCTCACAGTGTAGACTTACAATTCAATGACTAACATGTACACGTTACATTTCAATAAACTTAACTGATTCACTCTGAGAAGCAATACATAATCTACAAACCTCAACAGAAACCCAAGACCTGCAGAGCTGAGCCCAGGAAAGTTGTTTTCCTTCAGAAGTTTGCTCTTGGCCTGGCTGCTATGGAGGTGCTGCCAATTCATACTTCCAGTTTCAGATCAACATTTTCAATGACTGCCGATGAGCATACACCTCAAAGTCAGTGGTGAACCATATCGTTTTCCACCCTGAGCACTGGTAACAGTTATAATTTTCTTCTGTGCACGTTACTCTGCATTATCTGTGATATTTGGAAGGCAAATGTAGGGTTTGTCTATAGAGAGATACTGAGGGACATTAGTTTGAATTAGCCAAAGATGTGAAATGAGAGAAGATTAGTTTAATGTCATTAAGGTCCTCATGGACCTTTTAATTCAGAATCAGAACAGAAATTTTAAGCTAGATAAATGAAATAAATTACTACAGGATAAATTAAGACTGTGTTAATTCTGGAGCAAACCGTCTACATGGCGCTTTGCTGTGTGCTTAACTAATTCATATCTGGGTCAACAGACATTAACACATCCCTGTAGACAAGGCCTAAAAATAACAGGCACAGGTGCTCAGCATCCACTGAAGCAGCAGCACCGGCTGGGGCCTGGGCCTGTGTCCCACAGCCCAGATGTGTGGTTTTGCTGAATTTTGCTAAGTCAAGGAAACACCAAAGGCTGAACAAATGCAGCTGAAGGTCTGTGAATGTGAACTTTGCCCTGTTCAATTGAAGGAGGAGGACTAGAATTCTTTCAAGCCTCTCCTCTGTGGGTGCATTTGAACTTTGGAGGGGCTAACATATTTGAACTGCTTCCAACTATTAAAAAAAAAAAAAACACCTGCTAATCTGTTCAGCCTCAAAGCTGGTTCCTGCAGAATTTTTCTCACCACAGTGAGACTACAACCCTGTTGTATTGAGCATAGCAAAAATACGACTGGATCAGTATGTGTAATAGTATTTCTTTTTCATCTCTCAATATGGATCTATCATGTTTAAACATCAATTTCATCCAACATGTTTAAGCATCAAAAAATCATTCAGAGAAAAAATTGTGTATTTGAGTTCAAACCAGGAGTCAGCTGGAATAAACAACAGTAAGAAAAATCACTTAGTATTCACCCTGAGCTCAGTGACCTCTGGGTCATGCTGCAGCCAGAAGATGCCACATACACGAGGTTGTGAGTAGCTTGCTAAAATGCACGCCCTGTCATTTTCTCTCATCATTACCATTCACACAGGCAAGAGCACTGGTTGGTAATTTTTAATTTATGACCATTATGGTGCTGAATTTATAGTTCATTGTCATTACAAGGAACAGCTATGAGATCACTTCATACAGACAGCTGTTGCTGTATCAGCAGTACATGGGCCACATTTTGAACGCTTCCCAATACAGGCACACTAGAGATTTGTAAATGGAAACACAAGACAGTGATGCAACAGATGAAGCTGTGACACAAATTAGTAAATAACTTTGCCACTGCAGAAATTCTGAATTTGCAATCATAAATCATAGAATCATAGAATGGCTTGGGTTGGAAGGGACCTCAAAGATCATGTAGTTCCAACCCCCAAAAACTGAACATCATTGTCTTTAAGGAAAGCTCAAACACAAATTTGTATTTGAACTCCTGCCTGTGCTGATGCTATATGCAGTCAAGGGGTCTTGAATAAAATACTGGTACATGTCCCTTAAATTTTGAGAAAAACCGAACCTACACCTTGTGGAAACACTGCCTCCTCTATGCTGCCTGTTTGGTTCTTTTATGCACACTTGCCGGCTAACTTATAAATATGTGACTGAAGATGCAGGATGTTAAGGAAGAAAGGCAGAAACAGGTCAGAAAACACTTACCATCACCAGGCATAACTCTAAAGGTCAAAATGAACACTTATTTACTCCTTTCAAAATTACATTCAATGCACTGAATGCTTTCTATCATAAAATTACATTGGAAAATTAAGCTTTTTTTTTTCTTTTTTTTCTTTTTTTTTTTTTTTTACTGACTAGGAACATAATTATTCTTTTCAACATACCAAATTCTGGAATTTGATCAAGACACACAGCCATGAATTTACTTGGGGGGAGTAATATATTCAATTATGTGCTTAACAGCTATAGAAACAATTATGTTTGGCAAAATAAATGTGTTTAAAACCTGCTAGAGTCAAACGATCAGTTTCAAAATGTGTTTATTGAAATGAAATCTGAAAAAAAATAATTTCTCCCCTCTGCAACTTCAACCCACCAACCCGAAGCCAACAAACTCCAGATAAGGAAAGCAGTGAGCAAACAATCTCTCAGCACTAATAGGGAATTTAGGAACTATGAAAGCAGAGGATTTCGGATTGGTTTTAACATCTTGGAAAAATCATTCCAATGAACTTAAAGTATTGGGGTTTTAATTTTGCAGAATTTTTCACTCAAGCATGATTTGCCACCTATTGCATCCAGGAGCTGTGATGGACATATGGGGGCTGAGGTTGTAGGGATGCTCCAGAGCACAGAAGTATGGGCCGATACAGTCCACACAAACTGACACCACCAGAAAACACAGAGAATGCAGTGGGAAGTGGCATGTTTGCCCAGAGAAGGATATCTGTTTGCTTGGTTTCCATAGAGAGGAAATAAAAATGTTCCTAACCCTGAGACTTCCGGCAGATCAGGACAGCAGGGCATTTGCGGGTGTATCACTCATGCAGGAGTCACCAGAAGAAGGCTGGTTAGATACTCTTGGCTCTGTTTGTTTACCAGAAGTGATCATGGTAACCAGTTGCTTCGACAGAGACTTCCACTGCTAATCAAACACTTGGCACTCATGACTAATGTAGTGTAAAATGTTTATTTTCCTGATGTAAAGCATCCTCTAATAGCAGTCATCATCTCCTAATGAAGCGTGAGGCTGAATGCTTTTCCTGGCTTCCCTCAGTGGAAGGCACATGAACGGAGGGTGAGGCAGAGCTGCGCTGCCCTGCTCTCCCGTGCACAGCCGAGGTTTCAAACTGCAAAGCAAACAGGAGGCTGCTCCGGCATGTAGTCCCTGAGAATGTATCCTCACATGCTCCCCTCGTCTGGGTCCAAACAGCAGAGTAAATAGGGATGGAGATAAATATATATATATATATATGTCAACAGTGCTTTATACAGAGGGAGTGCAAACATAACAGAGACCGCGTGGTGTCTTTGCTTCTGTTGCACAAAATGACTTGAGAAAGCAGCTCAGGAAAGTCTCTGGCTCCTCTCTTAAAAAGCCCAGCACATTCAATTCCCATGGCATAGAAGAGACAGACAGAAGTGAAAGAAGAGCAAACTCACGCCAGGAGAGCCGCCAGGTCCTCCCTGCTGCAGGTCACCACTTCCGTCACGGGGAGCAGGGAAAGGGAGATGCAGGGCAGGCAGCTTGCAGGGGCCAGGGTCAGAATCCAGAATGGGTCAGTGGGAGAGACTGGCCTCAAACTAGTCACAGGGGGCACAGAGAAGGCAGAGTCACTATGGGAGGTCAGAGGTGAACAGAAGATATTGCATTTGAAAAGGGACTGCAGTAAACTTACATGATTGCTATTGCATATCTGCAAAAACACACTCATTTTTCTCAACAAGGGCAGTTGAGTAGTCTAGACTGGGAGTACTCATGTTGGGTAGTTGTCTTCCTCTTTTCAGCAGTTTATCATAGACATTAAGATCTCTACAACGCCTGAAAAGTTGGTATTGTACACAAACTGATGACAGACTTGTACAAAGCAGAAAATGATTCTCAGCCCAAAGGTGTTCACACACATAACCTATATGGTATCTGGCCCTATAATGGTATCTGATTATTCTCCCCTGTCTGTGCCTTTATCCACACCAGAAACCCCGCTGCTCCATCCCAGCTGCTGCCATAAAGCAGTCCTCAATCTCTTTCTGTGTCGACAGGTACGGAGGTGGATTAAGAGCCCAATGGTCAGCGTGGAAAAGCACCCAAACGCCAGCCTCAAGTACCCAGGGCCCACTGTGATGCACTTACCGCCAGGGGACTCAGAGCTGGAGGCCCCCCTCTGCCAGACCTGCCTGGGTGACCACTCCTTCCCGCGCGGTGTCATGCCGCAGGAGGCCGAGTCGTCCTCCTGGGAGAGCCAGCCAAGCAGCAAGGTGAGCCAGGCTTTCGGTGCGTGTTTCACACAAAGAGTGGGGCTGTGCAAGGCCCCAATGACTTGGTTTTGCCTCATAATATACGAGCTGGTTGTAACAATGCTAGGCAGTATTTCCCCCCTTTACAAATACTCCAGTGTGGAGAGGTGACATTACCTCTCTGAGATGATGAAAAGAAATTAGATCTGTTGTCTTGTCCCCCAAGCACAAGACCACACTGTCTTGCCCTGTCACTTCATCAAATTGCATAGAATCACAGAATGGCTTGGGTTGGAAGAGACCTTAAGGCCCATCCCGTTCCAACCCCCCTGCCATAGGCACAGTTGCCACCCACTAGATCAGACTGCCCAGGGCCACATCCAACCTGGCCTTGAGCACCTCTTCTTTAGAAATAATAATTTGGCTCAAGGAGTTTTCCTAACAAGAGGTGAATGATGCAGTGCCTCTTTTCACTGGAAATGGTCAAGAAGGGACCTCTCTGAGGCAGACTATGGCAGACTACCTTCCATGCATCATTCAACTCCTTCCAGTCCCTATGGTGAAAAGCCGAATGCAGAGCAGAAAGTTGTACCCACAAGCCATCATCACTGATGGGCTCATCCCTGCCCAGAGACTGTGCACAAAAAACAGACAGGTATACAAACATAAAAATAGTAAATAAGAATTCTTTGAAGTACAAAGGAGAGCAAATGTGACAAGGCATTTATCAGACCATGAGTGCACAGCTCACAGCAGAAACATTTTTTGATACGTCTGCTGCATTTTTAAACAGAAAAATTCAAACAGTGGGTAAAAGTGGAAGTCCTGTCCAATTCACAAACACAGTAATGACATTTGGTGGGAACATATACACAAGCTGAGGAGCTAATCACTCCTCTATTTTACTTCATTAATATAAAATTAACTTCGTACAGGCTGAAGCATTAAAAAATGAAAGCACCAAAAAGGGAGGATTCTGAAAGTCCTTTGCCTTGCCATAAATCACACATACCTCTGTACAGGCTGTACGGCCTCACAACTGTTTTCCACTGGGTTTTGCATGCATATGGGATAGATTTGGCTATATGCAGTTTCCCTCAGACCTCTCTCAGTCTTGTTTCTGCAGGCAGTGAAGAGGCTGCTTAGTCAGCAGTTGGAGTCTGCAGCAAAGGCATATTTTGCACGCTGGTTTAAAAATAACATCGTCTGGCGAAAGACTCCTTGGCTAAAGCTATCCTGCATAAGGAGTCTTTTAAGTAAGTTACAGCATGGAGACTTTGATGAGATTAAATGTAAGGTCACTGCCTCCTTCTCTACAGTGAAACCATGCAGGAAGCTTTTAATAATAAAGACTGAAGGAGCTAGGGCCCGACCTTTTCCAGGTTTAAAGAGAGTTGCTGGGTGAGAATCTGTTCAGGGGTTACAAATGGCAAAAAAATGCATAAATGTGAAATAACTCCCTTCACTTTAAATCAATGAACTTGAGCAGAGACGGTCCATATTTCAAGAAGACAAGGTGGTCTATTAAACTAGCAGGTAGCATGGGGTATGCCAGTTGCCTCTGCTGGGTAACTCCTGTCTCTTTTTCCCCATTACTCTTCCTTCTCTGTTTTCCAGTACCAGCACCAGGTACTGCTACAGTGATTACTGCTCCTTTGTGCTATGCCCAGACACATACAAGGGTCCCACTGACCCTTTCTTTTTGCTCAAGGGCAAATTAATTCACAAAGTAATCAGCTGTGAAATATTATTAAGGGCTTATTCAAGGCAACAAACCTTCTCTGACATGTTTCAGGCTATTCTGATCAGTTTGAAAAAAGCCTTATAAAAACCAACCTGATTAAACCACTTCACCCAAGGGAGCATGTGTCTGTATTCCTATTCTTAATTCCAACAGAAAACTAGAGGAAGAATTCCTTGTTGCTCGTTTACAGTGAAGCTAATTATGTGGTAGAGTCTTTAAAATGACTGAACATAAATAAGATTATATTGAAACAAAGTATTTTGAAAAATTATTATGAGATTAGTATCTCAAAGTATTATGAGATTTTTTCTTATGATATTCTTCATTTCCACTTCCACAGGCTTTTCTATTAAGCTATGTTAGAGTTTATAAATGATTACTGATGGAACCTCTTCTAAGTCCCCTTTATTATTTGTATGATGGTTTATTATCTTTGTATTTCTGTATACTAGATAATTTTCATGTATTTCACACAGAAAAAAAAATGCTAATTTTCACAAGACTTACATAGGTATATTATTGTTTTTTTGTAACTGACTTGGATTAATTCTATGTAAATTTTGTATCTGCTCTATCAGTGTAACAGCTGATGCCCTGAGGGCCTTGGAGCACTGCCAGGGTAATGATTTACAATAGCCATCTCTCCCTTTTGCTTGTGTGTCTGCATACTTCAGATTGCGTAAAACTCACGGGCTTGATGAAGAGGGTAAATTTCCTTTCAAAATAAATTGCAGCACAGTATGATGTGCAAATAAGACGGTTTTGAAAGAGCAGGCTGGCACCTTTTAGACCTGCTTAACATGCTGCTACACTGGGATAAGTGAGCATGGTGAATATTGGGGGTGACTTAGATCTCTCAAGTGAGGGTCTACCAAGATGAGTTATCTGAGGTAAACTACACTCACAAAAAAAAAAAAAATAAATCCTTCATACTCTGCATGATATGTATATGCTGCCTGCACTGTATTGTAATGCCCTTGTTTCAGATCTTCCTCTAAATAAACAAAAGATAGCAGACCTTGTTAGCAAGCTATTTTTTTTTTTTTTTTTCTCAAATAGAGCCAACAGCTAGGTTCGAGGCTTGTTCTGTTCTTTCGTCTTCTTTCTCTAAAAAAGTTCCTGCTGCCCTATCTATCAGCTGGCATTTGTCCTGAAGCATCATGGACACATCTCTACAAGTAGACCTAAGCCCTACATGCTAAGAGCTATCTTTTCTCTCAAAAGCTAAACAAACCCCTCTGTGCTGCTCCTAGCTAAGGGATGAAAGGAGGAAAAGAATAAACTAATGTTTACCCCTTTTGAGCAACATGACTTTACATTGCTGAGAGCATTTATGTGTGTCCAGTACAGTCCTCACCGTGTAACACTGAACAGGGCACAGAGCCCCATCAGCCCGAGGAGGTATCTGTCCCCACATCAGGTGAGGTGTGGTGGGTCTGATGGGCAAAGCTGGCACATGGTTTTTGTCTCTTCAGCCTCTCTTGCTACTGCTGCGGAGCCGGCAGTGACAACGCATTGGGAACATGAGTAGAAAGGGAGATGGAGGCTGCTGAGGGAGTTACCCCACCTTCCTCCACCATCCCGAGTACATCCATGCCCAGTGTCTTTTATTAACTAGCATCAGGAAAGTCTTGCTTAGGGGTGCAGAGAATTCAATGCTGCCACCTTTCTGGACAAGTTCTTTGTAACTTCTTGGAAGATCATTACTCTCAAAGACACCTCTGGATCACACTATTAGATTGATAGCAGGATTTTTTTTTTTACTATTAGAAACCATTTGAAGCTCCTGTGGCTAGGAGAGTTCTTCATTTCAGTCATATTTCAACACTTCACCATACTTCAAATCTTGCTTCAGACACGAGGAATGCTGAAAAAAACATACTCAGGACAAAGGTTGGCAATTATTTGAGATAGTTCTATTTACGATTCTCTCCTATGAATAACACATGGCTTTTAGAAACCTGCACATGAAATGGGGTAAGAATACGCTGCAGGTGAAATATGTTGTAAAAAGCAACATTATAAAAATAAGTACCTCTCAATGGATTAGAAAGTGTGGAGATAAGGAAAGGAAATATCTGACTAGCTCTCATAAATAAAGAATTTGGGAACAGATCTGATTGAGCTTTTAAAGGGAAGATGATGTTCTCACACATTTTGGAAAGAAGTCTTCCTATTTTTAATGATCTGCATTGGTGATGAGGCACCTCTTGTACTTCATGTAATTCATACTCTGATAAGCACTAATTAATACACAAACTTATGCACATGCACAACAGAAGACATCGAAGCCCAGTATGGGACAATTAATCCTGGAATGAACTTATGTACAACCACTTGGTACACATTGCAGGATCTTAAATCAACCGCGATCCTTCCAGAAGGCAGCCCTGGGATGAACTTATGTACAACCACTTGGTACACATTGCAGGATCTTAAATCAACCGCGATCCTTCCAGAAGGCAGCCCTGGGTGCCACTGCGAGCAGTTTGTTGAAGGCCTCAGCTCGGTGTCACTCAGCAGGTAGCACCCACACACAGCACCCCTCTGCCCCTTTGCTGAGGAATGAAACCTCCATTTACTGGATTTACTTCTGCCCCAGATGGAGACATACAAGGAGGGTCAGGAAATAAAAATACCTCATCCATACACCTGGCAATTCCAGGGCAACTAATGCCTGGGAAAGGCCTTGCAAAACTCTGTTACTGTTTCCCTTAGCCTATGTAATGTGACCCAATCTGAAGCGGCTGAAATACTCCCTGCTAAGCAGGATTCTTTGGAAAGAGATTGCCAAGGAGCAAAGGGCGGACAAAGAGGCCAGTGCTGCAGTGAAACTACAGCTCAGTCTGATACTGGGGGAGAAATCTGTTGACTTGGGTGTGCTGGGATCTCCCCATACAGTGATTCAGGAAACTCTTATGAAAATGCTATTATACAACATAAAAGACTGAATATTACAAGCAGACTTTAAACGTAAGAGTTACAAGGGTCTGGAACAGCTTGTCAAAACCAAAGAGTCAAACTACCTTGTAGTTGTGTTTAGTATGTTTGTATGTAGGATGTTCTTGATGTTACACTTAGTTACTCCAGATATCAGAGTCTATTTTATTTATTTATATTTTTATATATTTATGTATTTTATATAAATCCTACATGCCCCAAGACTGGAGGATTGGGGCTTAGCCTACTGAGCTGGGGAACCGTACCTTTGTACTCATAGAGAGATAATCTTCCTGGCAACTCCGTTGTCCGTGTTGGATTTCCCACATAGTTGAAAGGAAAAACAGTGTTAAAACCAGTAAAGGAAATATTTGTATACCTCATGAAATTTAACTTCAGTATCCATAGCTGCTGGACCTCTATATCTTCTATTTTACTTCTTTTTTATACATACAATAAACCCATCCATCAAATTCTGCTCCAGAAATGTACTATAGCACTGCCTGAAAATGAAAGAGGGTTTTAGAGAAGAAAGTGGTTCAATGTGAGCAATTAGAGCAGTAAAGATGGTGTTTTGTACTTCTCTGCATTCAGTACCTTCTGACTGCATGACATTTTTATTTTCTGGATCATCACAAGTCAAAGTTGTAGTTTAATCCTGCAAGTTGACAGTCTCAAATGGAAAACTCATTTTCACCAGCATAGCTTACAGCTATTTCCTAAATAGTTGTTTCTAGCTGACTGCACTAAAGCTCTTTTAGCTATTGATATAAATGTGTCACTAAGGGGTTTTTGATGGAATTTGGAACTGAGTTCATTTGAATACATATCTCCACCCGTATTCAGAGGCTTATGTATCTGCCAATAGGTGTCTGCATTTTAGGAATTTGTTTGTGTGCCTATCCAAAGACTGGTGACTCTAATGTGATTTCATTGTAGATCCTATAGCTTTACCAAGATGAAAAGCAATCTCACATCTCTCTGTTGCTCTAATCTCAGCAGCTGTGAGGATCAGCTGTAAAAGCAACACGCGAGTGAGGTGGGAACAGGCTTTGTTCAGGGATTAAATCTAAATGCAGTACGTACTTTCATGGTTTTGTAATGGATTGATATGGGGTTATTATGGATAATATTTGTTTAGAGGAGTCAAAAATGTTTAACACAAAAGCATTTTCAAATGGAAATGGCAAAGCACAGTTTGCAAATGCACAGGCTAAAATTATGTATAATTTCAGTGAATGGCAAAGACTGAATAGCAGACAATTGCCTGTGGGGGTTTTTGCAGTCCCAGCTGACAAAATGATGTCTATAGCACAGAGCATATAAATCAGTTCCATGACTCAAAGAAATGATGTGATACATCAATCACCTGCTTCACAAATATAGAGTGAGCCACTCAGTCATTTGTACATCCATCAGAGGTCTTTTCAAGTGCCATACATTTAGCAAATGAATTGGGCAAGTCAATATCACAATTTATAAAACACGCTCTTATCCTTTCTGAATGCTGGTTCAACACTATTGAAAATAATTAAAATAATTCCTATTTTAAGGTAGCTAATCATAAAATATTTCCTGAGGGTGTTTGTGGATGGAAAATAATTTGATGTACTTTCCACAGGGTTTCCACAATACCTGGACTAGAAATGACATCTCCCTCTTTCTCTCTCTCCCTCTCTCCCTCTCTCTCTTATATTTTTTAAGATCTGGTGTTTATCTAGCACCTTTTCCACTCAGAGATCCAAAGAACTTTGCTATTAGAGAGATCAGAGAAAAGTATGCATTGCTCCATTGGTGGTAGTAACCAGCAAAACCACAGCACAGTGAGTGTGAGGAATCTGGGGCAGACGCAGTGGGACAGATTTCTCTTTAGTTTTATCCTGTCATGCAGGACAGACGAACCTCAGTTCTGATTAGCAAGTGGTCAAGAGATTTACTAACCGGAGTGGAACAATGTTCTTTATTCCTTCATAATCCTGCTTCTGGCAATAGCTAGTACATGATGCTAAAGGTGAATAAAAACAGTCAAAAAGCACTTTGTTTGGAGATAATATATTTCTTGCAGCCTAACACTGTGTTACAACCATTTGGTCTTCAAAGGCTGTATTTAGTGGGAACGCTGGAGTTGCACTCATCTACTGGAGTTTGATTCTAATCTGTTTATTGCCTGTCTTGTAACCATTGCCTCAAATAGCTCATTTTGAAGATAATTCAGTGCTACATAGAAGATAAAGAAAGGAGTCTGTTGCATTGTGTGACAAGGTCATAAAAGCAACCTGACAGGCAATTAATACTCATGTCTTACAGAGTAACAGCACTGAAGATAAAACAACTCTCTCACATATGCATACATAAGACCAAATCCAGGCAGCTAAAGACTAGGATGGTTAAATAGCTGAGTGCTAGCTAAGCAGGACTTGAAAAAAAAAAAAAAAATCATAAGGCACCAATAAGCCTTGTTATAA
Organism: Alectura lathami; assembly: GCA_013399715.1. Classification (NCBI taxonomy): domain Eukaryota; kingdom Metazoa; phylum Chordata; class Aves; order Galliformes; family Megapodiidae; genus Alectura; species Alectura lathami. The sequence goes on along the minus strand of VXAV01002439.1, from coordinate 3,659 downwards.
CACAGTCAGGGGTTGCACAGAGTGAAGGAGGACACAAGGACAGAACCATCTGCAAGGCCACCTGTGCCACCTGTCCATGTCATCAGCAGGACTGCCTGGAGAGCAGGTGTGAGCTGAAGCCTCCCTGGCCCTGCTACAGAGTACTGCCTCAGGCCAGTTTGAGTGCCTTCCTCCTCACCCAGGGTCCTTTCATGGTCTAAATGGAGCTTTGGAGAATCAGCAAGACTAAACCTCATATGTCATTTCTCTCTCAAAAAAAAAAAAAAAAAATACATCTCTGACACAAAAACACCATTCTGTCTATCCCAAGAAGCCACAGATATCACAAGACATCCAGTGTCCTGATCAGCATGAGTAATACAGTACATAATTTTGTTCTCATTTTGTTAGCATTGTAGCTATTGCATTCCTTTGCAGTTCATAAATGTGCCACTACTTTTCTGTCTAGAACTTCCAGATAACCTTTTATTTAGAATTTTCCACTTTGAGAGGTTATAATTGGCTAAGACCTCTAAGTAATGTTATGCATTCTGTAAATCCTATTACAATGTTAGTTAATACAGTGCATGATGCTCATTTAAGGTAATTTAATGCAATTCCCAAATCCCAGGACTCCTCAGTGTCTCCTGTCTAACACAGCGTACTTGCTCCGTATCCAATTATACCCCTTATATTTTCTGAAATCTTTCTCCCTCTCTGAGTAGTCAGCACAGGATGTTTTAAGAGCCTCTGTAATGTGCTCTCTGGATTTGAGAGAGGCAAGATAAGTCAACTTTTTCAAAATTTGAATTAATGGAAATATAATTATTTCCAAAATTATTTTGGAGCCTTCCTGGCAATGAATCATAGAATCATAGAATGGCCAGGATTGAAAAGGACCTTAAAGATCATCTAGTTCCAACTCCCCTGCTGCGGGCAGGGTTGCCAGCCACTAGATCAGGCTGCCCAGGGTCCCTTCCAGCCTGACTCTCATGGGGTACCCACAGCTTCTCTGGGCAACCTGCTCCAGTGCCTCACCACCCGCCTCACCACCCTCTGAGTGAAAAATTTCATCCTAATATCTAACCTAAATCTCCCCTCTCTTAGTTTAAAACCATTCCTCCTTGTCCTATCACTATCTACCTGCGTAAAGACACTGGTTTTAACACCTCTTGCTGATTTCGCATAGATGGTGGATTTGATTTTGGAGGAAAAAAAGCATCATGATTTCCTGTTAGAGAGCTTTGTAGGAGTGTCATCCCATCTGAGCCCTGTGAAAGATGCTTGAGTCTTGAAGCAGAGAGTCACACCCTTGGGACTTTGGAAATGTTTTAAAATGACCAGTTTTACGGAAGTGAAAAAGAATCCAAACCCTTCCAATTAAGAAATCCTTAGCAGTGAGCTGTCATGTGAAATCATGTGACTTTTGCTTCCCTTGCAACAAAGAGCTTTTTTCTTTGTAGATAAATTAATTTAGGGACAGATTACAAAAAAAAAAAAAAAAAAAAAAAAAAAAAAAAGTGATAAAACCAATAAACATTTTAAGAAGGGTGCTATAATGCACAGAAGACAACATTTGTCTTCTGGAGCAGAAATCATTGTCTGCAGTTAAGTATTTAAATCTTCTGTCTTACAGAGACAGAATTTGCTGCTGAGCAAGCAAGTAGGAAACACAAAAAAGGGGATAGATGTATTTCCCCAAACCATGAAGAAAGATTAGTGAGCAAAAATGTCTCCTAGAGAATGCAGGAGGATCCACTCTTGCCCTTGACAGATAAGAGGAAGAGCTGATGAGTGTGGGTACCTGCCATGCATTACTGCTGAAAGTTTCCAACACTGGAAGTCTAAGGAAAATACTGAAAGTCGGAGAGTACAATTTGAATACCTTTTCAGGTCCCATAGGAGGGGAACAAAAACACCTCCCCACTCCCACATCATCTGCTCACTAATCAGTAATAAGCTTGCTTAGGTGAAAGTGGAAGATTTAATGCTTCCTATTAATGCATCATTTTTTTGCAGCTGTGTTACTTTGCAAGCACACACAAAATCCGTTGGCCTGCCTGAACACTCTTACAAGGTTACACGATTTTTGGGTTCCATATACTGCTGCAAGGTTTATTTCTATGTCAAGCAGTTGCTGGCTGAAGCACTGGTGTAGATAAGAAGGAAACCTGTGCCTCCTGTCTGCTTCCCAAAGGTCTGATTCTTCAGTCTCGTTTTTAACAACAGGTAACCATCACTAATTCTGACAGTCTCATGGGAAGTGGGAGAAACAGACTTGATTTTCCTAGGTTGGAGAGAAATTAAACCAAGACCTGTCATAACTGGAGCATTTGTACTCAGCAATCCGTTCAGCATGGATTGCTGTCCATGAGGTGCTTTCCAAAAACCACTCCTACAAGGAAAAAGTCAGATAACTAATGCCAATAGATTCACCCCCTCCCCTGCCAGTGTTTCAGATGTTGTTACGCTTACTACAAAGCATCTATATTTCCTAAAAAGGTACTTGTGTAGTTACCTATACACCTAGGGTTACAGATTTTACCCTAGAAAACAGATATCTAAAAGCCAGCATTATGGAGATGATGCCAATTAGTTTCAAAAGTTTTGTTGTTGTTGTTTTCAAATTGAGCCAACAGTAACCAAAGATTTTTGAGAGTGATATTTCGGCATAAAAAGCTGCCTTTTTGTCAAAACAGTTCTCCAAAGCCCAATTTTTTTCTACTGAAAGAAAAATATATCTGTACACACAGACAAATACATACAGATATAAAACACAACCCTTTTTTTTATGTAATAAATGACAGCTACTGAGGGAATGGCTACAGATGAAAAGAACAAACTTGCTTTCTTTTCAAAGCACCAGAGGGAAATGCATGAAACAATGAATCTGTTGAGTAAGACTCTGTCAAGATAAATATCGTATATCTAAAAAGAAAAGTATCTTTAAAATCCGATTACTATAATTGGAAGAATTTCAGAAATCTGTGTACCTTGTTTCAGTCACCAGTTGTTCTTTTTCAGAATTGACAGTCTGGAGTATCCACTGTATTTCTACTTAGCTTTGCTTTCATGTTGCCAAAATGATACAAGTTTTTCAAGACTCTCTGAAGGTGGCCTTTTGTAAAAAAAAATCAATGTGTCAGTAAACTATGCTTATTATATACATAACACTTCAAAGTAGCATTTTATATAAATGTTTGATGTGATTATGTATAGTGGCATTGGCTACTTTGTCTGAAGACACCAGCAGGTGTTGTCAATCTTGCTCTTGAACCCACATGCACTGAGCTGTTCTTTAAAAACATCACAGAAGATCACTCATTTGCCAGGGATCTGTGTAGGACCCCAATCCAGGATCTCAGAAATTGGGTCACTCGGAGCTGCTAGTGTCTCTAGGAACTCATCATACCTCATAATGCCTTATTTTTAAAAGGTGGAATTGAAGTAACTCAGTAGTGACCTCCAGGGAAATTTTTCAAGGAAATATTCTCTTTGTATCATGCCCTCCCGAGAAGTATACAGGGCAATAATATGAAAAGGGAGCATCTGTTCTACAGTGAAGTTATTTTCTTCACTGACTTCTTTTGGTTCATAAGTACATAGACTGTGAGGAGCTGTCCCTGAGTGACAGTCAGGAATGGTTGAGAGCCTGTGGGTGAAAATTAAGGATGGGACCA
>VXAV01002438.1:145145-160291 GCA_013399715.1 Alectura lathami | reverse complement strand
GCGGGGACGCGCGGCCGAGCGCAGGTCGCGCGGGGCTGCTGGCGCTGCCTGCGTGCGGGGAGGGAGCACAAGCGGGGCGTCTGCGCAACTTGGCCGGCCTGCCTGTGACATGAAGGCCCGAGGCAGAGAGCGCTCCGCCGCTGCGAGCAGTTCCCTCCCAGCTTCTGTGGAGTGCGGGGCTGGAGGTGGTTGCTGGATGCAGAGTGCAAGGGCAGGCGGAATAGAGCCCATTTGTCGTGGTGATGTTTCTAGAAGGAGAGTAATAGGAGGTTCTTGTAAAACTGAGTCATAAATCAAGAGAAAAGCAGACCCTTCTGGTAAGGTAAAATGGAAATTGAGTGCCGAGTGCCACTCTGCAAGTAGTCATGGCACTGGTTATCTCTGTATATTCCCAGCAGTGAGGTCAATGTTGCCTGTAGAAGGCTGTAGTATAATTAAGCACACCCGTCAGAGTTAGATAATTAGATTTTTTTTAAGGTAGAAAGCCTTGACCTGGAGCACACTGCAGGGGAGCTGGCAGGGGGGGATGGGATGAAACTGAATGGAACCGGCTGGGATGGGATAAGATGAGATGAGATGAGACAAGACAAGCTGTGTGCGTGTGAGAAGTCGGCATCTGAACTATGAACTGGTGAGTAAAGTGCTCAAGTCCAGTGCCTACTGCAAGGAGTGTGCAGCGTTGTCATGGTGGCTGCCATGTGGGTGCGAGCAGATGTGTGTGGCCATGATGGAGTGTGAGGGGCTGTCCCTGATTTGCCTGTAGGTAAAGGCTCAGTTCTAGCTGGTGCTGCACTGTAGCCTTTTTCAAAAGTGCATGCTGGATTGCCTAACATGAGCTCATTTATGCAACTTTGCAGCTGTATGCGTATATTTGATAGAATCTTTTAAAAATGACATGAAACATCTTACATGTTCATGGATAAATTTAACCTCTTTCCAAATTTCTCCACTTTCCTGATTCATTGTGGAGAAAAGATAGTGGAGCTACTTCTCACTCAGGCAGTTCTTAATTCTTTTGGAATTAGCTTTCATACTTCCAGGGTTAAAACAGGATATTGCAGCGGCTATGTAATTAATCAAGTTTTCTATGACTAAAATTAGGCCTCTGAACTTTTGCCTGTGTTCATTTTCTGTATGATACAAAGAAACCTGGTGCATGACCGGTTCACCTCCTAATAAATTAGTGTAAATTCCTGAACATTCTTCAAAGCAGGAAAGAGCTGGCAGAGAGGGGATCAGAGAGGTCAGTCTGCAAAGTCGCCTGCCTTGCTCTGTCCCCTGTTCTTCTTTGCAGCGCTCTGCCTGCATGTACAGGGGGCACAGCAGATGCCACGTCACTGCGCTTTGCAACCGCGTTCTCTCAAATCTGCGGCATTCTGAAACAGAACATGGCCAAGCCTTCAGTGAAGTCAGTCACGTAGATCAGGGTCCTGTTTTGTCATGGATCGCTTAAGAGGCATTGTTTTGTGTCTCAGGGGTTCGCAGCTGAGGGGTGAGATGAAAATGGGGAGGAAAAGTGACAGCATTAGTATCTGCTGGTGCACCGTTTGCTGCATCACAAATGCCACAGATGCATGGACTTTTTTTTTTCCCTGTGTTTTGTTTGGGCTGCTTCCCCCGATGTTTGCAGGGGTGCAGCTATACCCAGCCTTCCTGGATTTAGTGTGGAAAACTGCTTCGCCGGCTGAGAGGGAGTCTGGTGCTGCTCTCACCACATGCACGCCTGCGATGAACGCATTGTAAAAGAAGTTGCAGTAAGCAGCATAAAACTGATTCTGTCCTTGTCCTGCATTTTACAAAATGCTTACATAACTCTTATTTCAGTTTCTATCTGATCATACAGAAAAAAAAAAAACAGCAAAAACATCACCAGTTTATGTCAGATCCAGTCTAATACTGTTGTTTACCCCAAAGCTTCTAGCAATCAGTGTTTATTTTGGCTTAAGTTGAAGCTGTCCCCAGTGAATTTAAGATAAACTGAAAAGTAAACTCTTTGGGAGAGAATGACTGCTGAGGATCTGTAATGCATTTTAAATTTAACACTTATTTAATTTGGGGCACTCTTTCCACTAGACAAATCCAGATGCAACTACCAGAGAAATTAGAGAAATGAGCAGTGCAATTCCATTATTTTTTGTCTCCCTTCATTTTATTTTTTAATCTGTTAAATTAATGTATTTTAAATGATCTGTGCTTTTCCAATTGTTCTGAGCAGGATGAGGAAGAGACTCCTGTAATTCCAGGGAGCTGTTTTTAGCAAGGGTATTGAAATAACCTTGTGAGCGGTTTCCTTTACTACTTTATAGGTCACCACCCTTCCTGTTGGAAATTGAAAACGTAACTTTTCCTTACCTTGTTGAACAATGCTTACAGTGCACTGGTGTCCTACGATTTGGTGCAGTAACTAAATTACAGTGTAACTGGCTTGAAAGAAAAAGGTTTAAGCTACTCTGTGTGTATGCATAACTCTGCATATGCGTCTGTGATAAGTACATTCACATGTCCATACTTGTTTTCCTTCGGCATTAGTAGTAAGAAATTTTGGGAAATAGGTTTGGAAAGGATCAGCATGTATTCTGATGGAGTTGAATCTATTAGAAATGAGATTTTATTTTACGCCTGGTGGTGGCTTGGTCTACTTATGCAGTGGTACCTCTCTGTAGAATAAGAGGGATTCCTGTGAAAATGGGATTCCACCAAGGGACATCATTGGTTTGCTTGCAACTCGTGGATTATACGTCTGGCCCAAGTTATTAACAGTGTCATGAGTTTTTTTTCTTCAATATATGTACTTTTTTTTTTTTTTTTTTTACAGGAATTAAAGCCTCTTCATATTAGAGCATGTAAGAGCTGAATTAAATACTGATTTTCAGTGTAACTTTCCATTAAAATTCTTGTAAGTTCTCTGTCAAAATGATAGGGCTATTTTTCACATTCGGCAGAACACTGAAAGGTGACCACCATTGCCACTGGAGACCCTGGATGGACCTAGTCTGTCCATCTTTTGTGGCAAATCACAAAAAAAAAAACAGTGCTAGAACAGCAAAGTAGCTGTCTGCTAGTATTGCACATAAATCACTTAAAATTACATTCTTGCTAAATTGAGAGAGAAAAGGAGAGACACAGCAGAAGCTGCAAAATACATGACTTGGACCTCTAATTTTAAAACACCATTTATCAGGCATTTGGGGTAGAGGTTTCAGGAAGGAGGCAGTTAAAAAACATGACATTAGTAAACCTCACACCTTTTTCACTGAGTGCCCTTCTATCTAAGACAAAATGTAGTCCTAGATTCTGGGATATCTGCAGTAGCCTTTGTCATCTTGTGTCTACAGAAACATTTTACAAACATTGTGGGGAGACTTCCGAGATACTTGGTGTCCTGCTTAAAAGTATTTTCTGTCCTACAGCCGGGCTTGTGTGTCTGGTCAGCAGTTGTATTATGAACCTACTTTGAGAACAGAAGGTCCCAGGTCACTAGCCTTGATAACACCACCTGAGGTTCCTTCAGATGGGTTTCAATGATTAGTTTTTAACTTCTTGTAAAAAAATTGGAGTCTTGGTTTGTCTGTAGGAGTAAGTCAGGGCAAGCTTAATGATTTTGAGTATTTCTAGAAATGCCATTTTATCTACAGTTTGCCATTTTGTGTACTGCAGCCTTCAAAATAAAATATGTAAACTTGAGAGTGGGCAAACTAGTAGTATGGGTGGCACGCTACAGTGTTTGAGAGCGGAGCTGCTCCTGAGGCAGATCTGGGGGAGTTACAAGTACTGCTGTCAGAAGTTTGCAGTGGGGTAGGCAGGACATGTGTCATAACTGCGTTTTCAAAGGCAGAGGTGGAAAATTAGGAACACCTCCTTTATTCTTGAGAAGAAACCAGTCCTTTCCCAGGGGAAGTTGGTAAGATCCTGTAGATCACCTCATCTGGAGGGAAATGTGGAATGTTTTATTTCAGCTTAGCTTTATTCCAGCCACAAGGAAAACAATAAATGGAAAGTAGATGGAACAAGAGCATGCTGAATAAAAATGTTTCCCATGATGCTGGAGCAATGTGGTAAGTAGATTCTGTATAAGCTTCTTGTGGTTGTGATGACAGTCCAAATCTTTTAGTTGATGATTCAGCATTAAGAACTAGCAGTCCTTCAGTGAGGTCAGCTGTTCGGATCTGTGAGGATACCCCAGGCTCATTAGCTGGTGCAGTGATGAACACAGTTTAAGTGCCAGCACATACATAAAATGGCATAAGTTGTGAGCCTCTGGTGGGTTTCCGTTATTTCCATCTGCAGTTTGGCATGTGCAGAGCCATTCTTTGAATACCTTCAGAGAATTATTTTTCCTCTTTCAGTGACACAAGATAAAGAAAAGCTGAAGGCAGCAGTGGAGTTGGGATCAGTTCCTAAGGCTGAGTATTTTCTGTTTCATCTGAAGGATTCAGTCATGGTGTGCACCATGACTGGTGTGCACCAGACAACCTCTGGGAGGTTCTAGAATACTGCAGGAGATGAAGTTGCCACTCGTGATCCTGGCTGGTGAAAAAGCGCCATGGATATCTGGAAGCTCTGCTAATGGACATGCCCTGAAGTGTCAGCCGGGACAAACGAGCCCAAGGCATCACTTCATACAACATTGCTCAAAACAGCCAATGTCTCCAACAGTTACCAAGTTTCAGGTTGTACTTCTGCCTAGGTACAGTGTTAAGTGCTGAGCGCTGTCACGGGTAGCAAAGAAGGCCCTGTCATGGTGTGTGGGTGGCAAAGATGGATAAAATCCAGGGGCACGTGACTTTCAAGTTGGATCCCGTAATATAATTTCATAATATCCTAATGACTTGCAGTGGGAAGGTGGCCTGGAATGGCCACAGTGAGATAACTTGTTTTGTTCGTGCGGGGATGTAACCCAGAACCAAATACGAATAATCACAGTTCATAAGAACATAATTTGTGGTCACTGTGGCTAAGTCTGGACCTAGTCAGGCGATGGCTGTTGGGAGGTGGAAAAAGGACGGGTTTTTTTAATGTAGTTTTTGCCCATAATGATACCATGTGTGCACAAAAAGTCTTAGGGAAAGAAAATGAGTTTTGTGCATTCACGTTAAAAGCTATGTAAGTTGCAGGGATTAGCAAGGTTTGGAATGAGTAGCTGTATGGATAGAAGTTCTGATGTATTATTTCCAAATCTTTTTGTGTTTCCTAACCCATTCTGTTTCTGCTAAGTGCAGTTACGTTTTCAAAAGTTAGAGACTAAGGGAAGCCTGACTTATCTCTGTGGACATATGTTGGGGGAATACTGTGGCAGTAATGAGGAAAAAGCCTTATTTTCTTCTGCGGTAGAAATTATATTTTTTGTATGTCTCTCCTTGGATACTATCCATTGGTTATGTTTTTGTGTTCAGGGTATATATATCCATGAATACTATGGAACTAGAAATGTGAATGTATTTTCTAGATCACCAGGAGTGTTTACAGTTTTTGCAAAAAGGTCATGGTGAAAGGAATAGAATTTATTGTCCAAGAAAGACGCAGAGCCCCACATAACTTGAACCCCATGGTGCTGAGTGTCAGGGGTGAGAAATGCTCTTTTGATAGCGTATTTCTTTGCTCATTGTGGTGTGGTTGAATGCAGGATGCAGCAAGGAATAATTAAATGCAGAGGAATAATTAAATACAACTTGAATGAAGTCAAAGGAAAGATGTTGAGAAGTTCTCTGGAACTTAAGTGACTGCCTGATCTCGGGAGGCTTTGCAAACGTATTCCTTTCTTGCTTTTGCTGGAGAACAGGTTTCAGCAAGGTAGTTACAGTTCTTAGAGTCCGAGTGGGAGGCAATTTTGGGATCCTCCCATTTTCAGCCGTATTCTTGGATAGGGTTGTTGAAGGTGTGGTTGCGAGTGTGCAGGGATTTGCAGGGGGAATTTGTGTCCTTTTGGGCAGGGAGGAGAACACCAGGAAGGAGGAGGGTCAGCTAGGATGACGTGGGTCCCTCCCCAACCCGAGCTGGTCTTTCAGCATCTTGTTCCTCAGGAAAGGTTAAGCTGGGCTCAACTCCCAGGTCCTGGACTGGACTTTTTATTTTCTTTGCAGGGTGGTGGTGTGTGTTGGGGTGACAAAAGCCGCCTTCTGCTCCGCACAGGGCAGAGGGATAGTACATACTTCTGCCCGGCCCTGCACTCCCTGGAGGACTTGTAGGTTTTTAAGTTTTAGGTAAGCAGTGGCAAAAGCTTTGTGGTTGATTCAGGGTATTTTTTTTTTTTTTNNNNTTTTTTTTTTTTTTTTTTGCATCCCAAAGTAAAAGGTGTAGCCAGATGTATGGGACCAAAAGATTGGCAGTATTCAAATTTCTGAAACAATAATCAGCTCTACTTTATGTATTATGTATGTGGCAGGGAGCTGTGTCTCTGACAGGGAAGAAATACAGTGATTTAAACAGAAGCGTGTCCAATTATGGCCAAATGAATAGAGATGAAGAAATTGCATTATCCTCATAATGTGCATGTTTTTTTTGCTGGAAATAAAATAGATGAGGACAAGTATGTTCTGTTATATAATGAGATGCTGCTGTATCTTACGTTATAGGGTTTTTCCCTCTGCTGTTTTTTTCCTTTAGGAAAGGGAAAATTTAATTTAGTAGTAATTTGTTCTTGTATTTGCTGATCTCTGCAGTCTTTGGTACCCACTGCTGTAGCAGATTGCATGAGTCCTTTGTTGCCCGTGGCAGGGCATACTTGAAGGTACAAAAAGGAATTGTAGTGCTATAATTAATCAATTTTAAACATGTCTTCCTATTTCAGCCATTTATTTTCTAGCACTCAGGAAGTTTTTCTATTTTCATCTTCTTTGAGCCTACGGAGTATTGGTTTTAAATCCACTGGAAGCTCCTCTGGAAGCTCAGCTCTGGTGACAGCTATGTCTAAAGACAATGGAGAAGGGTGGACAATGGGTCAGGCTTGTTCACCCTCACTGTGCAGAAGTGGACAAAAAATAAAAGTATCGTAACATCCTGTGGTGCTAGCTGTGATGTTTTACCTCCTGCTTTCAACCACCTTCACAGCACTCAGCCGGAGTGACTTTTTTCTCCCTAACTTTTAATGTCTTAAGCTTACATGCTGCCTGTTGGGAAAGGCAAGAGAGGAAAGCTGAACAACCTGAAATCTGCTGTGTGTATTTATGTTTAAATGTTCCGACATGCACACGAGAGGGTATATATCACATACATGACGAGCATGTTTGATGTGCCACTTCATTTATTCTGTCAAGTGCTTGGTGCATTTACAGGCAGAATAAAAGATAAGCAGTTCAGGCTGCAGACAACATGGCGAGCAGAAGTGTGGGCCTAACCTTTTCTCTGTGTCCTTTTCATCCAGCTTTTCTTTTTTCTCATCTGTGTGGTCACATCCTGTCCTGCAGGCATCATGCGGAGCGGTTGGTTCTGCACATGGAGTGCATGGAGAGCTAGGGGGCCAAAATGGCCTGAAGGGCCACGACAGCACAGGATGGTCCATTAGACCTTCCCAGGTCTGGACGTTTCCAAGGGGAAAGTATTGGCAGAGGTCCTGTCTGGTGTATGAATGTTTGGCAAGTTCTTCAAAGTTTGTGAAGGAAGGACTAAGTTTTAAACCTTTATGTGAATGTTTAAGCTGCACCCTCTAGATTCATTGCTGTTAACTGTGAAGTTTTAAGTTAGATGAATACTAAATTACTGTGTTTTTTTCCTGCTGTTTCCCCCATAGGCTATGCTAAGCTTATGTCATTATTTAATAGCTTGATGATGAGTTGAAAGTATGGAGACTTTAAAAGGAACTGCTTTCTAAATTATAATTTTAGAACTTGTTGGTTTGGGGTTTGTAAAATGAATCATGCTTGTTTAAAAAGCTGAACTCAGAATTACTTCATTTTTGTTCTTTAATTATCTAGATATTCTGCTTTTAGGACCTTTTTTTTTTTTTTTTTTTTTTTTCTGCCAAGTGTTTTTCACAGGGTCATGAAGCGGATGTGCATACTTGAATTGAACTTTTTAAGTTTAACCCTTTACTATTGTGGAAAGCATTTTCTTGGTTTGTTCCCAGCGACAGCCTGATGACGGATCTGGGTGCAGAAGTTTCTGTATCATCGACGAGGCCTAGTTCCAAATCGCATACTCAAATAGGGCAGGTTCTTCACTGGCAACTCTGTAGGCAGTCATTTGCTCAGATGCTACATCATACCTTTAGCTGTGTAGCCCAGCCTGAATACAGAATAAATTCTGCAGATTGTGTTTGTATGCCAAATCTTCCACCTTATGGGCACAAGGGATTCTTGCCTTCCTCCTGCAAGGAGGAGAAGCATTTTGTCAGCCTCTAGGACATGTCCCACGTTGACAGGAACCTTTGTGGACCATTTCTTTCATAGATCTCCTAGGTGAGTCCTGAGATATGCCAAGAAAAGTATGCATGTTTATAAAAGAGAGGGGCCAGAGGCTGAGAGAGAAAACTCATAGTTTTGGGGGGCTAGCCCCCTTTTTTAGATTAGTATTAACAAAAAAATCCCGAAATAAAGGTCCTGCAAAACTTCCTGAAAATCTTTGGTGAATAACCCTGTACTGGTTGTGTGTCCTGAAAGAGGAAGCAGTGGGTTGCAGCCTTGGTGCTGAGATGAGTTCAGACCTCAGGCAAGCTCGTCATACTGGGTTTTGTTTGCCAGAAGACAGCACACTAAAGAACTTGGTGTAAGCAGGCACGGATCACACTGCAGGGAATGATTTCTGCCTGCTGTGTGGTTAAATCGTCTTTGTGTGATGGGATTATTTATAACCTCTTGTGGTCTGCTACGTCTTGCACTGCCTCTGCTTCTGCTCGTGATCTCCTCAGAGCCCAAGCGATGGCCTCTTCCTTCTGGGCGCCAACCACCACAGGCCCGGGCTCGTCACTGCCATGCTTGTCGGGGCCTGGTTGGGTGACGCAGGGCCCCGGCAGATCGTGGCTCCTGCTGTGCTCAGGAGGGAGGCAGGAAGAAGGCAAACGTGGGGTATTAATACAGAAAGCACATTCTGGTGCTGCTGTTGCATCCTGTGATGATTTCTGTGGGCCTGTTTTGGTGGCACATGCGGGCACATGCAGTGGGTTTGGCCACCTCAGCTCGTTGAGTTCTTAGCCATGGGAAAACACTGCCTGTCCTCAGCACCAGTGCCTGCAGTGTGCTGCGTTGTCTCACAGGGTGGTCATTGCCACCAGAGATTATGAATTAAATGACAAGGAGAGGCATTGTATTGTGGGCTGTTCATTATTTTCTTTAATTGTTGCTGGTGTCAAAGTCAAAGGCCTCTGTAGGCTGTTACCTCCTTTCCTTGAAGTCAGTGTTTTGCTAATTGTCCTGATATAATCAAGGAAGAAATGTCATTAGTGGTTTGTTGCTAATTTATTTGCTCTTTATGTTACTTTAAAGATCTCATTCATTGTGTTGTCTCTAGTTATTATATTAATAGAGCTCAGTTCAAATACTATTGCTTGATTTAAAAGCAAAAATGCTCCTCTGAACCTCCTTTGGTATGGCACCCCTAAACCCATTTGATTTTCTTAATACAAAAGTATCTTTTTCTCAGACATTCTCTCTTGCTTTTCTAGTAAGTCAGTGTAATTTCAGCTTTGGTATAACACACAGGAAGTTTCAGTAAAAAATTCTGTCCCTTTGTAAAAACTCATATATATATATATATATTTGCAAGACTCAAACCATATATCATCCTACTTATTATGTGCTGAAATATTGTACTGTCACTGTGCAGGACTCTAAGGAACAGATATGAGATGTTGTTTGTTGAAGTGTTAATATCTTTAATTTCTGATCCAGATTACTTGATAGAAGGTAAACTTGATGGTGAATAGTAGAAAGAAATCTTAAATTGTTGTACAGGGCATTTGTAGACACTATCAGTACCCAAATTAATTGAATTACAGTTTCCACTTCTGTAGAAATAGCATATTTGTTTTAGAATACAGTGGCAATTAAATGATAATCTCATTTCCACTGGTACATAGCAGCATAAAATGCTGAGCACCAGATGAAGGAAAATCCCCAGATGTGCGGTTTTGTTTCTTTACTCATTTAAATAGTACAGTAACTTTCAGAGGAAAATAAAGAAAACATGCAACTGTCTGGCAATATTCTGGGCAAATATTTTCATTGTTCCATTTCAGATGGAGATTAAAATAATTCATAACAAAAAATCGGAATTTCTGTCTTTCTCTCCCTTCCACTCAGTTTCCTCTTTCATGAGCAGGAAGTTACAGGTTCTGTTTTCACAAAACTTTGTAAAGACCACTTTAAATAAAAAACACTTATTTTTCTTAGCATCATTCAACAAGAAATGAACTTGTTGTCCTGATCAGTTTCTGACTGGACAAATATACACAGTGTTTATAAAAATAATTAATGGCTGATATCAGCCATAACAGTCAGCATCACTGAGATGCAGACTAAGCCAAGGCTGTCTCCAGGGTTGAGCCCTTTAGTTTTGTATCTTTATGGGTTGGATGAAGCAGCCTGAAAAAAAACACCACTCCTGTGCATGAGACTTACCACGTCCTCACCATCAGGAAAAAAACAGTATTTCTGCTGTGGTTTACTCTGTTTGTTTATCAGTAGGCAGAAGAGATATATAGCTCCCAAAGAGATGTCAAATCCCAAACACCACTAAGATTTGACCAGATAGATTAGGTAAAAATATTTCCTTTGTGGTTGGGAATATCTATTGGATAGCATTTCTAGCATGCAGTGTTCTGTTAAGGAGTTTTAGGAGAGGAGTTTTAGATCTTACTGTAGTCAGTATTCTAGTGATGCGTGTCTGAATGTTACCACCAATGATTTCCACATTTCTGATGATAAAGTATATAAAAATAAACAGAACTGCTGCTTGGCTACTGCCAAAAGCTTGTTTCTGTGTATTTGTCAAACATGACATGTATACCTTATGATTTAGCTAAAGGTGCCTGCAGCACTTAGTTTTGCTTCTGAAAGCTGTGTGCACTCAAGAAATATATGCTAATTCAAAATTAATTACTCAACATTTAAAATTGATTAAAGCTTGAAATACAAATACAACATTTTGGCAAAAGCCAAAGGAAGGGGCAAATTAAGTGGTTTGGTATGCAGCATACTCGATCTGCAGGCAAACACAGCTGTCTTCAGCAGTGTTTAAAGCACACTTACAGAGCGCATGCTTTGGAGTTCCTTTGGTCGTTGCTAATTTGGCCCTTTGGAAATCTCTCTGTCTTTCAGTCAGCTTTTGTATGAAGGGGTGGTAGTATCCAATCATCAGTATTAAAGCATCAGCCGGTTGACCAGCACCATGGTTCTCCAGCAGTGTGGCTTAGGGTTGTATTTGGTAGCAAAAGGAGAGGGATTCCCCCAGATGTGCTCTCCCACCCACGCTGTATGTCATCTGATTGCCCCATTGCTTCCTCCTCCCCTCTTATTCTCTGCAGATTATCTGAAGCCTTATTTTAACAAATAATACTTCTGAAAGAATGACTCTTCTTGCCTGAAAGTAGGTCACTTATTTATGTATTTATGATTGCAAATAGCATGTATAATTTTTGCAGCCAATTTGTGTCTGGAAGTATAATAGCTTTTGACAGAACCTGCTTCAGTTCTTTGCAAAAATACTGTTTAAAATGGATGGTCCAATGGCTAAGAAATAACTGTGGATATCGGTATCTGGACTGTGATGTTCATTTTTTCTTGATCTTGGAGACACAAAACTTTTTCAATTTGTGCAGCGAGGCTGTCTTCATTTTTTTTGTTGTGTCATGCCAGGTAGATCTTGTTTTACTAGACATGACAAGCTTCACCTCATAACAATTAAACTTTAGCTCTGTCAAACAGCTTGAGCTCTGCTCAAAGGCACAGAAGCAAGCAGGTTATTATAATCTGCAAGAATGATGTAAAAGAACTTCTCTAATACCTTAGTCATTCTTCTGACTTCGTTGAACTTCAAAGGTAGCTTTGTGTGTAGCCTATGAAACGCTTGGCCCAGTACCAGCCATAACAAATACTAAATTGTGTTAGTACGTTCACTTCAGATTTTTGGCAAGATCTGTCAAAACACTGGGGTAGCATTCTGTGCAGGCTTCATAGCCTCTTTCAGGCATTTCCCTGAATGTTTTCAGGTCAGCATTACCAGATTCTACAAAGAATGGTTTGGGTTGGAAGGGACTGTAAAGATCATCTTGCTTTATCCCTCCTGCCATGGGCAGGGATGCCCATGTAGTGCGTTAATTTCAAATAGTCCTGAAATCAGGGCATCAGGCTCCACAGCTGAATTACTTCACAGAAAATATGAGTCTGGCTTTTCTGGACAATATTCCTACCTGCTGACATAGAAATTTTTGGGTCTTATATTGAAACTTGTCAAATCAGGATGCATTTACTTTTGATGGAATTTACTGAGGTGGATATTTCCTATCAGAATAATTCCATTTCCTGTAGTGTTTTCTAAGGAAGCAGAAAAAAGAATTGCCTCTTTTAGCTGGTAATTAGCATTAAAATAGTTCCACCATGTGGAAGCAAAAAACCCTCCCAAATGTTCTAAAGAGCTAGTAGATAAGCATGGAATGTGGGGCCGCAGCTTTAGAGAGGTGCTCAGTGACTCACTGTGTCATTTCTGCCATGCCATTTTTCCCATCCTATTCCTCTACCCATTTCCCTCTAAGTGAACTAACTTAAAATCTCGTAGCAACATGTGAAGAAAATGGAACCACATTGGAGTGGGAATGGAAAGAGGCCTACCACACCAGTGTACACATCCGAAAAAGCAAGGTGATGGCACAGTTTGGGTTCTGAACTGCATGTGAAGAAACCATCGTCAGATTCGGTGCCCTTGCAGGAAGCTGAACAGCAATTTTTTCAGAGCATCCAAGAAGGTGCTTCACATCCTGTAACTCAGTATGAAGGGTGCACACACTACAGTTGGAGAATCTAGGATGTGGCAATATGGAAAATTAAATGTGGGCTGTCCTAGTGTCCTGATGAGTGTTTTGTTAGTGTTGCTCATGAGGCCTATGTTACTCAGTATAAGAGATGGAGAGAGAGATAGCAATTACTGAACGAGTTGAACATTCAATTTATGTGTTTGTCAGAATTTGGTAAGAGAAGTGAAAAAGTAATTTTGTGTTGCCAGCAGTGAAGTATCCTTATTTCTGTGGCTGACTGGGAAGCAGAAAGCAGCCATATATGGGCTGAAATTCTCCAAAGAATGTGCAATAAATAGACAGCAGAGAAGAACACTCCACAGGGTCTCATGAGCACAGCACTTCAGGAGGGAGAGGGATCTATTTCCAGCTTAAGGAACAGCTAGCACCACAGGACTTGTTTATTTAGTGCAGAGAAAAGACTAAGAGAAGTTCTTAAAATAATAAATCGTCTCTTTGTAGAACAGTGTAACAGTAAAATTGTGGTCATGGACTATAGCCTTTCTATTGGGAATTGGTGTTTGTTTCCATATGGTTTGGTAGCTTTTTGCTTTGCTTTTGGATGCCCCTGTGTGTGCTGACCCAGGTGCACGAAGCACTTGGAGGCCCAGCAGAAGCATGTGCCAGCCCCTAGCCTGGCTTGTGGAGGTATCAGGGGTGGGCACCATACCACTGGCACTTTTTGGTAGCTATTGGAAATGCATCTGCCTCATGACAGATCGGTGGGCATGAGGAGCAATCCCATGCCGCAGGGGACTGCAAGGCACAGACCTGGCTCTGTTGAGCAGTTCCTCCAGGCCTTAGAGCTCCACTGTGAAACTGTAGGTTGCCCATTTTACACCCTTTTTATGGCAGTGAAAATCTGGAGCTTTGTGGGACGAGCATTTCGGGCAAAGGGAAGGAAACTGAAGAGCTTCATACCTGATTGTGTTGGGTACTGCATGTGGTCAACCCTCTTTGGCAAGGGTCCCTCTGAGGACAATCTAGGTTTCTCTTCTGGTCACTTTCTAGAAGCAGTACCCAAAGAGGTAATAAATAATGAGGGAAAATTGCCATTTTCGTAGGCCTTGGATAGGCTTAAACCTGCCCAATGACTTCCTGTTGCATTAGTTGCAATTGCTAAAATAATTACTTACATTTACCCTACTGCATCTGTTGTAGTTGTGAGTGGGTGCAGAATAAGGGCTTCCAACAGAAGGTATGCAAATTGACGTGCTTTCAAAATTTTCCCTTTAAGATTTTCTCCTTTTAAGATTATTTAGACAAAAGTAGTCAATGTTATATCGGTAAGAATGTCTGTGTTAATAACTTTAAATTTATTTTTCAAATCTAGATCATTGACAAGGAGATAAACCCCTTTGTGGACAAATGGGAAGAAGAAGGACAGTTCCCAGCACATAAAGTATTTAAAACCCTGGGACAGGCTGGATTCCTTGGTGTGGATAAGCCGACAGGTAGGAGAATGTACAGCTCCTGAGTATTGATGCTGACAGTGGTAGACTCATTGCACTGTCTCAGATAGCTTTTGCCCCTGATCAGAACATGGTTCAGACGTCAGTGCAAAGATAACTTGTATTCCCGAGTCATAGGCATGCTGCTTACCAACTGTGCAGATACAGAAAATGATAATGTTGCTAAGTGATCAAGTCGATATTCTCCCAAATATAAACCTTAAAAAATACAGTGATTGTAATTTTCAAGCCAATGAAATAAACATCACTTTGATTTGCAATGTACAAACCGTCTAGTGACTTTTCTTTCTTCTGGATCTGGGCACATGGAATAATCTCAGTCTTCAATAAAGAAATCACAGTTTGAGTGCCCTGCAAGAGCTGGGAGATTTGGCCTATTGTGTGTATTTAGCCTGTAACCACTACATCATCAAATTGTGTCTCACCATTCGGAGGTGAGGTCTGCATGGGTTTTGGGCCATTATATCCTAGACTGTCCTTGGAGTGCACTATTCCAGCCAAAAGCATGTGCAGAACAAGAAGCTGGTGATGTACATGTCAAGAGCAAAGGGAGGTTCATGTTCATTTTCCTAATTTTGTGAGAAAAAAGTGAAGAAGTCCTGAGGCGTAGGAGGTATTTCAACTCTTTAATTAAAATACATGCTCCAGGTTTTTTCATTTGCATGCAATGTAATATATACTTGCTTTTTTTTTTTTTTTTTTTTTAATTTCTTCTTTTTTTTTTTTCTTTCAAA
>VXAV01002438.1:100489-145103 GCA_013399715.1 Alectura lathami | reverse complement strand
TTTTTTTTTTTTTTTTTTTTTTTAAGTACTACTGTTGCATGTTCCTGTCAGAACTCTATGTTTTTTCTTAATTGTGGTTTAAAAGTTTAAAAAAAAGGCAAGTTTGCGTGTGCAAACATTTTGCAATCTTGCTGAATTCAGAGCAGCCTGAACTGACAATGTTTGAACAGTTAACTGCAAATGATCATCTATATGGAGCAGCTCACACAACCTTAGCCATGCCACACCACATCATTACGTTGCTAAGGGACAGGATTTGAACTGCGGAACAAATTATGTCTTTCGCCAGTTACTTTCAGAGGAAATTTTTCTTCTTGAAATGAACTTTCATATTTTTATACATTCCGTCTTGGAAGATTTTTCTTTAGCTGTTCAGCTGCTGGAGCTTGCAGAACTGGTTAGCTGTCATGGTCTGACAAATCCAATTAGATCTGAGCTGGTATTTCTTTGCAAAACTGCTGACAGTTTGAGATTACATTTAAGATTTATTTAAAGGACAAATAGGGTTATTGGAGAAAGGAGAAAAATACAGCACCTCCGCTTTCTGCCATAATTGTCTGATAGGCAGATCTGAAGTATGCCTCAGTGGGGTCTGCCTCAGACTGCTGTTGCTCATGTTCGTTGCAGTATTGGTGCCTTTCACTGCTGGCGAGTTATAGCCCTGTCTTTGTTGTTGTGTGCATCTCAGGACATGTGGAGGCCTCCGCTGAGGTAAGGAACCTCAGTACCAAGCAAGCAATGCATGAAATGTTGTGGAGGTGGGAGCTGTGAGTAATACTCACAAAACAGTTAGAAAAATAAATGAATGAAATCTAGTGAAAAACAGGCTTGCATGGGCAAAGATGGGCACAGAAGGCTGCACACGCTGACTGCACTTGTTATATTTGTGGCTAATAGTATTTTATCCTTGGCTTTGACACTTATCTCTAGCTGTTAATCTAATTTGTTGGGTCTCTGCAGCTGCATTTTACAAAACCTTTAAAAACTGGATAAATTTGTCAGCGACACTTGATCCCTCCCATTTCATCTTCTGGAGCAAGGTATTGTTAGGTACAGAAAATGAACCAGCTCCTACAAGATGCTGCCTTTGCAGCATTTGGCTGTGCAACAGAACAACCCCCGCCCCAGCTTTGTAATGGTACAGTAACATCAGGCATATCCTGAAAGTCCTGAAACCTTCTGGGGATGGTGAGTGAAACAGTCAGATGGGTAACAGCACCCTCTCAACAGAGCTTGCTTAAGCAAAGCATGAAATTTTTCAGCCTTTTTCAGAGTGGTTGTGCTTGCTCTATGACCAGAGTGTATTAATAACAGTAATTAAAAAAGAAAAAGAGCAAGAGATGTACCTTTTATACTCTGCCCAGCCACTTCTGTTTATTTAACTGCTATGTACAGAGGAAGAGGTACTTGAAGATCTGAAGAGATCCGAGGATGCCCAGAGCAGCCAGGAGTTTGAGGGGATGTCGGGGGAGGTCTGGAGAAGAGAGGTTAATTGTTTTGGGGAAAGTGTTTGAGACATGGAGCCACGTGAGTAACAACCTGCCCTACTTTCCAGCACAGACCAAAATTACAATTTTCCTCTTGTTCCTCCAAACCCGGGTCATAAAGCAACTGTAAGAAGACTAACTTTTTCATGTGAATTCATTTTAGTTGCAGCTGCAGTTTTGAAATAAAAGTTTTGCTGAATTTATTTTCCAAGGTCGTTTTGTTGAGTACAGGGTTTTTTGTTGTTGTTTATTTTTTGTTATAGACATTTTTTGAAGCTTTCTGGTTAGGCAGAAACAGTTCACAAACTTGTTTTGCTTAGATAGAAGGAAACATCTGCTGGACTTCCCGTTTGCTGAAACTGGACTTTTTCCTGTGTAAACGCCATTTCCATTTGTGAACAATGACCTGCTATATGGGAGTAAGGTTTTTAAGGGAACATGCCTTACACGTGTCCCTTATCATTGGAAACTTTCTCTGTGTGGAGAACTGATTTGGGGTACTATTTGCTTTGCAAAAGCTCCGTCAGTTCCCACCGTGTGCAGTTTTGGGCTACAAACTTGTCAGTGTTTTTCCTGGATGTTCTTTAACAGTTGTTTATGCATGTGGTAATACTTGCCGTAGTACAATAGTTCAAGATGTTAGTGGCTTGGGTTATGTAAACACTGGGCAAGGCAAGCCATGCACATATAACTGGAGAATCCTGAGGGTGATCAGTGCATTTAACCTACCGCGCTGTCTGGTCAGTCCTCTGCCAGAGAAAGATGTTTTGCTTAAATCATTTCTCTGCTCTGCTATTCCTTGGAAAAAAAATATGTGTTATTCTGTTTTATTAGAAATTTTTTTCTACTAGTAAAATAAATGGTGCAAAAGTGAATGTTATTTATGAATAAAAAGGATCTTTTTGCTCTATGCAAAATGTGTTTTACAGAGTCACTCAATTCAGCTTGAAGTATTTACTTTGAGGGGAAAAAAGCCAACTTCTCTATATACTTATTACACTTCATTTATGTTTACTGTGTGTTTTTCCTCAAATTATAAAGTTTCTGGGCTGCTGAGGTACTGACAGTCCCAGAACTAAAGACAGAAAATACCAGGGTAGGCAGGAACAATATTTTAAACAGTCTTGATAATTGGCTGTTGGTGATTTTGTAAGGGAAATGGGCAAGACATAGCTTTTGGAGCATTTTATGTGCAGATTAGATGAGATGTTGAAAGCTGAAAACATCCATGTAGTCCTTTGTAATCTTATGGTTTATGAATCAAAGCCTTGGCTGTTACTAGATTTTAGGATGTGTTGCCAAAATGCAGGCCCCAAATGTACTTGTTACATGCCGGCATAACTCTACATGCTGATGCAGATGACTGAAGGTTGTTTTTATCAGCTGATGCAGTGCGGGAATCCTCCCGTAAAGGCTCAGGGAAAGCAAAGGGGAGGGAGAAAGAGGTTTGCAGGAGGGCAGCATCTGGTGTCCTGCACATGAGCAGAGCAGGTGAGACATGAGCAGGAACAGTGTAACAGTAACAGTGAAATACACAGAGCAGTTTCACCTGTAGGAGTATCAAATAGAATGTGCTGTCATGCACAAATCATAATGACAGTATGTGCGAACAGTAGCTTTCATTTATTCCTGTCAAACAATTAGCAGTGCACTTGCAGTAATACATTCTTAAGCCTACCAGGAAAATCAGGAGAGTGTGTTGTAAGGCTTCCCATACATGGGAAAGAGTAATTTTACACTATCTCCTTCTCATAATGCTGGGTTATATGCCAGATTCAGGACTGAATAAAGTAAATAAGCAGTATGTTCTTGTCACCTGAGCCAGATAAGCATCTGATGGAACAAAACATAAAAACATAAGTTTCAAATGATTGCAGTGCAGTTGGAAAATAATGAAGTGTCTTGCAGTACAAAAACCTGTGGGAATGTGGGAATATAGATCTGTGTCATCCTCTGAAGTTAATTCTGTTATTTTCTTCACAAGATTATATTTCTCTTGTAAGAGGAGATCTTAGGAGCGTTTAGTAGTGGAAAGTCACTCCAGAAGTTTGTAGGGGTTCTCTCTCTCTCTCTCTTTTCTTTCTGTAATACTAAGCCTAATTGTTTGGAATTAGTGAAAGGACCTCGGAGGAACAGTGATTTCTGTCACCAGAAAGGGATTTGGTAGTTTGGATGAAGTAAGAGTTTTATGTTTTCGCAGAAAGTAAATGTAAGAAACTTTTGAGGTGTATTTATGGATAGAAGCTAGAAGAGATACAGTTGCCAAAACAAAATTCCTTTGCCCTCCAAAATTCTGTGTGTCAGGAGTGGACCAGCTATAATGCTAGTGGGCTTCAGCATAGCCAGCTGAACTAACAGCTTGATCTCTTTCTTGCTTACAAAGGAATGTAACAGGATGTTAACAGTAGCTGTCTGAGCCTTTGGGAGAGGGAGGGCATTGTGCTGTGTGTTAAGATACCATTAACCAGTAAATCAGCATTCTGAAATACTTACCAGTTAGGAGTTACACCTGTTTTGCAATCCAGAAATAACCTTGAAATAGCCTTTGAAAAACAACAGACCAAAGTTAGTCAATGCTTTATTTGAACTGAATTGCTGACAAGATTAGTGATGGGTGTCAGTGGTGTGGAGACCTCAGTCAGGTAAGCAGAAGAAATTTCAGGTGCTTATGTGATCTTCTTAACTGTAAAGAGAACATTTTCTATGTGTGCATAGAAGTTTCTTTTCTCTCTTGTGAAATAGGAAAGTGCAGGATGAAATGCAGTTGAAAATGGTAGTGAGGAGACGGTTTGTTTGCTGCTCTTCACAGATGGTCAGATACCTGAGTTTCTGTTCCTGGACAGCCAAGGAAATGGGTACTTGAGTTCTTTCTTTTTTTTTTTTTTTTTTTTTTTTTTTTTTTTTTCTTTTTTGACTCTCCACATGATTTGGAAGCATGAGTGCTTCACTCTTTGTGGCTGGTTAGGAAGTGCACCAGACCCTCTGGGAACAGCTTGTTCAGCTATCAACAGCATCAGGGAGCAGACTTACTGAAGGACAGGGAGTCTTTGTGGAAGAGATAATCTTCTTTTAAACACGGTGTTGATACAGGGATCAGATTAGTTCCTGGGATTCTGCTTTTGTACATGAGCTAAAGCAAATCCTCACACCTGTTGTTTGTAATGGAGGACAAAACAATAACTCATCCAGTTCAGGTATGCACGTACCAATGCTTTAGTGGCAGACCAAGAATTTCTGAAATCTGGCACGTGTGCCCCTGATGGTTACAAGTTGGGTCAACATGGTATTGGGGGAAAAAGTAACAGATGCCTCTTTCCTGGAAGAAGTTAGAGATGTCTAGCTGGGAACAAATGCTCGGCTCTGTGCACATAATTAAGTGCTTGAGCTCTCGATGCTCCGTTCTCTCATGACTTACCTGGTGTGCCAGATTCACTTCTGCATCTCTCAGGCTTCACACAACTGACAGACGTGCATGGTGTCTGGAAGCTGGCTCGCAGCACTTTGCCTCCGCCTGTATCTGGTGGACAGCTGGGGGCGGCCGTCCCCATGGGTATGGACCCCCCCTCCCAGCCAGGAGGTGCCTGTGGACAGGCTGTGACATTGTTTGAAGGTCGCACTGAGATGGAGGAGCAGAGCGGGAACCTCGATTTCCAGAATCCAAGCTGTAGTCTTAGCTACAGCCTTATTGATTCTACCTTTTTATGTACTGATGTGTCAAGCTTCAGAACAGAGGAATCCTCTCTATAGCTTGAGTTTTCTCAACTCCCTAATGCTGAAGTTGCAGCACTCATAGCTTTTGTATTTCAATGAAGTAAGAAGAATACCTACGTACTGCTGTGAGGTCTACGTGCTGAATCATTAGCCCAGTCTGACCTGTGGGACAGAACTAAATGGCACTGAACTGGACCAAAAGCCAGACTGTATTTCTTAGCGTAGCATCATGGCAATACAGTGGAAGAAGCAGTCAAGACTCTTGGTAGTATCTTGTGATCATTTATTTGGAGACTGACCTGTTTCAGAAGCTGTGCTGTGGTTGAATAATTATGTTAAAATTTGTAACTTCTTTATTTTACCTTTATGTGAGGTACCCATTTTTTCATTTTCCTCCTGTTCCCGTGCTTCTGAAGATGTTTGTAACTTTGGTTAGCGTTTCTTTCAGTTTTGTAGAGAATTGCTGTGTTTGGGGATTTTTGAAGAGGCAAATCTGCTAAAAATCTGCTGTTCTTAGTTTTATAATTGTGAATAGCAAGAGAGTGTATCAGAGACAGCAGCTGAATAGATTAAAGAGATATGAGGCATTGTAACACAAGATCAAGTAAGACATGCTGTTTGGGAGATCCCGTTGAAATAACAGAGTCTGTCCTTGTACTTCTCTGGATCAAATGACAAGACTGTCACTTGACAAAGCTTGGGTCAATTAATGTGTTTATATTAAAATAACCTGGTATTAGAAGTCTCTTTAATTTACACATAACCGTCTTCCCAATCTCTGAAGTTTAACACTAGTTTTTTGACACCTGTCATATACCTAGATGGCATAATCAAAATGCTTTCTGAAAGGTATAAATGCACCTGTAATGCCTTCAGACGTGTCAGTACACTGAGTGTGGAAAAATTATCTTTGTGAAACGTAGGCTTGATTTGCTCCTTGCTTTTGCATTGTTTGCATTTCTGGGAGTGAAGGTTGATTACTTTCCTGAGACTGAAATGGGGAAAAATACCGTGAAACAGTCATTCTGAGGCTGACAGGGAAATTCGCTGAAGAGCTGTTGACTTGTCAACACTTGTAGATCCCACAGGTCAATAACCAGATTACGAACTTTGAATTACAGCTGGCTTGAGGAGAGGGTTAACAAGATTGCAGTAAGATTGCGTTGTTCCTAGGAAAGTGCTTCTATGCTCAGTCTTTGAGCAAGATAGGAAACTGGTGTCCAGCCTGCATAAGCCAGAACATGTGTAGATGAATAAGAAGAAATGAGGGAAAAAAAAAAAAAAGACAAAAAATGTGTTTAGTTTTGGTTCTCGTATTCTGATCTAATTTTTCTAATCCCTAATGACTCAGTAAATTCAAAATCATTATTACATAAGCATCATTAATAATCTAATCCGTGGAGGTATTGCCTAAGCCCTTTGTCATCCCAGCATTGGTGAGGAAGTTCAGAGGTCCCCATAGCAGTAAAATGCGTTTTCATAAAAGTGAAAAACAGGTCTTGGCAGTATCTTTGTCCCTTTCTGACAGGTAGCTAATATTGCACTCACCTTTGTGAATCCTCTCCTTACACTTGCCAGACGACTATAGGGCTTCTCCTGCTGTAAACTGGACTCCTGAGGAAAGTGATAATCTTTTTTGGCATTTATCCCAGAAGGGAAGATAGACCAAGGCACAGGCCCAGTCTTTGTGAATCCGCGTGTGTCTGGCAACAGAAGTAATGCACAGTTTTAGTTCATGCTGTATTGTGTGGAATAGATGCCATGGGAATACCACGTGGAATAGACACATTGGTTTTTATATATAGAGAAGCATTTTTTAATGTTTGTTTTTGTTGTTGTTTTAAACCCTCTATAAAAGTTTCAAGAAAGAAATATCCATCTAGTCAGCCTGATAACCGCAACTGCTGTGGGGATTCTTATTGGGAAAGCTGCCTTGAGGTCCTTCAGCTGCTGAATGTGTGGAAACCTGCACCCAGCCTTGGGGTCAGTAGGAGATTGAAGTTACCCCTCTGCACACAGTTACCATGTGGTCAGCTGCACAGCTGGGCCTGGGGAGCACCGTGCCCTGCGCACTGTCCTGACCTCAGTGCGTGGCAGTCACAGGCTGTGTGTCCTGTTCCATTTTGAGACACTTCAGTCTTATAGGTAGTCAGACTGCTCTGGGGTCTCTTGCTGTTTCATTCACAGGTATAAGCAAAGTGATAAATGTTTTAAGTGCTCAAGAACGTACGAGTTTGATTGTGAGTATTCACCAGTGCTGACTGGTTCTTCTTTTTCTTTCCTGGGTTCATGTTTTTCATCTTTTTTTTTTATTATTTTCTCCAGAGGAATTGTGCCACGTTATGCCTCTGCAGAATGAAGAATGAGGTGTAGGTTAGTGTTTAGAAGCGTGCTGATGTGATTTCTATCCACACCATCTCCCGTAGCATCTGAGAGCGCTGCGTAAGCACAGCAGAGGAGCAGCATGGCCTCTGCTTCTCCCACACTGCCCTTACCAGAAGCAGCCGTCCCATTGCCCAGCACCGTGCTGAATACTAAAGTGCCAGAACTCAACCCAGTAACATTTCCCAAGGGGTAAGGGGTCGGCCTGTCCCCAGGCTGACTGTGTCCCAGGCAGTGGCCAGGCTGAGCTGTGACTTGCCATGTCCCACGCAAGACAGAAGTCATCCATCAGTCTGACCTGCTTTCTGTCCCAGACTGTGATCAGAGCTCTTTCCTGACATAGATTTATTTAATCTGGCATCTTCTGTACACTGCTAAATGAGTGGTCATTATTCTGGTTCATTTTCACACGGAAAAGGATTATTCATGGGTCAGAGTTATTTACATTTAGGCTTGTCACCCTTTTCCTAGAAACTTTAAACGGTCTGCGAAATAGATGACTTGCATTTAACTACATGCTTAAACGTTATGCTTTAAGGAGATGAGATTTGGGAGTGCACTTTGCTATAAGAAGAATTAAATCTAGAATACACGTTTATCCAGTCTTTTTAAGTCCTTCATCAAAAAATATATGGACTCTCTCACATGGACAGTACTGTCCTGGCAGCTGACAGAGTTGACCAGAAAAGCTGCCACTCCTTGGCCAGCCAGTTACCCTCTTTTAAGTGTGTGCTTATGTGCATTGTGCTGCACTGCTTTGGTTCCTGAAGGACTTGGTTGTGAACTGGTTGCCACTTGATCTAAGATACTCACGCTTTAGCAATTTTTTTTAGGTATAACATATAACGTCCAAGGAAAACAATAACAAATGTTCCATGCAAGCTGCAATCTCCTATAAAGAGAACAGTGATAAGACATGAGGAACTGGTAGCTATTCTCTGAATTTTGAATCACAGTGAG
Source organism: Alectura lathami (assembly GCA_013399715.1). NCBI lineage: Eukaryota > Metazoa > Chordata > Aves > Galliformes > Megapodiidae > Alectura > Alectura lathami. The sequence continues at coordinate 136,563 of VXAV01002438.1, read as the reverse complement.
AGGAAATGATTTGATTTGTTGTTGTGTTTGCCACATTTTCTTTTTTGGTGCACATCACAGGACCAAAAATGAGTATAAGCAAATATGCCATTTTTAAAACTTTGTTGTTGTTTTAAGTCCTGCTTAGGTAGGATGCTCTCTTTATGTTAAGCCAGAAGCTTAATGTAGTAGTATTGGTGGGTTGTGTTTATCTGGTCTCTTGCATACTTTAAAAGAATGACCTTCTAAAGCAAAATGCACACTGTTAACTTTCAGGGCAAACAGGATCAAGTGTCACCGCAACCTGCACCAGGACCTGGTGCATCACACAACGTAAAAAGTAAAGATGGGAAGATATCATAACCAAGGCTGTGTGAAACAATGGAAATCTTTAGTGGTGGAAGGAGCACTGAGCAGGACTTGGGGGTTAGCTGTGTGGGGCAGGACAGAATTTATTAGTCTTTCCCCTGCCTTGTGGTGTTTCAGTTATTCTGCAGCTAGCTTTTTTGGTAGAGACCTTGGGAGGAAGTATGTCCAAAGTTCATTGGGGCAGAGGTTAAGGAGTGGGCGTGGGATACTGGATTTTAGGAGGAAACAAAGGGAAGAAGCCACAAGAGGGTGCAAAGATTTATTTAACACTTTTTAATTCCAGGGTTGTTTGGTTTTGTGTTGCCATTTCAAAGTCACAGTCATCTGGAGGGCATACAACTTCACCCTGTTTGAAGAACAGAAAGCAAAAGAAAAAATGTTTCTTGGTTTTAAAAAAAAGAAAAAGGGTTAACTGAAACTTAAAAATTTTCTATCTATCCACTCAAGGAACCCTTTAGATACCTTAACCATCTAATTGTTTTTCAGTAACATAAAGAGCAGTTTTAGAAGGTATAGAATTGTTTAAAAGTTTTTGCTGAACTGTTTGCGTTGTTGTCCGACTGGGAAGGACGGCAGGATAAGGGAAGCATTCTTCTAAATACCCGAGTTGTTTGTACTCTGAAATTTAATACCACCTGCCTCTTTTACAGAGTAAGTTTTGAAAACAGACTTCAGTGTCAGTTTGTCATTATTTTTCTCAAAAAAAAAAAAAACAAAAAAAACCAACCAACATTTCATCTCACCTCGTGAGATGATGCTTCCAAATAAATGAATGAAGTCGGGGGTTCTTAACGCTGGCCAGACTGACGGGTTAGCTCTGTAACTACAGCTAGAACTGGAACAAAACAGTGGCTGCTAACATCTTCAGCAGGAAATCTGCTTTAGAGCCTATTTCAGGTGTCTTTCCAGCTTCTTCATGGTGGAATAGTTGAGTTCTGTTAAGGGCCGGCTATGCATCAATATTCATTTCAGTGCCAGAAATCTTTTTGCTGGTGGGAGACACGCTTTGGTAGAACTTTTGTGGCGTGGGACCTTTGAAGTACCATGGCCTGTGTGTGTGCACTTTCCTTTGGCCTGGGAAGCTAGCAGGAAATGTGCACTGCCCCCAGACGTCCAGCATTTACAGATTCACAACTTGCTTCAGGTGAACAGGGAAACAAAGGGAAGAATTAATGGAAAATGTCCTTGAGTGAGTGCCACAGGGGCAGCTACTTGAGTTTATTATAGCATCATTAAATGGTTTAAAAATCCCTGAAGGTGACTTTAGTCAGCATTTCTTTGGCTCCTTACTCTATACGTCAGAGGAAATGATTGAGACTGTTACGCTTACCCTCCATTTATTATTCAAGAACTGGGGTCTCTTGGTGGACTGGAAGTTCAGTGAGTAATAAGCCTGCTGAAAGGAATTCTGTTTTTTTTTTTTTCTTTTTACTTATGCATAACCCATGAAACTCATGCCAAAGAATTGCAGGAAGCAAAGTTTAATAGGAATCTAGAAGCTATTACATATTTTTATAGATGGTGGGGCCATCCACAGCTACTTTAGGGTGAGCAGTTGTACTTCTGATTGTCAGCTACACACTCAGCAGCTGGCTGCACCACTCCATGGCTTTCTGCATGCTCTGGCCTCTGCTGGGTGGGTCACAGCGTTTGGTTGTAGGCTCATGCTGGAGATGTGGGCACTGTCTCACAGTGTTGGTGCCTGTCTGGGCTGAGGTGCAGTACATGGTGCTGGGCATGTCTCACTGCCTGTGGGCATTAGCCTTTGGCCTGGAGCTTCCCTGGGGTGCGAGGGGCAGGCCTGGTGCTTTGCTGGGCAACGCAGGTATCGCTGTGTAGCCTGGGAGGAAGGTGCATGAGGAAAGTGGTGGGCAGTGAGCAGGGGGTGCAGCGAGCTGCTCTGCAGCCTAAGGGAGTCGTGTCATCTGCCAGGGCAAGGCACAGCTGGGGCTGAGGAACTTCCAGGAGGACGACATTCACTCCCGACTCAGTTTTGACAGGAATGAAAAGTTCAAGTGCTTAATAATAATCAGTGGATGTCCAGTTTCTCAGAATCCTCCCCCAGCCCAAGATAGGAAGCACTTAGTTATTGCTCTTCCATCCTCCTTTGTATATAGGAATTATTGTGATCATATTTTTTACAGGTTTATGATCAGATACTTTGGCATTACTAAAAACCTTGAGGTCCTGAAAGCTGAGGAGACTGAAAGGTTTTTTTGTCATCTGCTTGGTACGGATTTACTCTGCAAAGCCAGTGCCATTTCAAAGAAGTTTAGACAGATGGACTTTGCTTCATTGGGAAAGCTTATTAAGGACTGAATTGCATAGTCTGTCCTCAAGCTAGTAACATACTGTGTTTCTTTTACCTGTTCTTTTGTTTGTTCTCTCTCTATAATCTTTTCAGGAGTTTTATTTTGGAAGATAAATAGAATGCCTTACTCCTTCAGCATTCTAATAGGGATTTACGTCCCAAGTCTCATAGCTGAGCAGTTCAGGCTAAGTCTTGCTATCATGGAAGCCCGTGTTTACAAAAGGAAACAAAAACCCTCTGATTCCATTTTATTTTTTTGTTTGTTTGTTTGTTGTAGGTAGAATACTGAGGTCTTTTCCCCTTTTCTTTTGAAAGAATGCAGGTGAACAGGCAGCAGCATGTAGCCGTTAGCTCTTCTGTGACTGACAGAAGGAAACTGTTAGCTTGCAGCAAGTCAGGAAATTCTTTCCAGTGTGTCCAGATGCTTCCTGACGCAGCACTGGTGTTATACTTGGCACGTGATTAAAAACAAATAAAGTCACCCTCAGGCTGCTTTTTATTTTGTATTTAGCCCAGTCTTCTGGCACCGTGGAGGGAGGATAGCCTCACTGGCTGGCCAGGGCTGCTGTGCTCGGGGTTGTTTGAAGAACAAAAAGGAACTGCAGAAAATGTGATCATTTCTGATGTTGAAGATCTCCCTTCTCTTTCTTCTCCATGCCACCTGCATGCTGTCCTCCTTGCAACAACACATGCACATGTCAGGCTCCGTGTTGCTAAATGCTGAGTAAGGCTGCTGAGGCTGGCAGCAGTGCTGCGTTTTGAAGGGACAGTAGGTGTTGGCATCTTTGCGTTCTGTGTTGGGTTTGAGCTGAACCCGATGCGTCCTCTGAGCACTCTGCAGATTGCATTGTGTGGTTGTGTAAACTGCACGTCTTGGTCTGTGCTTGTAAAGTTTGCTGTGGGCTCTTGGATCCGTAAAAGAAACCAGGATGTATTTTGCTGCATTTGGGCAGGTCTCTCGTGGGCTCCCAGTTACCACGTTGGTGAGATGTCAGGATCAGCCGGATAAACACTGAAAAGCAAAAGCCGTTATCTGTGCTCTCCTTATCTTCTTCCAAACACAGTTTTAGGAATCCGGTCCTCTGTCTCCGCCCAAGTTGTGGCTGGATATCATCAAGTCCCATAGTCCCAGGGGAGGATGTGGAGCAAGAAGTATGCAGGATGAACAAATACCAGGAGGAAAATACTTAAAGTAGAAATCATTTCAACAGGAAATGTTCCGTTCCATCCAGCAAACTTACTAATGGCTTCTTTTCCTCTGATTTTATTCTTTACTACTAAGAATCCAGTTTCTTCTTTCTTAGAATATTGTCTGAGAGGTGTATGTTTTGGTTTTTGGAAACGTCACATGTAATTGCAAAACACCTGCAAAAAAAAAAACCATCTGCTGGCTAATTCTTGTGAAACTGAAGAAACTGTCAGTTTTGGAGATGCCCACTGAACATGCCTGTGCAAACTGATGTGCAGGAGAACTGCTGTGACCCATAGGCTTGTGTAACCCCTATGTGACTCCAGGTATTTCTGAATTGTGTCAGTCTGTGATAAACCAGGATTTGTGCCTTTGCACAATTTGTATGGTGTCGCCCTCTAAACTAGGGAAAGGAGTGAAAAGTCTTTCAGTTTTCTGTTTGAGAAGGGGATGGTACAGAGTGGAACAGCGTGGAACAGACTTTCTCTAAGGATAATTTTCAAGCAGGTGTCTTCTATGTAATATATATAAATATACAGAATTCCAGAATCTTCTGAATCTGATCTTGCTAAAGCCTTAACAGATTTTAATTGTTCCTCTGTTTAAGGCTTGAAAACAGTCTAAGATTCCAAAACTAAAAATTGTGATTATTGAATTGGAGATTTTTAACATTGCAATGAGCATCACCAGGGTCTATGTTCACATGGCTGGTGGTGCTGGAGAGTGACCAACACCCCTTGACTGCTACTCCAGCAAGCATCTGTAGGGACAGATGGGGTAAACCCAAGGTGGAAACTTGCAGGGTCCTGGTTTGTAGGTGAAGCAGCACACGTGGACGTGGTGGTCTCTGACACAAAATGCGATCATCCCCTTTGCTTTCTTTTGAATGAAAATGCTAATGGTGCTTAAAGTGGAAAATTAGTAGATGGTAATTCTCCCTTCCTTTCAGTATTTTATGGATTCAATGGGTTGTAGTGAGCTGTGTTCTGTGAATGCCTCCACATGAGAATGATCTCATTTTCCATGTGGGAGTACAGAATAAACTTCAGAACACAAAAGATTACATGAAAAGGTGGCATTAATTATACAAAATTACTGTCAGAAGGCAGATTATTATACAGAACATTCTTTTTGACATTGTGAAACGGCTTTTAATTTAGTGTTAAGTTTAATCTGCCAGCACTCAAAAATAACCACAAATCTCTGCAGTTTAATTTCTGGCAAGGGACTATATCCTTAAGGTTGGTTATTGAGGCATACTAATGTTTTTTTGGGGAAAGGAATTAAAATCTAACTTCTGGTGAATGATAATAAAGAAGGACTTCATTGAAATCAGGAATTTTTAGTCACAACATAGCTCGGTGATAAAAGGTGGAATGCAACATTACCCGTATTCTTCCTAGTGCCAAGTATCTACCAGCTGTGAAGTAGTTAACACCGTGGACATGTGAATGTAAACATAAAAGTCAGAAAAAAATGGATTGGCATTTAGTTGGTACATTGTTTACAAAGAAAGAAGAAAAATTAATATAGAAAATAAAGGAGATCAGAACTTGTGTCGATTTTTGAGGTCACAGTTGCAAAATGCACAGTGAATCCAACACTGGCAAGGTAGGGCTTGTGTTTTGCAGTTCACTGACTTTTGAGCCATACAAGCCCTTACAGGATTCCATTTTATCACAGATCTATGCCAGGGAAATGCTGGCTTATTTTAAAAGGAAAAAAAAAAAAAAAACAACAACACAAGAGCTACACTTGGAGAATTATGAAAGTGGCATGGAAACTTTCGTATGGTCGTGATTATTTTGGTGTGTGTCTGGAGACTGCCGCCGGAGCGGACTTGTGCTGCTGTGGGGCTGAGATGCATTCTTGCAGCCTGAGCCAGCTGTGGGGGTTGAAATGCAGAGGTGGCAAAGGCAGCTGGACCCCGGCTTTAAGGTTCTGTGTAGCTCTGATGGACATGGGAGGGAGGAAATTCCTAACCGGGATGGTTTGCGCTCGCTCCATGATCAGAACAGCTTGGGAGAGTGACTGCAGTGCCAGCACGAGAGATGTCAGCAGACAAGCCCTGCAGGGAAGCACTCACCTGCAGCATCTCCCACACACCCACCCAGCTTTCCCTCTCCCTCCCCACCTTTGTCTGTGGTATTTTTCAGTCATTTGTTTTTGTTGGATGGGGATGGTTAGTTTTGGTGAAGGGCGAATGGTTTGGAAACATACTAAAAATGTTCTTACTGCTCAGGCATCAGGCTGTGAAATCACTTGGCAGTAGTGTTTTCATTTCATCTGGCCCTGGGGAATCTGAAGGATACCACAAATGCATTTTTAATGATCAGATGCAATTCATACAAGTAATGAATTGCAACTGATCAGATCATTCGGGGTGAAAAACAGCTCAACAATATGAAGTCATTCTGAAGGGCAAGACTTGATGAAAACATCCGTGTTCAACACGGGCGATAAAAGCAGAATCAAAGCGTTGGGTTTCCGTGGGTGAGATGTGTCACAGCCTGCTCCGCACGGGACTCACACTCGAGGGATTATTGTTAGGCTTGTTTTGAAAATGATACTCTGGGAAGACCTTATGTTAGTGTCATATCTTGTTCTTACAGAAGCACTTTAAACACTCAGAGTGCAGGCTGAAGCTTTCAGATAATGGCAGAGAGCCTCCCTGCTGCTTACCTGGACCTTTTTATCTGCCTAGGGGCAAAGAGCACCTTTGTTGAAATCATCTCTGGGCAAGATAAACTGTCAAAGGCCTGAGTGCTGGTTATTGTCTTTCTCCTGTTGAATATTTTGTATAATATATACCTACGTATTTTAAAATATTTTTGGTGAGAGATGGGCATGTGTTTGCAATTTTAGTTTTTTGAAAAATGACCTTGTAATTGCAAAAAGGAAGCGATTTGATAAACATTGTTACCTCTCTGGTGACTTCCTTAGCCCATCTTTCCTTGCTGGTTCCTACCCAGCCCTCAGCTGCTCCAGACTACCTTAAGCCAAGCAATGAGAGCAGTCAGACCCTAAGTGCCTAGCTGCTGGAGGTCCTCCCTCTCTCCCCATATGATTACACTGGCATAAGGCAGAGCAGGGAAGGATGAGAATGGGTGAACCCTGCTCCCAGGGATTTAAAGGCAGCATCCTCATTGACTGCAGTAAGCCCTGGACTGAAAGGCAGGAAATGTGTGTCTAGTGTAGCTGCTTTTTCCCCTGGCACGATGGCAGACACAATCAAATTCTTTCAGATTTGTGTTGCAAGATGTGATAATGATAATCACTGATGCCATAAATATACACAGAAAAAATCTTCATCCCCTCTTCCACTTTCAGTGGTGTTTTTAACCTCATTGTTTCACTGCTCACTGTCAAATTGGCCGTCTGAATCATTCTTCATTGTATACACTCCTCGCTTTACACTTGTGGGCTACCGTAATATGGCATATATTTGGGTTATTGGGAGAAGAATTATTGTGTTATTTCTGGAGGAATTTTTGCTATATAGTGTGCATGTTGTTCATACAGTATTTCTATATTGCTTTGAGATGTTATTGTTGTCAAATGTATTTTTTCTGTGTTAGTTGCACAGCAGTGAAGCTTTTCTGATGGTTTATAAAAGGCTTCAATTGCAGGTGTTTTTTTTTTTTTTAAGGAAATCTGTATAAAGATATTTTCAGTAGATGTGCTTTACACATTATTTGTGCATTTATACGTATTTTACACAGCCTAAATATGTTAAAGAAAAATTAAGGGTCAAGCAGGAGCCCACAGATCCAACTAATGCATTCCAGTAAATGCCCTTAAATCCTTTATGCTGTGGGAGTGGGGCACAGAAAACCCTCTCCCGATACTTATTTCCACTTACTGCTTCAATATTTAGTTAGCATGGCTCAGTTGCTATAATTCTCAGTGAGTTTTTACAAGAGTTAATTTGAAACTAATTGGAGTAATGCACCGCCTGCTAATTACCCAGACTGCAGACGGCTGTCGGTGGGGAGCGGCTCTCCGTAGAGACCCCAGGGTGCGGTGCGGTGCGGTGCGGTGCAGGCTGGGGCTGGAGCTCAGCTGTGGCTGAGAGAGGTCAGGCACCCACCTTCCTCTGGGTCTCCTCATTGCCATCTGCAGAATGGGGAGAGGTGGGTGGCAGAGCGGCCTGGACGTGGGGCTCAAGTCTGTCCTACTGGGAGAACCAAGGGCGTCCTCAGTGCTGAGTCGTGATGTCTGTAATGTGGGCAGTGGTGGCAAGGCAGGTTTATATATATGATATATATGTAACATTTTAATATATAACATCCAGCTGTAGGTGTCCCTGTTCACTGCAGAGGAGCTGGACTAGATGGCCTTTAAAGGTCCCATCTAACCCAACCGATTCTATGATTCTATGAACGTTATAGAAATGTCTATATACAGATACATGTCTACATATAATCTGTATATATATTATATGTTTAAGTAAATGTTACCTTAAGACATGTGCACATGTATTTTCCAGGGTTTAAATAAGCATTACTAGACTTTTTATTTTACTATGAATTTTAAAGGCAATTGCATTGCCTGTGGAACATCGTCTGTTTTTCCTGAGGCACTGTCCTGATCAGGTTTCCAGGAATGAGTGACCTGTGGGGGAAGCCTTACTTCTTACTAGATCAGGGTGCTTTTTCTTCGGCTGGTGAAGATACTGCTGGTTGGAGAAGTGTCTTCAAGAAGTTAATCGGCTCATGAAATCTCAGTGAAGCATTACAAACCCTTACATTCTGCATATTCACTGCTGAGCAGCTGGACATTACTGTAAATTTGCAGTAAGTGTGTCATAGTGAAATTTGAGAACTTGCCAAATTGGTTACAGTGAGGAAGCTTACTCATGCTCCATAGTTCTTGCAGTTTTGTGCGTCTCCTAAGCAATTTCAAAGAGTATTACACTTAAGTATACACCTGAGTGTCTTTGTGGCTCAGGAAAAGATGTGAAAGGGAGGCGCAGATCTCTCACTTCCAGAAGAATAAAAGTAGAATTGTGATTTATCTCAACCTGAAACCATAATGTTTTCCCCACCTTGAGAGGGAATGGAGGAAGCAGAGCTGTATCCAGAAACATGTGGGAGACCAAGGGTGGCTGTTGGCATCTTTCCTGGAGGAGCTGCATGCTGAGGAACTCGCGTCTGTGGTGGAAGGGGTGACTGCAGTTTCTGTTTTGGATTTAGAAAAAGGAACAGCAAGATTGTTTTTCTCAGCAAAATTAGTTATTGGATCTCCATGTATCACCTGCCCCAAATCATAAGTAGCAGTCGAGGATAATCCTAGGTGAGATGTCTTTTGGTTGGTTTTCTGTAGTTAATACAGTATAAATGACTAAGAAAGCAGTGCTTTATTTGATGAAGAGCTTGGAAGCAAAAGAGTGCATTTCCTGGCACATGCAATGTCTGGTGGCAATAAAAGGAACTTATGCCTGGTTGTGGTCATTTAACTCAGTCAGCTTAATTTCTTGCATTTCTTCTGTTTTGCACAAATAAAATACTGGCTTTTTTTTTTTTTTTTTTATGTGTAGCCAGAGTCTGTGAGCTTGATTTCGAATTTTTTAATAAACCATCTTTCAATCAACAAAAGATACATTTTTGAAAGCTGTTCTTGTTTGGCTGTGTTAACTTTGCTGTGCTGCAGGGCTGCTTCTTCCAGTACAAGACCTCTGAGCTCAGTAGAGAGCATCAAACCATGCTCTGCTGTCAGACGTTTGCAGTTATCCTTTCATGTAAGTGAGAGCAGAATTTTGTCCCCTATTTATTTTAATTTCTCTCTTTGCTACAACGCTGCTGTCTGCAGCTCTGCACTACACACATTGCAACAGCCATCACCATAATTGCTAGTGAAAGCTCAGAAAAGAGGAAATTGACCTTTCCTGTTTTTCAGGAAATTTCCATCTACAAATGAACCCGAATCTAAAATTACCAGCGCTGAGATGGATTTGGGATGCAACCTCTTATTTGGGCATGTCTCGGCCTGAAAGCTTCTGGCAAACTGTAATGAGTTCGGGGAAGAAATGGAGAAGTGTCAAAGGGCTGTGTTGTAGGAGCAATTACAGAGCTTGATAGCTGGCTTGAAGGGGTGTGGTTCCTGTGTGTGTGTCAGGCATGGAGAAGGGAAGGAAGAACTGCTTAGGGCAGAGGAAGGAAAACAGCCAGCAGCTAAAACTGAGATGTTTACCTATTCACTAGAAGTTGGAAAACTTGTGGATGCTACTTGTGGACAGAGTAGTAGGTTTTGGTCTGTGCCCTTAGGATCTCTGTAGGTCACTTTCAAGTTGAATGCAAAATTTGGTAAGGACAGCAAGCTTCTTGGCTGTACTCTTGGATAATTACAGGAAAAAATACATCCATGAAGCAGAGGGTAAAAAACAGTGGAAGGCAGTTGAGGTATTGTATATACCTGTGTATGCTTTAATAGACACCACACTGGAATTTATATAGAGGAATGGCTGGCATGCTGCAGCATGCTGTGTGGCAAGATTGTCATAATGTTTGCTTACCCTCACTGATGAAAATCTGTGTCGGATGTCAAGACATAGTCTTTCCATTTTCAGCTTCTGGCTGTTGGATCTTGTGTTATCTGCCTAATGACCCAAACCACCATACTGGTACCAAAAGTTCTTGACAAGTGTTTGAAGGGGTGCCATCACCAGCAGGCTTCAGGCAAGCTCAGGCAGCACCATTTGTTTTCTGAGCTGGTGCAGAGTGATAGCCTCATACTGGGTGTTCTGGCCAAAGTGACAGGATGTGTTCAGAATGGGCTGAATTTGTGACCAGGGCATCCTGGCTTCTTCTAGCTTCCTGTCCTCAGTGGTGCAACTGTCTGTGACGCTTTCTGTGTTGTGGCACTATCTAATTTTTTACGGTTTTTATTCTTTCCTTTTTTTTTAATGACTTCAAAATTAATTCTCTTCATGTTTTTTCCCATGAAACTCAGAAATTACTGAAAAGATTCTGCCTTTGAAATAACAATGAAATAACAATGCAGTGAGTCATTTCAAATCAAATTTTTATAACTTAGTGTAGGAAAGGCAGTAAGGCAGGATAAGAACAGAGGTGATTCTATGGTCAACATTATTGCTTACATACGAAGTATATAAGTACAAATTCAAGAAATTAGTACTCTTTAATGTATACGCACTAATTTTGCATTTAATGTATCGGTAGAGTTCCTTGGTGTTATTTCTCATGTCCTTAAGTCTGTTTTTCTTGGTGTTGTTTAATCATCAGCAAAAGTATCTTTCTTTATAGTTAGGTACAGATACAAATGTCTTTTCTGTGAACAGTGTCACAGTATGAATAATGAAGTGAGTGTCAGGTTGTTACCAGCAACAGACCATTTGTCTTCAGTATCTCCATGCATTTGTTGAAAGTGTTCGTTTGAAAGTTTGTTCTCAGTTAGCAAGCAGGCAGAAAGACAGTCAATTTATGACTGAATTAATTCCAATAATTCAATTATAAATTGTATTATTTGCAATACACATTTCAATCACAGATATGACTTCACGTATAAATAAGCAGTAAATTCTCTTGTGAATTTCTTTAAAATGCTGGGTGTTTCTCTGTGTTTTTTTTTTTGTTTGTTTGTTTTTTCTGTGTAAAAGAAACTTGTTTTTGGGTGTTGTTGAAAGTAGTGGAAGATATAAAGCCATTTGTCATGGAAATAATGAGAAGTAATCTCAACTGTAAACAGTAAACAGGAAATCAGTCCTCTGGTCATTCCCTCTAGCTTGTTCAGCCACAATGAAGTTAGACTGTATATGGGATGGGAAGACTTTTGAAGTTCACTTTGTGGAGCAACCACCAAAAGCCCTAAAAATGGCTTTTCTCTCATCTAAAAGACTCAGGTAGGGCGGGTCATTTGCCACATTTTAGTGGCAGAAATTTCCTAGCGCTTGCAGTTGCATGCAGGCAGTTTGTAACTCTGTGCTGCCGGGCGCAGGACAGAGTGACGGTCACCGCTGCGCCAGCGGTCAGCAGCTGTTTTCCTGCTGACTTCTGCTTGCAGATGGAGCAGTGGTTCATCCATGCCCAGGGTTTCCTTTACCAAGAGTGTTCTCCAGTTCGAGCGTATACCAAATCGCCTGGGAGAATTCGTATTTCCTTCCACCCCTTGCTTCTCTGAATTAAGGTTAAAAATGAAATACAACAGCCAGGACATTTCCTTCCCTGCTGTTCTCTGTGATGGAGAGCATCACTCCTCCCATGTCTGCTTCCTTCCCCATGCACTTCCCTGAAATTACTCCTCCATTGTTTGCCTTAAATAATGACATTCTTCCCAGATTCAGGCTTTTCAAAAAAAAAAATAAAATCTTGTGACTTTTTCAAGATTGTGGCAAAATCCTGTAATGTGCGTATCAAGAGCCTTGTTACACCTCTGTCAGACTTGAAGCATCTACTTTGCCATGGAGACCATAAACTTCACAATAATTTAAAAGGCAAAAGCCTCTTTTTTCTGAATTATTTTCTCCTTCCATACCATCCATTTCTATGCTTTTTATCAGCTTTGTGGATCGCGATGTCGTCACTAAAGGCTGAGATTTTTTCTGAGTACCAAGATGTTCAACGGTATGTTACCTTCCACAGGATTACCTCACTGGCATTTATTTAAGACACACAAAATGCTGCTCTGCTTATGCAAGGAGATGAAAAATGGAGGCAGATGATTGTGTAAATGAGAAATGAGAGGTAAGGGTGTTTGCTGCCTTTTGTTCAAATGTGATTTTGTTATGAGGAGCCACCTGCTAATAGAAACACCCTGCATTAGCAAGGTGAGGGTTCCATGCTCAGCATTGCACAGTGCTGGGCTCTTGCTGGCTGCAGCTGAGAAACAGCTAGAGATCAGTTTAAAAAAAAAAAAAAAAAAAGAAAAAGTGAGTCAACAGGGAAACATTAGGGATAATGAAATTCCAGTATGATTAGCTTTTATATAACCTTGTTGTCACACATTCTCCATTGCTGGCAGGCTAAACAGAGAGGTCTCCTGATCCAGCTGTAAAATCTGTATGAATCTGTTTTATTTTCCCCATCTTTTCTGTGTTTCTAATCAAAACAATGTCCATTCATCCCAGTGGAGCATTCCAGAAGCATCCTGAGTGTGGCAAGAAAGCAGGTCAATGCTCACCAGCATAAGGACAGGGCTGGGTGATGCTCAGTGCCAGAGCTGAGGGGAGCTTGCCAGCAAGGGAGAGGTTTCATCCAGGTCAGCATGGGAAGCACAGAGCAGAGGACTGGGTTTGTCTGAAGGGTGATCCTGGCTCTGGAGAGGCAGCGTAGAAGGACACACAGAGAGATGGAAAACAACTGGAAGAAAAAAATCATAGCAAGATGTGGTGTTTGATTCATCCATAGTTGATCCTATTAAGAGTAACTAGTTTCTTAAAGCTCTTCATTCCAGTATAATACCGGTTTTTAGGTTTTTTTAATTATTTACTCAGTTATTTAGCCTGAAGACTATTTTTTTCTGGAGGCCGACAGACTACACTCATTCTTTTAAGTTGCAGGGCAGGATTAAGCAGGAATCCAACTGCACCAACCACTCCAGTGCAAAATCAGAGTGAGCCAGATCTTGCACAGGGAGTTACAATTAAATTGCAAGTGGGAGACATTTTCTAGTGGTGAAGCATTGGCCAGGGTAACCTCAGTCTGCAGCAGCAGACCTCTGAAACACAGGAATTTCCCTAAAATGGTAGCAGTTTGGGATTTGTTTCTTTTGTTTTGATTTGGTTTGTATTTTGCTTTTTGTTTGTTTGCTTGTTTGCTTTTTCCTAGCACGTAAGAAGAGTCCATGGTAAGGAAATGGATCTGATTCTTTTGTGTAAACCTCCTTAAAATGCAGAGAATAGTGACTCAATTTGATTTAAAAATGTAATTGCTAAGGTCTGTGGTTTAGCCTACTCTTTAGGTAAGTTTGTATTTGGTGCATTTTTCCTGTCTTGCTATAATTAATTCCTTCTCAGTTTAGTCTATCCATTATCACTGTGACTCTAAAATCCAGAAATAAGGATTAGCTGTAGTCACAATGTGAGAACAATTTCAAACAAGGAGTAAAAGACTCTTCACCAATATTCAGTGTTGTAAGAAAAGCAGAGAAAATCTGTGGTTTTGTCATTACAGTTACCGCGCTTGCATAAATTTGAGCAAAAAAAGTGAGCCAGCATTTGCTTCTTGATTTTCTGAAACAAGAAAATGTGCATTACTTCATGTTTGTCTTGTTTTATGTCGCCTGACTTGAAGTGGTCAGGCTGTAGCCTAGGAGATACTGTGATCTTTGTCGGACAGAAAGAGTTATCTAAATTTTCTATTTTTTTTTTTTTTTTTTAATAATGGAAAGAGAATTTCAGCTTTACAACTTTTTATGCAACTTTTTTATTCTTTCAGTGAAGTATAGCATGGTATCAGACTTCACTGCTAATTTTGAGTCCATGCAGCATTCAGAGAACAGTGTTTTTGTTCTTTCCTCAGCCACTGCCAAGGTACAGTGAGAGCTGAGTGTAAATTGATGGTTTTGGTGTGGCCTTTCTCAATGTAATGATGTAGCTGGGAGAAAGGATGCACAACCACTGCATCTGTGCTCACTGTTAATTTTGAGGTGATGGAAAATACTTTTTGAACAGAAGTAGTGTCTAGGAGGCCATGGGTGTGGAAAGCCAAGGCTGCACAGTGAGCTGTGCCCGTGGTACGCAGCCCTGCTCAGTTTCCTGTGCTGCAGCCCTGCCCTGCTCATCAGGTCCCTGGGCTGCAGGAGCCAGAGGTGTTACAGCTGGCTGGAGGCAGCTGGACAAGCAGAGGAATGCTTGTGTGGCTGTTGGACATGTTTCTAAGATAGTGCCTCTGAAAACGTTGGCATGGAGTGCTTACGAGATGGAAAGGGATGTAACTCTCAGACACATGCCAAAAAGCCTTAATGTATTAGTTTATGATGATGTGTTTTTGGAGATGCTTCCACCTATGTACCGACAAATTGACTGGGGCTTTGTGTTTTCACTCAGTTGGAACACTACTCGCGACGCTGTCATAAACCCTCGGTATCTGGTGGATGGTTGCCAAGCTTATCATGTTTTTAAAATTGTTTGCAGTGAGATGGATTTATTGGAAAGTGCATGGTACAACACAAACTTAAAAACCGATAGTAGTAACGTAGTTTTGACAAGTGCATTTTCCTTCATGGAAAATCTCTCTTTCCCTCTCCCATCCTCCCGAGTTTCCATCTACTCATAGATGTGTGGGAAAGGTGGGGGGAGCCTGATGGCTCCAGCCCCATGGTAATTTTCCTGTGATGTGAAAGGAACGTGCATTACTGGATAGATCATGGAGCTGAGAAGATAATAGCTCAGGTGTTTGGCAGCACTTCTAAGACTGGTTTGCAAACATCTCCTGCTACAATTTCCTACTTTCTAGGGAAAAAAAAAAAAAAAAAAGATAGATTTTCTATACATATGTACTCCCTTTGCTTCTTTGAGTTTTGAATGTGAATG
Organism: Alectura lathami; assembly: GCA_013399715.1. Lineage (NCBI taxonomy): Eukaryota > Metazoa > Chordata > Aves > Galliformes > Megapodiidae > Alectura > Alectura lathami. Next base: position 121,224 of record VXAV01002438.1, on the reverse strand, counting down.
CTTCAAATGTGGGTTTCAGAGCCATCCCGTAAGTATGAATTTATACAATACAATATGATTTGATGTAATATATTTCAGCAGAATTGTTCAGCATATGCAATAAAATTTAATTCCTTTGCAAATTTACCATGTGACCACGTATTCAAGGCATTGTTTTCCTGAAGAATACATTTAGTGCTATGTTACTCCAGTGTGATATTTTAAGAGCATAAATTTAAGATATGATTTGTTGTGTAGCTACCTTTAAAAAAAATATGGATGAAACGAATAGGCAGCCTCTGATGTTCTTGGAGCGCCTGAGTGGCAGCTGGATGTATGAGCATCCCTGCTCGAATTCCTGAGGGATTTATGTATTTTTCAGGTAACGTTCACCATTAGGAGAGGTCTGACTTGAGCTGTGAACATTTATACATTCAGCAGTACAAATGCACTTTCCTATAGGCTTTAATTGGCTCAGGCTAAATATATTTTCTATTTCCATTGTAAAAAATTACAGTGAAACAATTTACTAAAAAGGTACTTGTGCTAGTGGGTGTACAGATGCTTAGGGTCAATTTTAATTCATGTAGGACTGGCATTCAGGAAAGATTTTCAGGTTTTCTGTATGTGTGTGTTTGTTTGTTTGTTTGTTTTCAAACTCAGCTTCCTACAGAAATGTTCCTTTTGTCCTATGTTATTCTGTATGTATGTTACAGACCTCATTGTGTCAGTTGGATAATTACCTATTAGGCATGTAGTAGCTCGCTGTGTTCTTTTACTTGTGAACCGTGTTACAACTTTATCTGCTCTACGGCTGGGTGCTGTCATTCCCCACTTGGAATGCTTTGCTTTTCATGGCTGTGAATGCTGATCTGCTACTGATCAGAGCCAATTCAATGAGAAGAGACAGATAATCTGAATAAATGTTATTTTTTTGGACCATAGCACAGAGGATGATGGAATGCTCATAGAAGTAATGTATTATTTGGAGTAGAAAGTTCTTTTGAAGAGAACAGTCTTGGATGGAGAATTTGATTTCTGGCACTGTACTGGAAGTGCTTTCATCTGTGACCAGTGTCCTGTACAAGACACACACTTCAATTTCAAGATAAATAAAACAAAATTGTGATGTAATTTATTTCACATTGGACATTGCAGTTCAGGTTAGAATCCTGTTGTGTTTGCTTTTGGTAGAAATTGAGAGGGATGATCTATTTTATGATGTAACGTGGCTGACGTAGTAAGGGGAAGGATGTACAGAAAGTCGGGGCAGAAATCAGAGCTAAACCAGGTATTTTGGGTTCTAGAATAGTGCTTAAAGTGTTTGTCTGCACTCCTTGAGATAAACAAGGTTTTCAATGAAATGCTTTTTCCATTAAAGTTACCAAGAATAGGTCAAGAAGAGAAACATGTCACCTGTACTGAAATACCGATTTTATTGGTGAAAAAAGAAGAGGAAATGCACTGTTTTGACATTGAAAAATCTTCCATTTTCATTCCAGAAGGGTTTTTTTTTTTTTTTTTTAATAATGAAATTTCTTTTGTATGCCACTTGGGGAAAACAAACAAACAAATAGAAAAAAAAATCAACACTAAAATAAGAATAGAATTTCATGTTATTAAAAAATGTATTAATTTTTCTTTGACATTTTTTCCAGTCTGAGATCATACTCATGAAGTTTCCTGGAAAACGACAAAAATGTGCTCAGAAATAGGGATGCTCATGTGTTGTTTTGCTTTTGCTAGCACAAAACTATTTCAAATACAATCAGATTTCACAAACAGTCACAAAATACAGAACAGGTTCTCCTTTGCTCTCTGCTGCATTCGTGTCACGCCTGCAAATGCAGACCATGCCAGCTGAAGAGAATTTTGACTATTAATACAAACAAGAAAATGACCTAATGACAGAGGGACATCAGTTTATAGTTGTCCCTTTAATAATTTGTTCACTGTGCCAGGAGTACGATGTGGCAGGTATTTGGGAATGGCATGGTATTTTTTTTCAGTATCTGGCCCAACTTCTCGAGGACATTGGGGATCAGCCACTGGTAAACCATTTGGTCCTGTACACCTGTACTGGTCAAAGTCCTGAGGAAGCCTCCTGTGGTGTGTTTCTCTTTTGAGTCCTGTGCTGCTGCACGAAAGCTGTTTTGCTAGCTATGCTGGCTCCAGAGGATATTTGTACTTTGTTGTATTATTCAGTACACGCATTCCTAAAGTCTTTTTTTTTGCTGGAATTGTTTCAAAACTAGCATTTCTCAAATTTCTCTCTGCTCCCCTTCTAATTCTCAGTTTATAACTCCATGTGGAGATTCCAAGGTTTGGAACGTGTGATCTAGTAAAAATTTATGTCTTTGGTTGTGACATTTTAAGCTAACTGGCTAAAGTTCTTAATGTCAGACAAATCTGGGGTTCCAAAAGCTATTTATCAGCTTGAACTGTAATAAAAGCTTTTATAGGGAAGAATGTTAAACACAATTTTCAGCTGGTAAATAGTCAACCTTGGTATTAAGTCTTGGCATAGAAATGTTAATAAGTAGTAAATTTAATAAATCTGTTTAATCCCTGCCTCACCTAATATTGCTTCTCAGTTTAATTGTTTATGTAGAATACAGAGCCAGAATGAGCTCTGGACCATTTGAATATTGGCTTTGTGTCCTGCTGCCTTGAAGAAATGGAAGTAATTAGTCTGCTTTTTGGTCACAGGGTTTGCTGCAAAACTGAGTACAATTTCTTCTGGTTTCAGATCTTGACACCTTTTCATCAAGCATCTAAAACCTGCTCACAAACTATGTACTTGTAACTGGCGTTCTTTGGGGTCTGTCTGTGTGCTGCTGTCTGTTGTTACATCAATTCCCGTTTCCCTTGACCTGTTCTCATACAGGATATTGTATGTCTGTACATCACTGTAGATTCCTCAAAATAGCTCTTTATGTATTCACACTTCGTCAGATCCTGTTGGAGGAAGATTTGCCACGATGCAGAGTATCGTGATGGTTTTGTATTGCTTTTTGGGGGAGGAAGAGTCCTGTGTGGGCGTACCAACAGCACATCAAGATACCATACCCGCCTCACTCTTGTTCGGGTGTGAGATTAGTTGTAATGTTAATATTAATCAATTAATGTCAGTTCAGAATGAATGGAGACATTGAAAGAAGCTGGCTGAGACCTGTGCAGCCACTGCCTTGGGAGGACAAGCCCACTGTGCATGGGGTGACGGATGTACCGCCAGGTCTGAAGGCAGGCCTCGGGGCTCTGGGGTTGGCTGGCGGTGGTGGTGGTAGGACAGGTTGGACATGTACCCAGCCAAAGGGTGCTGGTGCAGCGTGTGCCTGCTTGTGAGAAGGGCGGCAGCCTTTGAGATGGAGCAGTGTTCCCTGCTGGATGAGCCTGATGCAGGGATTAAGCTTAGATCCACAAACAAGGCTTACAGTGGGTGCACACACAACGTGTCGGAGCAGTGTGCGTGCTAAGTGTGTGGAAGGGGTCTGGCAGCTCTTGCTGGACTGACCCCAAGCAGCAAGGAGGCTGTAGGGGTGATACTCTTGAAACTATGGCTATGGCTTGTTTATGAGCTTGCTCAAATGGAAACCACATGAGAAGTTACATGACTTTGCCATCATAACTCAAGAGGTGTGATATTCAGCCAATACACCTCCTGATTTCATTTTTCCGTGTGTTTATTTCCTATTTTCTTCATGCTGTGGTATTTAGTTGGACTGACATTTTCAAACATTTAATAGCTGAGATCTGTACTTTTTAACCTCAAAGGAAAAAAAGATTGTAGGATGGTTTAAGTGGACTTTTGTGGAATTGGTGTTAGGTTGGAGCTGAGGGGGAGAAATAATCAGCTTAGAAGTAGACAAAAAAGACTGAGGGGTCTGTGAACAGTGATTGCATAAAGTTTCTCTGAGTTGGAGCTGATGCAGCAGCTGGTGTTTAGGACAGTATGCAGTCTTGGATTTTCTTTTTTTTTCTTTTTCTTTTTTTTTTTTTTGTCTGCTGAGTCTTTTCACACTGTCACTGTTCCTTGTGTTGCCATATTTTAATGCTATCTGTATTTTGCAACTTAGCCTTCTCTTCCCTGTAACTTCTATGTACGGTTTGGAGTTTCTTTGTGATTCCTGGAGAGCTCTGGTATCCTGAGTTTGAAGATATGTGCAGATGTGATTGCTGGCTCACAGGGCCGTTAGTCATGCTGCATGACCATTTAGAAAATAAAGCTGGCTTATCAGTTTGTGAGGGAGTCTTTGGAAGTCAGAGGGTAGCTGGTGCAGCTGCTGTCAACCAGTGATTTGAAATACATGGCGCTGTCTCTAAAGCAGTGTCTTAGACAGCTTTGAACCCTTGAATGTGTCCATGCCCCCTAGATAGGCCCAGGCCAGTGTGGTGCATTTACCTGCTCTTCTGCTTGCTTGTTTTTGTAAGGAATTTATTATCTTTACACTGTGAGAAAAATGTCCACTGTATTTTCCAGTGTGGCTCTGTCTTAATCTGAAACAGTGTTAGGCGGCTCTCATCATCTCGCCCAACTCAGTAAATTCTGTTCCTCAGGTGGCAGCAAGGATGACTTGCATGATACTGAGTACTGCAGGAACACTCAGCTTGCACTGTTAGTGGCTCAGGGGTTGTGCTGGTGCCACTAACCATGTATGTTTGACAAAAAAAGAGCAGCCAATCTGTATTTTTCCTTTTCCAAGGAATACTGGATTATAAAACTCATACTACCAACTAAAATTTTAGCTTGCAGAAGAAGTCCTTATCTGCTTTGTTGTTTGTTTGTTTGTTTGTTTGTTTTGAGAAACTAGTGAATATCTGTGAGAGATCAAGTACTGTCTATGGTGGTGATTTTTCCAGGAGCAACCAAACAGATTTGTCCTATTTTAGGACAAATTTCGGTCAAGCAGAGGGAGTTCGAGCCATCTGGCTAAGCTGATTTGCAAATAACCTAGGTAAAAGGAATCTTCTGGTCTTGATCAGCCTGGACTTTTCAGAATGGGTTCATGGGAAATTGAACAACACAGAGACCACACCTTCAGTAATTCTTTAAATGACTTTTATGTAAAGAAGAGGAAGGGAATTATGGTAGGATTTGTATACTGTCCTGCCTGATGACGTGTGCAGTTGTGTAATGTCAGGGCTCTTTGTAGTCCTTTGGAGTTGAAATTCTTGAGCTATATTCGTGACAGGTGAGTAAGGTTTGAACACTTACATTTTGCTTCTGTTGATTTAAAATTGTAGGCTATGATTAAAACTGGCAATTAACAGTCATTGTGGTGTCATCCTGTTGTCTCTTAGACTTATCTCCAAAATGGGAGTTCATTCATGTTTTTTGTCTTTCCTATTGCTAGAAATATGAGCATATGATTAGTTGTTGGTTTTTTTTGTGACACTGAGTTAGGTGTCAATAGCAGAAATAATACTGCATGACCCACTTTGGTGTAGATACACCCTTTGGAAGCTGTGTAAGCAAACAAGATAGATATCGGCATTAAAGATCCAGCTGCCCATGTAGTTCTCATGTAGTTGCAGAAGTGAAATCTATTGGGTTATATTATGTTGAAGGCATTCCCATATTACTGTCATTTCACTGTAGGGATTTATATTTTGTCTATGTTTTTAAGAAACATGTCTTATTTTCAGATAAAAATTTAGAAAAGTAGCTATTTTGTAATTCTGACAATCCAGACCATTCAGAAGCGTTACTTGAAAATTAAGTCTTTGCCATTTGTGATTTCCTTTCCCTCTGTAGAAAAAAAAGTTGCTCACTGTGAGTTTAGGAAACAGATGATAGCACACAAAGCCCTGTGTATGTGTGCACTGTGGTGTTTTGATTTTTAATTAATGGTGTTTTTTGAAAATGTCAAAGGTGGGTAGAGGGGTGAGCTCAGATAGCACCTGATGTCACCAAGTGAAAACAGAAGGCGGTCATCTGCCCCGCGTTGGGGGGATCGTATCTAATTATTTGACATTTTCTTATCTGGCCTTCAACTGAGCAAAAAGATTAAAAAGGAGGAAAACATTATGTAACCAAAACTACTCAGTCATCTAACGATGTCAAGAAGTCATCTCTTTCTCACAATATTTCCTCTGGAATAAAAACTATTTAATGCAGCCTGAAATTACCTCATCCATCACAGGAGCATAGTGCTTTTTGTGCTTCTCTGCGTGGGGATTTATCAGTGCTGGGCTGGGGAAGGAGGTGAAGAATAATATCCTCTTTAATTGAATTTGTGGAATGGAATGCCGGGAGGAAGAACACACTTGGCCCTGGGCCATCAACCTTGTGTTAATGAAAAATGCTTAAATGACTGCAACGACCAGGTACCAGGATATGAAGTATGTCTGTTTGGTCGTGTGCTTCTGTCTAACGCGGAGTTTTGAGCTACAGAGGTAACTTCAGATACGGACGCCATGCACAAATGGTCTTGCTTGGTGCTAAATTGGCTGCTCAGTGTGAGAAAGACGCGTTCCACCTGAGTGCGGTGGGGGATGAGAGCACACAGGGAGGGTTATTGTGGAGAAACAGAAGCACATCTTTGTGGTAATTTGTTCATTAGGAAGAGTGACTTTTCCTCCTGATGTCATTTTCAGCAGCACTTGCTTTTTCCTGCTGTTTCCAGTAAGAGTAATGATGCTGCTTAACATATCCAGAGGTGACCTGATGTGCACATGTGTGGTTAGAGCAGATAGAAGTTTAAATTCAAGTTTTGTAAGGAGCAGTGTGACATCGCTTTTCTGAAGTAAATGCTGATAAAATCAAGTATACAAGTTAGCAGTGAACTTGCAGTTGGTGAGTCCTTGTGGTAGCAGTATTTTTTTTCTTGTCACTTTTGCCGGTTTAGACTATCAGTACGATGGATCTCTTTTTTCCACAGAGTGTATAATATCAGTGTGATAGATTTGTTTTTGTTTTTTTTTTTTCCCTCCCCCCAGAATATGGCGGCATGGGCTTGGACTTCTCGTACAGCATTGCAGTGGCGGAGGAGCTGGGAAGTATCCGCTGTGGAGGTGTCCCTATGGCTATCGGGGTGCAGGCTGGCATGGCCACTCCCGCACTAACAAGGTAATTTTAAGAATGTTTGGTTTAGCCTAAAGCCCCAAATGTTGTGTGTTTAAGCCTACAAACCATCCTGCCGTGTGTTTCAGAGTAGGAAAAACATTACTGCACGTATTTGCGAACTAGTTGCTTGTCAGTAATGCTTGAAAAAGGGACACGCTCTCTACCTGTCCTTCAAACAGGTTAGTTTAGGGGAGAGATTACACATTTTTAATGTTAGAATGTTATATAATAAAAAGTAGGCCTTGTTTGATAGTAAATGAGGTGTTTCCAAACACAGAACCTTGGTGCCACACCCAAATAAACCGTCTTAATTCCAGAATGCCACCAGAAGTTTGTGATTTTTTTCTCTTAGCTAGATATTCCAGTGCAGCCATACTAAGGCCACATTTAGGTGTAATGATTAGGATGAGTCTAATACTGTTTTTTATGATTTACTAGCTATTTTCGTTTTTCATGGAGCTCCTTGACCACTCTGAGTTTTCAGAAAAAGCGACCAGAATTGGTGTAGGTCTTCCTAAAATTTTAACACATGTATCATGCTGCCTAAATACACCCATTCCAGGCAATTACTCGTCTAACTTTTTCTCATTTGCTCATGGCAGTGTTCACCTTTTATCACTTGCTGTCACTCAGAGGCAGTTACCCACTTCTCCATCTTCACATAGTGGCTTCACAGACATTCTGCCTCAAAACAACAGCCTGCAAAAGTAGAGGGAGGTGACACACTGGTCCGCCAGTTTGTCCCTGGGACATGAATACAGCTAAAAACCCTGGAAGGTAGTGATGGGGATTAAATTCAAATAATGATGATGAAGTCAGATTTTTTTCTGTACAAAACAGGTATACAAGGGAGGAGTATTTGTACAGAAGAGCATTTATCTTGCTGAAACTGTCAAGGTCATTGTGTCTGTTGCAACAGTAGCTTCTTTATAGTCCAATGGAAAAAAGAAACAGTATTTTATAAGACCTCTGACAATACTACCTTGCCCCCATGACAGCCTAGTATTCCCAGGGTTTTAAGAAAATCTGTAGGTAAAAGAAGACAGAATTTCGTTCTGCAGGGTTTTTTTTGGCCTTACTTTGCTCTGCTTTGATGCAATAAAGCAATGAGACTACATACATTTGTGCTAGTGAAATCCTGAAGAGAATGTTCTCAGAAATTTGTAATAGAATTGCCACTTGTATCAGTGAACTTACCATTTCCTCCACTGCTAAGTCAGTGCCTCACTGTAAGATGTACTGTGACATTTGGTATTGAAAAGAGAAAGCTGGTTGCTACAGGAGGTTTTGCACTTCGTGCACCGTAGGGAGAGGGCTAACTGCTTTTCCTGGGTCATGCATTCAAACTGCGTTCAAAACCTGGATGGTTTCTGTAAGAGTATCTGTGTACTGTGGCGGTCCCAAACAAGTTCAGAGTTAATCCAAATTTTGCGACTTAACTAAGTGTTGCTATACATGATGCATCAGTGATGCAGAAAGTAAACAGTAATACAGGAGTCAAACATCATCCCCCGAAAAAAAATTAAGAAGAAGCCCGAAGCCATTTGTTGGCTTTCCTAAATTTGAGTTCTGTTTAGCTTTCACTAAGCATGTATGAGTGTATCTGGGAGTGGTCATGAGGATGCTTTGACGACGTGCTTCTGTGGGCCTCGTGCTTCAGTGAGAGGCTGTTGCAAGGCTTACATAGTAAAGATCCTTGAGATACTCTGTAAATGAGATGCACGTTTTAGCAACAGTTCATGTAATTAAAAGTGTAAACAGCACAGTACTTTTGAAAATGTTACCCATATCATGTCACCCTGTTTGCCTGTTCACTGTCTTCCCCCCTTCACTTCATTCGTTTGTTTTTTACTGCCAACCTTCAGAAAGCTATATTCATGGTCATACCTGGAAGTAACCCTTCAGATTTTGATTTATATGCACTTCTGTTATACAGGCAATTACAGGAGAAAATAGTTGTGCTTCACTGAATGATGCCCACATTGCTCCATTTTTTCCAGATTCCTCTAAGTGAAGCAGTAGCACTTCTAAATTTGAGAATAAAATGCAAAATGTTCTGTCAACAGTGACCTGACCCGTGATGTGTCTGGTTCTGAACATAACTGTCAGATCTTTCAATGCATTCTGGATATCATACCTCTCTTGCTTTCCTGCAAAGCAAGGAATAAATAGATTCCTCCACAAATAGAGTGGAGGAAGCAGCCTTCTGCCAAGGCAGTGAATGACATGCAGTTCCCTGGGCTTATAAACAAACCTATAGTATGACACATCCATAGCGATACCAGATCAATGTAAAGTTCTTTTCGTCTTGTCAGCGGGCATTAAACTTTGCTTGATTTTTTTTTTTCTTATCATTTACAGGAAGACGCTAAGGATAGTGTTTTTTNTTTTTTTTTTTTTTTTTTTTTTTTTTTTTTTTTTGTGGGAAGAGAGTGCTTTTCTGTTTCATCGTCTTATTCCTTGCAGATGCTTTCTCTGTGCTGAACAGTGGCATATCTGAGAATTAGTGTCAAGAGCCCTAAGATGTTACTGTCTCTGTTCCTGTTTGCTGTCAGGGAGACAAGTTGCAGCTGACAATCAGAATGGCAATCTGAGAAGCAGGATCCTCAGCTTAATCATCTGGGGAAGTGGTGAAAATGGGAAAAGGTGATCTGGGAGCCGGATGGCTTGCCGACAGGCTTAGCACATTTGGTTTTGTTCTCCCTCAGAAATACTGTGTTGTCTGTCTCTCTCCTTTATTACTGAATTTATTAGTATGCTGGGCCTTGCCCTGATCCATAACGGAGTCTGTTACCGGTGAACTGAAGTAGAAACAGACAAAGGCTTGATTAGCTGAGGAGCTTGAACGATGAGATCTGAAATATTTCTGCCACCAGTTCTCACTGCCCTGTTTTTCCAGGTCTCCTATATGCCCTTCTGGGTAAAGCTGTAAGTAAATTCTTCCCTCAAAGGAGCTGGCAGAGGCTGGAAGCAGTGTGCCCACAGCTGGGTGAGACTTCCTGCACTGATAAGTCCTGCAGAAAATTAGGGGTTGTCCACATCTGGGTACATACGTGGTGGAAGAATTTCTGGATCTGGCGTGGCTGGAGTGGTAGGGGTACAGTGGAGCAATGTGAAGCCTCGCAGGGCTTCTGAACGTATCTCAAAGCAGCATCGCACTGGTGCTGACCCTCTGAGGGTGCTGCAGCCCCTCGTGGCAGCCTGGCCATGCTGTGGTAGCAGCCTGTCTGGTGGGGGAGCAGCAGAACACCAGCAACATTAAAAACTGCATTGTCTGGAGAGGATAATCTTTAATTTGCCTGCTCTTTCACAATACCTGCACTTCAATGCAAAATGCTTTCCTAAATAAATAACAGATTGACATAATTGTACTTAACCAGAACCCTGAGGGTAGTCAAAAGGGGCTTCTCATCTGTATTCTTTTCAGAATGTCTCTGCAGCTTGAACTGAACAATTTATTTCATAAAATCTTCAAATAACTGAAGCTTAAAGGCTTGATAAAAACTAGGAGCCAGAGCACTTTTCTTATTGCTTTTTTTTTTTTTCTTATGCTGTCTTTCACAAGAAGTAAATATGTTTTCTAACTGTAGGTTTTTTTAAACTTGTATGTCTTCTGATCTTAACTGAAACAGGGACTCACAGAGAGAAAGCTGATTGCAGTGTGGATTCTTTTAAAGCCAGGTTATACACACTGCTGATCCTAAGGAGGCTTCCCTGCTGCCTGAGGGTGCTTGCTGCTGTTCCCCATGCATTTCTTCCCATGCCTGTAAGGAGCATTTTGTTTTCTCTTGATTCTTTCCATCTCCATTGAGGACCCAAAGAGTGCTGCTAAGCTTGGACTGAAACTTAGACGGTAGGATGCCTGTGCAGGGCACAGTGAAGCAAAAGCATGGCACACGGCTACTGCATTATAAATAATTATTAATTAATAATTATTAATTACTGCATAATTAATTATTAGAGGCCCAGGTGAGAATTTTGAGCAGGCTATATTTCTCAAACGTGTGAGCTCCAGTTCAAGGAAGCTTGAGTTGATCAAATGGTGAGAGCAGTGTTAGAACTGCCTGCAGTTGTTCATATTCAAGATTTCAGTTTGCACTAAGTCATGGATCATACAGTGTCAGTTCTACTCAGAACCTCCCTTACTAATTTAATTAATTCACTTCAGTTCTGCTCCCAGAAGCATAAGAAACAAAAGTGAGTGAGATCTGCAGTTCTAACAAGAAGATTATCAGCCCAATTAAGTCAGAACAGTGATGTGCAATAGACATATTTTCATTCAACATAGCAATCTAACCTGTCAGAAACCATATTTTTATGTGTATTTGAGATTAATAAAACTGGCTGCCATTTTCTAATTGGCAGAGCACAGAAACAAAACTGTGTAGATCAAGGAAACATTCTTACATCTGTATTTCATGATAATTCTTTCACCTTTTACCCACAATTTACAAGATTGTATATCACTGTCATTTTTGTGTCTGTATTCATGACATTCCACCAATGTTGCTTATCAAGGGTGGACCATTTCCATGCAGCTCTTCATGTGTCAGAATTTCCCTCTTGGAACTTCTGAATTACCCAGCATCAGCAAGGAGCTGTGGTTTATTGCCTGTACTCTGTGTATGTGTCTACAGGTATGCATCTGCATGAAAATGTGTTTTAGAGATGTTTAGGCTGCCTGGGTAATCGCACTGTGTGCTGGGGTATGGTCCCAGACCAGAAAGCAGGCATCATCTGATCTGTCCTGCGTCAGAGCAAGATCTCATTTCATAGTTTTCTCATGCTGGAAAACTGGAAAGAAATGGGTGTTGCATTTATGCAAACCCAATATCTCTCTGGGGTGTGTTTAAGATGGGTAGAAATTTACAGGAACAACATACTTCTAACACAACTGCTAACCATTAGCTGGGCTGCACGTCTGTCCTGCAAAGCATTATCTTCTGAAGACAGCATTTTTTTAATTGCTAAATAACTTCTTCTCCAGCCTCATTTTTGGGCAGAGCTGAATTGTTTTCTGGCATTTAAAACAAGCAAACAAAGATATCAAACCCAAAACATTTTTCCAAGGAACGTTCTTGTCATGGAAATCCTCTGCTTAAATAACTAAAAGCTGGCAAGGTTTTAAGCATCAGTAAACATTGCCAGAAATCCCTAATAGGCAATGCTGCCAGCTCATCTCATAATCTAAGCCTTGTTGTTTTCGTGGTTTTTTTTTTTTTTTTTTTTTTTTTTTTTGTAAAGAGTGCTCAGCTGGCCATACTTGATTGTGTACTAAGGAAAAAAAAAACAACTACACTGCATAACAGACCAGAGGACTTTGTCCCAGTATGCTGGAGGAAGGAGTAAAGACTCCAAGCTCACTTCTTGTATTTATTTGGGACTGCAGCTGTGATTGTTACGAGCAGGGACAGGGCTAGGAGCTGAGCTCCCTATGTGCGCAGAGGGAATGTGTGTGCCAGCTCCCGCTCTGGTCTCTGGCTTCTCGTGTCCTCTGACTGTTTTGTGAAAGCAGAGGGAAAGGGTCAGCCTTAAATAAAGTGGCATCCATGCCTCAGAAGTGTGGTGCTAGTGTTTTAGGTGAGCCCAGCTAGCTGCAGCCTGTTTAGGCAGGAGATCAGTGGAAAGGCTGACCTGAGAAGCCTCTTAGCTAAGAGGATACTGAGGAGAAACTTGATTTTTATGGATTTCTGCTCACAGAAGAGAGGTCTCACAACCCAAGTGCTTTTTCTTTTTGGGACAGGAGAGGTTTAAGAACAAGACCGTAAGCTCACCATTCAAGCTGCAAGATCAAACTGTTGGAGGCTGATTAAGAAAAAATAGCCCATGAAACCACACGTTGAATGGGCAAAGGCAGTGAAATGTTAGGAGAAAATTTGCTTCAGGGAAGGAATCACTGTTGCATGGAGCCTTATTAATAATAAATAAGGCACTGTCACATGGTAGCCCTCAAGCTCCTTTGCTGGCATCCCACAGGGGACAGAGGATGTTTCTGGGGAGATCAGGCTGACCCTCAGCAGCCTTTCTGCCTTCTGGAGAGGAAAGGACAGGCATTGCTTCCCTCTCAGGTGTGATACAACATCTTTTTGCAGACAGTTCATCCTTGCTCTTCCTCCTTGCCCCAGGATGCCTCTTATTATCTCCCAGGGACTGGGACCCAGTGGCTCCCTGCTGTCCCCAGGTGAGCATTTGATGCTCCTGCCATCTCCCCAGAGAAATAGCAGCCCTGCTCTTCTGAGGCTCGTGGCATCTCAAAGAGATGTTTGGTGTTCCTGCTCTGGGTGTGCAGGGCAGGCAGCTGGTGGCCCTGAGCATTGGCTTCAGGTGTTTTAAAAGTGGGTGTTCATTAGTGATAACTAAGATTAGCTTCCCGGGGGGAAAGGTTTTATCAAGTGCACCTAGTGTTTCATTTCTGTCAGCTGGCAAATTTGGCTAGTAAAGGTCGCTGTTTTGACAAGAAGCAGGGTGATTTTGTATTTCTCATTCTTTTGAAACTAACTTGAATTATAGTTTATACAAAACGTGCATAGCACATACTAAACGAATTAAAATATGTCCAAGTGATTTTTTGTGTGTGTGTCAAAACGCTATCAACGGTTTGCTGTTTCCCTTTTCTGATTTTGGTGGAGACTAGAAGAATGACTGGGAAGAAGCACAAATGGATTTCACTGTTTGATTTAAATGCAAAAGTGGGATATAAGTATAATGAATGTACAGATTTTTGCAGAGAGTAGTCATAACTTTTCCATCACCACCAAAACCTGGGAAAGAGCTGGTGCAGAAGTCAGAAGATACGCAGAGAGAAGGTCCTCCATCCTGCATCCAGTGCAGGAGCGCTGCGGCCGACATCTGTTTAGATCCAACAGCTCTCAAAGCAGCAGTCGTAAAGATCAGATTTGGGGCAATGGAACCACACATTTCTCTGGGTGTAAGGTGCTGGCGTACTTGTAAAAGCCTTGTTTAAAATGGTTGTGGCTGCGCTTCCAGTGAAGACTGGTTCTTAGCTTTGCACAATGTCCCTTCCCTTGGCTTCACCAAGTCTTAGACAAATTTATTACTGTGGGTAGAACAAAATTTGAGAGTATCTTGTCAATAAAGTTTACCTTCCAAAGCTATTTACAGCCTATCTGTTCATTATCTTGTTGCAGGTTTGGTTCTGATGAGTTGAAGAAACAGTTCCTCGCACCAACGATAGCTGGAGATCTTGTGGCTTGCTTGGGAGTCAGTGAAGCTGGAGCTGGGTCGGATGTTGCAAGTAAGTTAACTTAGCAAACTGCCAATTCCAGACATTTTTACACAATTTTAATGGAAAGAGTCTGATTTCACTGACCCTTCCCCTTGCCACCAGCACTTTTATGAAATGCAAAGGAATGTCTGCTGTGGTGAAGGCAAAACAGTAATATTCCAGGAGCAGTAACGTGAATCTGATTCATCCACAAGTGATCAAATTGAACGTATTTGCCAGTGAATAAATATACTTAAAGTCAGTGAATAAATAGATATGGGCTGAGCACAACAGGTTAATATGCAGCTGTCATGCTGACCCTGGATTTCTCTAGCGTTCTTGTCCTTCTGCTGCCCTGTTCTGTCTGAGCTCCAGCTTGGTACGCTCAGGCACCTCCTGTAGTTGCATGGCCACTGTCCGTTGTGCAAATCTGCAGGCGTACGTGATGCAGAGTGTGGTCTGGTCAAATGGACTAAGCCTGCACTTCCTTAAAACAGACCTCCCCACTGAATGTGGGCAAATTGCAGAGCTAGTCCCTGCTGAAACGGATGGCATCACACTTTTGCAATAAGTTCCTTCAGCTCATTCTTACCTCACCTCAGCCCCTTCAGACATTTCTGTGCAGCGAAATTATTTCTGCACTGGTAGGTGTTTTTTTTAGAGCTAATGAAGAATTTGCCATGTCAAGTGTGTGAACTTTGTGATTTAGTTACTTTGCGTGAAACTGTTTTCCTGTTTCAGTACAAGAATATGTTTAAAAACATGGACAAAGGAAACCACCGTTCTGAGGTGCATGAGGCAGTAGTTAATTTGAATGATTAAATTGCAACAGTTTTGTTGTAAAAGATATCTCATCTAACTGTGGAATGTGGGCTTCAAGGAAAAGGCAATGACAAGAAACCACTGTGTAGGTCTTGCTGTTTGGGTGGCTAAGTTGAACACACCATGCTCTTGAAAATTGTACGGACAACTTCTTCCTGCAGACAAGATCACTGAGACTGACAGAAGTTTTTGATCAACAAAACTGATTCCTATGTCCATCTCCTTGATCAAGAGCATGTTGTTTTCTCAAGACAAATAATTATGAAGTATTACAGCAAAGAGGTGCAGCACTTTCCAAGGGAGATAATATGGAAAATGAAATAAAGAAAATATGGTAAATGAAATAAAAGGGCTAAATCTCCTTGCATGGTCCAGAGCCTTTCTAGCTAATCAATTTTGTTCATAAGAAAACTCTACAATTTTATAGGCTTGTTTTTCATTAAAATAATTTGAAAATTGAGTTTCTCTATTGTAGAAAACACAGCATCATTTATTTTAGCGAATGCCTCTCTAGTTAAATTACCTGATTATCAAAACTTTCCAAATAGGATTGTAATTTTTGGATGTAGTGTTCCAGATAATAAGTAACATAAATATTCTTTGAGCTGCATGTTACTTAATTGGTATGATACACTTGGATTAATGCAGTTAAAGAAAAATCTGGGCTGTAGTAGGATTTATCTGATGAACCCAGACTATCAGTGCTGCAGCGAAACAGACTGCAGGATGAAAAGATGATCCTTGGAATAAATCCAGAAACCAGCTTCCAGTGCTTTTGAAGGGTAACTAAAAGGGCCTGAGCAGCACTAGCACTGTTTGCCTGAGGCAAGGATACCTGTGTCATCTCCAGGTAGCCCAGCTTTGGAGCAGACTGAACTGTGTAAAATGGTACTTGATGTTTCCTTTGGCTTCTCGTGTTGTTATTGGGATGTTTGTCTCCCTCAAATAAGTGAAGTGGCACTAAAGAAAAGCAGCTGCTCACTTGACGAGCTTGGGGACAAGCTGCTGTGGTGGGAGCTGGAGTATTTCGAACTGAAGAATGGCAAAGTGGAGGTGTCTGTGGCACTTTCTTCTGCCAGTTCCAACATTACTGGAAGTGATGGGAACACAGAAGAAGAAAAAAGTTTTTCTCTATGTGACAAGTGAAAAGTGCCCAGAATCGATTTCTTCAAAATTCAACAGAACAGAAAGGACTGTGTATTTAGGTCTTCAGTTCATTTCAAGTCAATTTAAGGAAGCAACTGCCTGCTTTCAAATGTAGCTGTTGTACCACATACATAATATTGACCATGTACAAGAAAGCTGGCACAAAGTTGGCTTGGGAAGCAGAACAGTCAGGCTAGAAAGTATTTGTCTTAATTTCAGGGTTCATGGTACAACTAAGCATAAACATGCATGTCAGTTCTAGTGATTTTTGTCTCATTCTATCTCACCAGTATTTCTCAATTTATATGATGTTTTGCTGATAGTCTGTAGGGAACATGTAAGGGTCATGGAAGTGACTTTCTGTGTTCAAGTTAAGTCCTGCAGACCTCCATCTGCACCAAGTCACTCCTTTCATGTCTGTCTCTTGAATATAGATATCTTGCCCCATTTCCTCTTGATGGAATTCAGTCTTTCTGCTTTTATGGGTTTAAGTCTCCTTTTTTTGAGCATGAAAAAACAGAATTACACATGGTGTCTATAATGCCACAAATACTTCCCCAACCCTAATAGAAATATTAGCCTCTGATATGTTACGATTTCCTGGCTTGTGAATCGTGATTAACTATGCAGATCTTCCTCATCACTGATTTTCTACTGGAATATTATAAGATACAGCAGTAGTTCTTATTACTTGTGCCAAAGTGCTTGTACTTGCCATGTTGATTTTGAAAACTCAAGATCATTCCTTTCTTTCTGAGCAATACCTCCATTGTCTACGCCAGTGATGTCTCCCAGGTTTGTGTCACCAACAAATTTCGTTGGTGTATTCCTGCTGTCCTTTCAAAGGTCATTAATGGAGTTATGCAGTCGGGTTCATCTGAAGGCTAATATCCAAGGAGGAGCTCCAGTAGTACACTCCCTGCATGTCAGCACTTCCTTTGTTAATGCAACCTGACGTAATTTCCCCTTTGCCAAGTTCCTTACCCACATCTCCACTTTTGTCCTAGTTTTCAGCTTTAAAAAAAATCTTAACTCATAGTTGCCTGATAACATGATATTTTAGTTTGCTAGGTCCAACAGGATCTGTTTCCTTTTCTGATTTTCTCTAGAAAATACATTTTCATAAGAATTGTATCAGGTTGGTTTTAAATAAGATATTACTGTTGATTGAATTCTCTTTTGTTTCCAGAGGTATTCTAAGGCTGTGGAGAGCCTTAGAATAGAATTCTAAGACCAACAATTGCTGTTTTCACTAATTTTAATTTTGCACAGTCCTTCCTGTAGATGTCTTCCGTTGTCAGCTATATTGCGGATCTTTTTGTAATCACATGTAAAATATTTTTTTAGCTTTGAGGCATCTTCTACATGCCTCATGTTATTTCTCATTCTCTTTCCCTTTCTGTGGCTGGAACATTTTGTTTGTTGCATTAATCTTTTGGGATTTTGTTGTTTTTCATCAGCAAGATTTAATTCAGTTTGACCTATGGCAGCTCTTACCTTCTGACCTCCAAACTTTAGCTTACTTTGATGATTAATCTCTTTACTTTCCTGTAGGCCACCTCCTGTTTTTTTTAAGCAATTATTTATTCAGTTAGACTCAAAGCTATTTCATACAAGTGTTTTTTTTTTCTTTTTTTTTCTTTTTTTTTTTATTTCCCCTATGCTGATGATGTAAATTCCAGATACGTGTTTCTCATTTTTGACATAGAGGATGTGTGTTGCCTGTCTGTTGTCATAAGATTGACCTTCAGCATTGAAGCCAACCTTGCCTTTTGTCACATCTATTTGGATGTGTGACCTGAGGCAAGAGCACACTGGAGAAGAAAACTTGAGTCTCAAATATGCTGTGATTTGAATGGTGAAACGACTAGCCCTCATTGCTTATTTGGCACTAGCTGCTTTATTAATGCCTTTCAGTCATGTCATTTACCTTGTTGCCTTTCCTAGAAGGCACCCATGCAACACGCTGTAAGCTGTTGAGATATAGACACCACAGGCCCAGTGATGTGGACATGCCAGAAAAGAGCTATTAGAGCTCCCACTGGAGAAGCCTTTTCCCAGAGCTATGTTTTATCAGGGAGAGTAATTATAGACAAATATGCCAAAGGATCTTATCCCTGCCATATCCCTCAGACTGAGTCCACTTGACTTTAGTAAATTGTTAAGTAGGTTTTCAAATTCTTCTGTATTTTAAATGTCAAACTTACTTATTGACTTGTCATCTTTCTTTTAAGGTTGAAGATGCTAAACTCATCAAAAGTTGATTTTAAACAGTCATGTTTCAAGTATTTGAAACAAACAGTCAGCCATCACACTTGAGAATATTTGTACATCCTGTTAGTAAGGCATTTCTTCTTCAATCTGTATTTGGGAAGTTAGTCTTTTGTGACGCCATGCTTGCAAAACCTGTTTATGTTTGTGATAGCATTGTGGTGCTCGATGTTCCTCTGCAGACCTTCAATCTAATCGTTTCGGTAGCTGTACCATAATAAAGGGATGTGTGATGTAAATCACTGTGTATGCTCCCGTCCTTTTTACGCTAGTTGTACTGTCTCTCTAATTCCAGCTCCTTTGCGTCCTTTGCATATTGTTTAGTCTCTGCGTGTGATTGTCCAGTGTCTGTGTCCATGTATTACCGTAATCAGTACTCTGGATTCCTTCACTTTGTTGGCCTTTGTTATTATTCAGATTCCGCATTAAATCCTTTGGACAGATTTGGTATAGTCCTGTCATCAACTGAGTAGCCAGATTGCTGCTGGTTTTATCCACACTAGTGCTATCTCCCGCTGTTCACATTAGACTTTTGTAAGTTTGTTTATCCATAGCTATATCTGCAATTTCCTTGTCTTACACTATTACATGATTTTCTCCCACCTCTTTTCCCATTTCTTCATTGACAAATCTTCCTTTCAGCCATCCAGACCTTAGCCCCAGGTAGCTATTAGGTTGATCCTGTAAATGAGGATCAGGTGCTTGTTTGCAATTTGTTTGGAGTTTAGAGCCTTTGGGAAGAAGTTTCATGTGCAGATTGATGTGGATGTGCCTGAAGATATAACCAGCTGAGTTAAACGTGGCTGCCCACCACCCTTCGTGCCTGGCTCCTACTCTCCAGGTCTACTGCCTCCCTCTGTAGATGGGTTCTTACACACTTCATAGTCTCATGAGATTTACAAGAATTGTTGGGCGTGTGCTTGGGTTCTGTTGTACCATCAGCAACTTGCAGCTGGATATCTGTTGCAGACCCTTCCTCAGCTGGGATTTCAGTGGAAGAAATTCAGGTTCAGGGGAAAGAAACCAGCTCTTTGGAAATTCTGCTGGAGTGTAACCAGTAACTAATGATTCACTCCTGGTGTTGGTTGCATTTAGGGCTGCTTGCATTGATGTGAACACTCATGAATGAAAACAGCATTGTTATTTTTTATACTGTGGCGTACTATAGCAGGTGTTTAGAACTCCTTTGTGTACAGACAACCTTAACATTTAAACTTCAGTCTCTAAAAGCTTACTAACATTGAATTTATTAGGCTGTTCTGACCTAGAACATGCAGGAAGTGTGTGTATACATATCCTTATGCATACACAGATACTGAGGCTTATGTTTGTTTAAGTTGGGACTCTGAAATTTATGGCCTCCTCAGTGACTAACATACACAGTGACAGAGATGTGTAATAGATCATCCCAGGCTGAAATGTTTTTGGCCTGAGTTTCCTTTGACTGAATTTACTTATGGAGAGCTTTCTGCTTTCGTCCCTGGGATGAAGATCCCACCTAAAGCAGCGTGAGAGAAGTGATCTTCTTTCCCTGGTATTTCTCCAAAGAGACTCATCCAGGTGGGTCTGCCTTCTGTGGCACGGGAGGTCTAGAGGCCTTGAGGGGCGTGAAGCGAGAGTTGAATATTGGTTGTCTGAGAGCAAGGGAGTGGCTTGGCCAGTCACACAGGGACTATCTTATTCTTCCTTCACAAGAATAATCCTTCATTTCCTTTGTTTTGAAATAGGTATCAAGACAACAGCTGTGAGGAAAGGCGATGAGTATGTCATAAATGGTGGTAAGATGTGGACTACATCTGGGTGCCAAGCGGACTGGATGTGCCTGCTGGCGAATACAAGTGAAGGACATCCGCATCGAAATAAATCTCTCATATGTCTGCCAATGAGTCTACCTGGTAATAACACAGAACTCTTTTTCTTCTAATCTGATTTGATTGGTGTTTTTGTGTGTGCACAATACAAGACGGAAGGGTGTTTAAGATAAAAGACTACACCCATAAGTGCTCTTCTAAATTAAGCATTTAATTGTCATGCAAAGTCAATTCTGAAATGCATTTGCACCCACACTTCCAAAAAAAAATAGAGGATGAGCAAATGAGAAGGAAATTAAATATTTTGCAGACTTCAGCCTGGGACTCCCAAACTAATTTATGTGGAGAATTCTTTTTAACCAAAATAAATTTACAAAAGTTGTTCAGACACATTAGCAGGGGAGTATTTCATAAC
>VXAV01002438.1:73079-100480 GCA_013399715.1 Alectura lathami | reverse complement strand
CAAGGACAAAATTAATGCCTTGAAGAAATTATTAAAAATAGGGCCAATTTTTTTTTTTCTTTTTTTTGAGAATTACAACGTTCAATGTTTTTTAGTCTTGGAGAAGTTCCACAAAACTTTATCTTGGTTTTCTGTCCAGAAAAGAATTGAAGATGCAAACAGTCCTCAAAACATCATATTTCTCAATTTCCATAGGTCTTTGCTACATGTGAAGTATATGTAAAATGGTCCCAAGTTATATTTGCCAAATGATGTTAAACTCCCTTCTGTTTTATATAAGAACTTGTGAATACAACATGGACTTCTTTTTCAGTGAATCAAGAAGTATTTTTAAGCTTGCTGTCTTATTTCTTCAGAAAATATTGAAGCTGATTCTCAAATGTGAAAATAAAAGGGTAAGCAGTTTAGATATGTTGAACTTAGGAAATATTTTCTAAAACAATCATATGCTGCATGCCAACACCTTCCTCCCAGGAACCCACAGGCAGCATCTGACTTCCTTAACTTGGGTTTGCTGACCAACTGTGTTGAATAGTAGAAGGATGCAATGCTGTGCTGTGATTATTGTGTCGAAGATCCTGATCTCCCTCTGGTAACCATACTCTGCCACACAGCCCGGGGGACTTGCTGGAGAGAAGTGCAGTTGTATCCAGGGTGTTCTATTTCAACAAGAATTGCTGAAGTTTTGGGGCTTTGCTCTACAAAGGAATCTTTCTGCAAGAAGACCATTATCGTTGCCAGTTTAAATGATAGAGCAATCTGCAAATTAAATGTGGTCTGGAGCAGAGGCTTCTAAGACCATGAAAGTGGGGGCTTAGTTTTGAAGAACTGACTTGTAGGTTGGGTGAAGACAGTGAAGAAAGGAGTACAAGTGTCAGTGTCCACATGGGGTCTGTTCCTAAGTAGTCTGCAGATGTTGCAGCAATAATATGTTGTATGCATAAACAACACCATTCACAGAGGACAGAATTAAGGTTATGTTGACAATAACCTTTTACAGCGAATTGTCTGGCTATTGAAATTTAATTTTGAACAGTTTTAACACCTTTTAAATGTTTAAATTTTTTTTTTTTTGTTTTTACACATTCTTGAAGAACACAAAACAAAACTAGGTATCCCTATCTGTGTTAATTAAATGAGTTTTCCCATTTCTAGAAAAATAGTCTCTCTCTTCTAAAAAGATCTAGTGATTTTCAGGAAGTTCTAATCTTTAAATTAGCATGACAAATATGATGATGGGTGGCAAGAAAATATTAAAACTTTCGGCATTTTTGTTCCTTCAATTTGCAGTATTTTTTCCATGAAATATGTTCCTATTAGCATGTAGGGAAACCACTATGGCAGTGAAGTGAATGTCCATATGTTTACTTCAGGGATCAGACTGAGAACAAAGTCTGAGATCGCCAGTGTTGCTAAATAGACTGATCAGAGCACCTTAAAAGAATTTCTTATAAGAACAGGCTTTGAGTGGGAGCTAACAGAAGACTTGCCTGAGTTGAATCACTTGTTGACTTTGGCCTTATCAATGGGTGATGAATTAATGTGGTAACGGCCAGAATCTCCCTGAAGTTCCAGATAATCTTACTTATCAGCCATCTGCATGAAGTTCTTCTTGTGATTTTTCATGAAAGTGTCAGAGTGCAAACGCAATACTGCTTCTCCAGAAACACCAACACACTGTTACAAGTGGAGCAGTTGTTCAGAAATTGACTTGGAGGTTTTCAGGTCCTTTGCTTATTCCAAAATGACACATGAATCACCGTAGCTTTATGGGGTTGATGGTAGGCCACAGAACCTATATGCAGACCTGCTTTCCTTACGGTAAACAGATTTTGAGGAGAACTACCAATCACCTGAAGTTGATGTTCAGAGATGTAGAAATTGTCCTAGAAATATAAATTGCACTCCTCAAAGTGTATATGATTTTATTCTTGTGTGTGATATGGATATGGGCCTCCAGAAAGGTCACTGTACCAAGACTGGTGACCTTTTGAAAAGAAGTATTGAGGTGGTTGATTGTGCTCAGTGGGTGGGACACATCAGAAGTGACATTTTTGGACAAAACAAAGGAAAAGTATGAAAAAGGCTGCCATCTGACACAGATGTGAGGAGGAAGCTCCAACTGCTTTGATACATCCTAAGGATGTGTGTCTGCCAAAGATCATGCTCCTTAGAAGGCAACAGACCAAGACCGCAGGGGAAGCGTCTGGAGGACATCAGACGAGGACATGCTATCACGCATCTGTAGATGTATGTATGCAAGAGCTCAAGAGCGAGTGCAGTGAAGGACAAGCTTGTTGTGTCTGACTAACTGCTGCTGTCAGCAGGCTGTGTGACAGGGGAAGGACGGGATCCAAGGCACAACGGTAACTCATTCCCTGCTAGCAGCTGGAAGGAGATGAGAGGCCAGTGCTTTACATAAAAACATAATTGTTTCATACTTGTATAACGTGATGTTAGGAAAAAAAAAAAAAAATTAAATGAATTCTTAGCTTAAACAACTGGTAGTTATTGGAGATAGAAGGTGGAATTTGCTTCTTCTACTTGTAGGTTTGTACAGTGTCTGCTCTGGGTTGAAGAAAATCAGGGCCTGGATTTGACAAACTGCTGAATACCTCTCTCATAAGGAGAATTTGGCTGTGGATTCTCAGTAGATACTCACATTAGGCAGATGAATACTCTTCATACTAATGAGTATGAGCTCTCTTTGTAATGTGATGAAAAAGAATCTAGCAAAATATAAAATGTCCGTGAGTGAGATATATAGACAAATGGCTTGCAGCCCCAGTCTGGGATGTAGTTGTGCATTGGTTTGTCGTGTGAGTCATCAGATAGCTCTTGGATAGAGTGCAAAGAGAATAATAAAGAGAAGAGCATCCAGGAAAGGGGAAAGAGCATGTTGCTCAAGCTGCAATTTAAAATGTGCCTCTTTCTATTTGTAAAGGCACTAAATGTTGACAGCAGAGAGTGACTACTTTCTGTCAAGACAGAATAAAAGAAATAGAAAGAGATTGTCAGAAGGCTGGAGGAGCTGGAGAAAATGAAAAATCAAAGACACTTGGGAAGGACTGTCCCAGGGAAGAGAGAGAGCAATCCATCTCAGTAATACTGGTACAAGTAGCATGAACGGCTCTGTTAGGGTGGTTTTGGCAAAGCAGGCAGTTGTTCTTGCTATATTGAGATATGTGTGTTACTAGATAGCTCGTGATTTATTTCATACAAACTCTGGGAATTATTTAGGCAGATGATTTCTACTGCTGCTGGTAATTTCTAGTATATACTACTGCTTGTGAAGAGAATGAAAATAATTAAACAAAGTAAAGGAAGATTTTTTCCTTTCCATATCATAGACAGAGAGATGATTATGTGTTGATGTCTTCAGAAAAGAGAAAATGTAAAGCGTATGCTAGCAACAGAGAGGACACTGCATGAGTTTGATGCAGATTGGCCTCCTGAATGAGAACAGTGAATTAATCTGAGAGCAAGTGAAACTGGTAAGGTACAACAAACAAGGAATGCTGCTGGATTCAGGAAACTTGCACACATGACCCAATCGTAAGAAGTATGGGTAAAAGTCATTAACACATTTAGCTCCTCTAACCAAACGTGCATGAGCTTTCTTCAATAGCTGTTACCACATGCATGTCTGGGGAAGCGCACAGTAGGACTGTGCAGCATAGAGAACTGCAGCCAGCTGCACTTTTTCCAGCATAGTCCTCAGTAAACCTCTCAGTATCAAAAGCAGTAAGTGCATCTTCATATGGGAAAGGAGCTGTAATTACATGAAAACAGCTGGAAGTAGACCAAAACATGATCTCTGAGACTGTCAGAGAAACCAGTCAGTAATATTTCAGCAGGAAAAGATGTTCCAGAAGTCATTTGGGCCTGTAGATGTTTTCAGAGTGTGTGTGTTTGGCTCCGATTTTAATACAGAAACAAACCACAGATGCTTTTCTGGCATGGGTGCAAATTGCTGGATAATTTTCAATCCAAAAGTCAAGGATTTTTATACAGCTGTCCTGATTTTCTTCCTACATTGAACATCTATCAAAGCAAATATTCCTAACACATAAGTTGTTTATAGATTGGCTGATGGGGTGATGGGGTAGTCTTGAGTGGAAGGTGTGGAGGTCTACCTGGACCTTCTTCTGAGAACAGGCTTGGCATTTGGAAAATAGCATCGGTATTTCATCTCTGCTTTGTCGAGGGATGAAACTTCCCATAATCTTATTCAGTGCTGCCAGAGAGGATGAATTTGAAGGAAATGACTGCCAACTTCTTCCGCCTGCAAAACTAAAGTAATTTTCACATGGCCGAAGGCCTCCTGTCAGTAGGAGCTGAAAGGTCTGTTTTAGTTAAAAAGGAGTTTCTCAGTGGAAGCCATGAAAGGGAGACACGTACAGAGAGGGACCACAACAATTTGTGTGATGACTAAGTCCTACTAAGCTGCTTCAGAGAGCAGCAGAGGATTGTAAAAAATAAAATGAAGAGGAAAAAAGCTACCAGAAGCCCACTCCAGCACAAAACTGGTTAGAATACCATGTCGGCGGGTAGTAAAACGTTGCTTTCCTGCAGAAGATATATATGCTGATTGAAGGATGTCTTCTTCTACACATATTGACTTGGCAGATGTAGTTGGCACTTCTCACACAAACCCTCCTATCTGGTTGTTGGCCTCAGTTTACCTCTGAAGCATTCTTGATTTCCATGCAGAATTTCTACATGTTAGCCCCAGAAGAACAAGGAGGTAAAGGTGGAAGACTTCAAGATAAATAACGTAAAAATCAGTGGATGTCTGCCTGACTGTCTTGGCACAGTGGTAAACCATGCTTGCATCTGAACAATAGCAAGGAAGACCTGTGGAAAAAACACTTGATTGGAAAGAAAAAAACAGGAAGGTGTACTTCCCGGTGTTACTACATAGGTGAAGTCTTATATGCCATACCTGAAGCAATTTTGAGATCTGGATGGAGATTGCAATAGGATCTTCCTACAGGAGTCAGGTTCATCTCCCACAGACTGCTGCACACTGGGTCAGAGCTTGTGCTGTACAGGAAGGTCAGTGGGGAAGCAAACCCTCTTCACATGTCCACATGAAAACTCAAAGGAGTGAATCGTGATCCTTATACACCCTTCTGTGACTATTTACATGGACTAAATGGTATTTTGTAGGCCATTATAAAATACATAGCCTTAACAAATTTTGGAGTTGATACAGAACTGTTGGATGTTTGTATTTATAAATTTGAGTCTAACCCTCTTATCGCTAGGAAGGAGTGATACAATGTGATTATAAACTCTTTCTTCTGTAGGTGCCAGAGAAGATCAAGATAGGGTAGAAAGTGGAGGATAAATGTGGAAGAAAAAGAAGGAAGAGAATTTCCATGAACACAAATTCTTTAGTTGCAGTTTAACACATGGTATTGTCTTCTGTCATTATTAAATATTTCTTTGGTATTTCACTGTAGTACAGGCGCTCAGCAAATACTGCTAAATTGAATTCCAACACTTTATTAGAGTGCTCTAAAAATCGAACATAAGCAAATAAATATTGCATGGTTTCAAGAAGCACATGAAGTAAGATTATTGCCACTAGTAAACAATTATTATTTTGGGACATAATGAAAAGTAAGACTCTTTAAAGTTGGTTTCCAATTTTGTAGTCAAATGGAGAAAAGTCTTAAAAATGAGATGTGGCCTATTTTATGCTTACATTCCAGAATACTGTCATGTTTTCCTAAAGGTAGGTTTCACTATAGCTTTGGTGAACTTTACTTTTTAAAAATACCGTACTTGTACGTTTGCTTGTGGCCCTTCTAATACCCCTTTTTCTTCAGGCATTCACGTTACTAAAAAGATAGACAAACTGGGCATGAGGTCATCGGACACAGCTCAGATCTTTTTTGAAGACGTAAGAGTCCCCAGCAGAAACGTCATTGGTGAGGAAGGAATGGGTTTTACATACCAGATGTTGCAATTCCAAGAAGAGCGGCTGTGGGGAGTAGCCACTGGTAAGTCATCGTTTGTGCTGCTGTGGGGCCTGGCAGGGACGCATGGGTCGCCCTTAACTGCATGACTAACAGCACTTTCCTTTTATTGTAAATTATGACCACTTACAATCTGTTTTTGAAATCTGTCATAGCCTGGATACAGACAGCCTTCCCTTTCTATAGGAAAACTTGAAACAGAAAGAAAATATTTTTTGAGGCATCACAGAGGCTAGCTTTGCTTTTCTTCTTTTTCTCAGTGCTTTCTGCTGATAAGAAAAAACAGCATCATGTTATGTCGGCTGCAAATATAGTACAAAGGCTGTCAAAATACTGGCATGAAATAGAAGGATGGTGACTTTTCCTGTAGTACAGTAAACTATGATGTTTTTCTTTATCCTGGATTTTAGGAAATTAATTTACTGGCTGTGTAAAGGCAGGATTTAACAGCTTTGTTTTTGCAGATGTTTTGCCTTGATACACACTGGATGTACGTGATCAACACTAAATTCCTTTCCCTGAAGCTCTGCTATCACAGAATTCCCATTACTCTGAACTCAGGCCACACTCAAATACACATATTTGAGATACAAAGATTCTGGATATTCCAGATAACCAGATCCAAGCCTGGATTGTCCATCTTCAGCCTCCCAACCTTCACTCTATAATGGGTCCTCTTTAAATTCTGAGGCTGTGTAAATGATCTCCCCACGTCTGTGCTCCTGTGCATGCACTGTCTGTTACAGTCTGTATGTGGCTGGAGAATCTGCAACTGTTCAAAGTGATTTTCTAATTTGGTTACCAAATTAAAACAAATCACTCCCTTTCATGGGTTGATCCCAGACCAGATACTTTGGAGCTGAAATGGTTAAAACATCTTTGGTTTGGGCCAAAATTCTTAGTTCAGCCTGAGATGAATAGCAAACGTGAGAGCAGTTCTAGCAGAGAGCTGCAGACCATGGCAAGGAGGAGATGTCCTGCGCTGGTCCTGCTTTTGCCCACAACTCAGGACATTTATGGGATGGGGATGCAGCTGAGTTCCAGTCCATGCAATATGAACTGTTTATGCCTAAGATTAAAACCATGAATTGGGGATTGCTGTACCAAGGACTGCGCTGTAACCAGGATCTCCAGGGTGTTTTCAGAGCAGTCAGCCTTTCCTCTTCTACTTGGTTCTAAAACGTGACTGTTCCTGGAGCCTGTGGTTGGCCTCATCTACATGAGGGCCCCAAGCACTAGGCCATCTGACTGTGTTCTGGCATTCCCTCTCACACATGGAATCTTTGTTTGAGCATTTTTAGATTTTTTTCCTTGTGTTTTATGTGGGCTGATTCCAGATCTCCAGGAATTGCCTGCAAGCAGACACTACAGGCCACAGATCAGCATTCTGGTGCCTGCTCGCACAGCCTCCACAGGCCGGGCCCGTCGGGCCTGCAGGCCGCACTGCGCTGGAGGCCTGGTGTGTGTGCTCGCGCAGGGCGGTCACTGTTCGAGCCCTGGATGCTGGCACACGCTGCGGGCACAGCACGTGCTCAGGTAGCGGTCATTGAGGGTTACTTGATTCCAGCTGGAGGGGGCTTCTGGAGGTCTTCTCATTGACCTCCTGGTGAAAGCTAAATCAGTTTGTTTGGGGCCTTGAACAGGCAAGTTTTGAAAATCCCTAGGAACAGATTATTCCTACCTAGACAGAAATGTGACAGATCTGGTGAAGAGACCAGTTTAAAGCAGTTTTCCATCCGTGAAGGTAGATAGTAGAGCAACAGCCTTGATGTAGAGCTATGTTTAGGGCTCGCAGGTGACTCATCTGTATACGTGGTGGCCACCATCAGAAGTCACTCAAGTCTCTGACTTTCAGATTTCTTTGCTTATCACAGACATGTTTTTACAACGTTTGGATTGAATCTAAAGGAATCAGAAGATTGGGCAAAATCAAGCAGTTTGACAGGAGGCTGTTTTTCCTGCAGATGAATTTCACCATCTCATTTTTCTATGAGCATTATCAAGATAAAAAGAAGTCTTTCGCCAATTAATGGCAGTGCTATTAAACAGTAGTTACCATGGTACCTTAGGAAAGCATATGAATAGAAGAGAAAGTTTTGCGCCACTTAAATCTTGTCAGGATTTGTTTTAATTTATACAGTTCTTCTGCACCTTGTGCTAATTGCGTTTTGGGGCAGTAGCTGCGTTTTGCCACTCTTTGTGTGTGTGACTGGTCACCGTAAGCACTGCCTCACCAAACAAGGAAGAGTTCCCTCCTCCTCAAAGCAAAAAGGCACTTCTGAAATACTGCCTTCTGAAATGTAACTGAGGTTTGCGTGGACTGTAAGGGTTCAATTATGCATTTTTGTGCTCAGTTTGAAGGCTAAGTTAAACAAAATGATCAGAAACCCCAGGTTACAGCGATACTCCCCAGGCAGCAGAGTAGCCAGCAGCGTTAGTCATGCCCTGAGTGAGAGTGACGCGCAATGACAGCATCACAACACAAAGTCCAGCAGGTGAGATCACTCGTGTCTCAAGCCACCGGCAGCTTGGTGCTGTCCAGCTTTGCACAACACCCTGGCAGCCAGCATGCTCTTTCAGGAAGTGGGACACCAGGTTTCAATTCTCCTTTTTGCCAGAATGAAGATGAGCAATCTGGGAAGGGCATCTCCGGTCCCTGCTGCCACCAAAGGAGATGGAGCTCCATCCTACATGGTCTTTGCTAGGCCATGCTGTGCCTCTTGGGTCATTTTTACTGTTAGCAACAGACAATCTGATGTAAAATGCATGAAGAACACTGGGAGCAGGGAGAAGGCTCACACCTTGTGTGAAGTTGCAAACTTCACAGATAACCAGTTGTTGGAAATGAGAGAAAAAGGGTTCAGAAGAGAGCTGGTTGCCTGATGGATGGGGTTTGTTACACCACAACATTAGAGGCCCTGCTAGCTTCCAGTCCTACAAATAGTTTCACATCTGTGCAACCACAAGTGTTTCGCTGAAGGCTCAGATATTCAATACTACGTGCATGCCTTCGGTAATTTTGTGATTAGGTCTGCATGTGTTCAATCTAGCCCTCATTTCTGGCCCTCAGAAGGATATTTCTGCTCCTTCCAAATTCATGGCTATTCATGTGACAATTCATTGGTTGCTTTTAAGTACTTTAGGGACTGGTCCTGGCATGCTTACTGTGACTGCTCCCTAAAACTTGGCAGAGCACAGTTAACTGCAATTCTTTTCTTTCTTTCTTTCTTTCTTTCTTTCTTTCTTTCTTTCTTTCTTTCTTTCTTTCTTTCTTTCTTTCTTTCTTTCTTTCTTTCTTTCTTTCTTTCTTTCTTCCTTTCTTCCTTTCTTCCTTTCTTCCTTTCTTTCTTCATTTCTGTTGTTGTTGCTTGGGGGGTTGTTTTTTCTTTTCACAAAATATTTTAGTATGAAATATAATGTGAAATGTAACATGCTTCAGCATTCTCTTTGCTTATTAATTATCTTCCTTGAGGCTAAATATTAGAATGCGGGGGGAGTTTCTTTCCTTCCTTCTTTTTTTTTTTTTAACCTTTTAAAGTAAATTTTCACTGAAACAAATATAAAACATAAATGGAAAATGAATTACCTGAAAGGCTTTCTATTTTTATCAGTTTTCAAGAATCTTACTTTGCAACATTGGGTCACAGGTGCCATCTTTCCTGCCAAGTGGCATGTCATCAAGGGTATTGGTAAAAGTCCCTGTGTTTCCTGCTTCATTGAGGGGACGAGCTGCCACGTATCCCTGCCATGTTGTGACACTGAGCAAACACCATTACTTTGAGGGCCTGTTGTTGCTATGGTGAAAAAGCAAACAGTTTTCTTGTGAATTGCTTAACTTGGAGGCAAAAAGGGAGTTCGGTGAGTGTGTGAGAGAGCAGAAAGTCTCTAATAACTTCTCTCTGCTCCTGTAGCCTCAGTTTTATGAGCATTGTTGAGTCACAGCCAGTAAGCAGGATGACAGATCCTTTTGCATGGGCAGCCCACGTCCATACGAGGCAGATGTTCATCTTGGACCTTGCTGTACGTCTCACTACAGAGGGATCAGCAGTGGCCTGAGAAAAATGTATTTGTTTTCTTCTGTGCTGGGTGGAGATGTAGCAAAGCAAAGTGTACTTACAGTGAGCAGAAGTTTCAAGTGGAAAAATTCAAGTTGGATGGAACTACGAGGAGCAGGTTGCCAGGTGCAGAACAACTGCAAGTGCTTTCACAATGCTCTGCTACCTGGTAGACCACATGGGCCCTGTGTTGTCCCAGGGTGACACTTCCTGCATGTGCTGTCAGTCCAGACCCCTGGGGCCAAGTTGCCTGAGGATGTGGAGAACACTGTCTGACAAAAGAGGAAACAAATACACGCGTGTGGTAAAAAGATGAAAGTTCAGGGAGAAAGTGAATTTCACTGTTGATAATGGAATTTCTCCTTTATCATATGACTGGCAAAGTACTGTGTGCTGTTACATTGTACAGGGTTGCAGGCAGTCCTGGTATTCATGACATGCTGTGTTTCATTGCTGTTTGCTTCACAGTCCAGCGCTGCCATTTCAGAGCGATGCTCATAGCTCTAAATGCCTGTGCTGAGAAAATCTCCTGTCTTTATTTTTGTGTGCAAATGGTAGTTCCTGGAATAAGCAGAAGGGTGGTCAGTGATGGCAGCTGAGGACACAGGGAGCATGAGTGTGCTGAGACATGGGGCAGGCAAGAGGCAGTGGAGCAGGGAGGCAGGCACAGCAAGAGCAACCCTCCCTGCTCCCAGCCCTAATGTATGGTGACAGCCTGTCAGAGATGGACAAATCCCCACCATGATCCCCAGCCCTTTTGCAGTCAGGACTGACATAGGTGCTGTTCTGTTCCTTCCCACCCAGTTCTGCTGCTTCTTTGCCATTTCCCAGTGATGGGTGCTGGGTACCACATGAGCCGTGCTGGAGCACCTTGCGCTGACAGACCGAAGCCACGTCATTATCTCTCCTGCCTTCCTTCTGCTGTCCTAGCACCGGCTGTACTGTTTGGTTTCTCTCCGGCTTCCCAGTTTGGAGTGAGGAGAAAGAGGTTCCCAGACAATTCCTGCTCTTTCTGTAGCATCAGTCAAGCTAGAGATCACAGGAGTACAAGCAGAAAGCTGTTAGTGTCTTCAGTCTTCTAGTATTGTGTTACATGATCCTTTAGGAAAAAAGGGATATTCCTTCTGTACTAGAAATGTACCTGAAAAGAGCAATTATTTTCCTGTCCAGAAAACCAGCATTAGAGTGGCAGCCCAGAATTAACACTGAAGAAATCAAGATATCATTTTTATATATTTATATATTTATTTATTTATTTTGCAAAATAAGCATTAAGGTTAGTTGTTTGAGAAAGGAGGGGAAAATATTAAAGGAATAAGAGAAGCTGGTCACCTTACGGAATGTGGTGGGGACAGGATGCAGGAAGCAGTGCTCTGTGGAATAGTTGGTGAATGATGGTGGCAGGGGCCAGGTGGTAGAAGCCAAAGTCTGCATGTGAGAACAGTACAGGGATGTATGCGAGAATACATGAGAGCAGTATAGGGAAGAAATTTTAAGTAGAAGTGTTCTTGAAATCGATGCAAAAGGGAGTCCAGAAGCACGCCAGGCTCCTTTGAGGAACTTGCATGTGGGTACCTGCAGGAGTCATGGCAGGTGGTAAAAGGGATTTTCTAGTAGTCCAAGGCTTGGTTGAATTTTGCATTTCAGATTCAGATTTTTGTGTTTCAGGTTCTAGACGTGGATGGACATGGATATAAATATTTTCAAAAGAGAAAATGTGACACTTCTCATAATTATGGATTTATGAGCTCTCTCCATCCTCCTTACTGCTTGCCACAATAACGTGGGCCCACATTTGCCAAACAAAATGCCCCACAAATTGGTCACCTGCTGTTATCCTAGCTAAGCTGCAAGAGACTGAGCTTATCTCTTCACTTCAGGATTGGTTTGCCTTGGAAAGAAAACTGTCTTTCCTTTTCTGTTTAAAACAGTGTTGCACTAAGGTTCCTCAGAAGCGGGAAAAAAAAAAAAAAAAAAAGGAGCAAACTAATTCTCTTACTTCAAAGCACTGTCTTCCATCTCTTTCAGCTGTCTTCAAGCAGTGTCCTGTTTTGATTCTGTTTCCATTAGAAGGACAGTTTAGGATTCATTCAAAGTAGCTGTGAAGTTTCATATTTTTCCCTTCCTTTCTTTATTGAGATTGGATCACAGAATGCAATCATAGTCTGTTCATGTTCCATGAACTCTGAAAAGGTTTCTGCCTTCTCTCTGAAAGCTTCCTTGAATTTGCATTTCTAGCATTGCTCAGTGAGCACACTGTCTGCCTTCAGATTTTCTTCTTGGATTGTATCTGCCCTTCAGGACACAGGTAGCATGGAAAGCAGAAGTTGCCACAAGCTTATGATAAGAGCCCCAAATGATGTATTAAGGATAAGGGCTGCATACTTGTCGTTACACGCTGTGCTCTCTGATTTGCTGCACTCCTCACACCCCCGTTCACTCACCTCTGAGGTTAGGGCTCAGGTGTAATAAGGAATCTTATCTTCAAGGTACAAGGGAATGCCAGAGCTTTTTAAGACTTGAAACTCTGCACCCGAAACAGAGCATATGGAATAATCTACTTTAGAAAACTTTAGTGCATTGTTTGTAAAAGTATACTGTTTGTATTGGAAAAACCTATCTTTTTCAACAAGAACAACAACAGATCTGAGTAAAGCAACGTCCTGTTCTATGCTTTCATTCTTAAAGTCTTGACGCCGCTGGAAATTGTAATACAAGAAACCATTGAGTACACCCGCCAGCGGAAAGTGTTTGACCAGTCCGTGCTGCACAACCAGGTCGTGCATTTCCGCCTGGCGGAGCTGGCAACCGAAGTGGAGCTGCTTCGCTCGCTGCTGTACCGTGCCGTTGGTGAGCTCCCACACCTGCCTCCCCAGATGGGCTTTTCGCAATGCGAAGAACGTTGTTGGGCTGAAGGAATATGGGGAGGCGGCTGCCAGACTGTGGTCAGTGACTCTGTGTGTATAACTATGTTTTTAATTTTTAGCTCTCTATGTGGAAGGCAGCGATGTGACCAAATTTGCTTCCATGGCTAAGCTAAAGGCAGGTCGTCTGGCCCGTGAAGTGACTGACAGCTGTCTCCAGTTTTGGGGAGGAATGGGATTCACCAGTGAGGTTCTGGTGAGCAGGCTTTACAGGTAAGCAACTGAACGGTAGTTGACATGAATAGTGTTGTTCCACTGAACAGCATGTCACTGATTCACGTTAGGGCTCAGACTGCAGTCCCTGACCACACCATGCAAGTGCTGACTGTTCTTTTGCCAAATGCTGGCCAAGCTATAGCTATGTGGTTTGAACTACTCCCAGGTTAGATTGAATTTCAGGTAAGGAAACAAACTGTCTGTTTTCCCTGATGGTCCTCTGGCACCTGCCAGACAATTGGTCAAGGAAGAAAAGGCAAAGCCTACCAACAAGTGTTTTTTTTTTTTTCTTCCCCTTTGCTCTTTTCTTGTAATCTTGATTACAGAAACAGAATTAAAACAAAACAGCAGCTTTCTTCCTGTCTGTGAGAGACCACTGAAAATCAGCTTCATCTTTTTCTCCATACCTTCACCCCAAAATATGTGTTTGAAACTGGAGTTCAGTACTGGGCTCCTGCAGTAAGCTTCACTGCAGGACGAGATGCCACTGGCTGTGCCCAAAGACATGCAGTGGTCCTTTCTGATAGCAGTCTCCATGTAAGCAGTCATACCAGGTACCGTGTGAGACATCTGAGAGATGTAGCTGCTTCCAGCAAGTTGTTAGATCATTAACATAGCCTTATTGCAAATTAAATAAGCCAGGCCCTTGAAATTTTGCAGTGTATCTACTTCTACAGCAAAATTTCCTCAAAGCAAACAATTTTCCTGGCAGCTTTTAGCAAGATTCTGGCCCCATCTGCTATATCGTGTTGGAGGACCAAGATGGAATTTAGATTTTCTTCCAAAAGTAGAGTTCAGTTCAGCCCTTGTAATACAATACCTAATCAATGCTTGGCAAAATTAGTGGTTCTGTTAGTTCACAGTTTTGGTAAATGTTGTATCTGTGTAAAATGAGAACAGAACACATTAAAAAGAACTGTAAAAAGCTTATTTCTTTATAAAAGGTTGATTTGTTTGGAGTAATGAGGACTACTCCAAAAAAGTAGAAACAGTATGTTAAAGAGCGGATGTAAACCTGTCAGTGACTTCATGGCAAGTCTGTTCTGTTGAAACCAGTACTTCTGGTTTCTACTCTAAGAGCACTTTATGAACACGAACGCCATTGTGCTAGATCAGACTTTTTTGACTGGTGGATTCCCGAGAGGCACAGACTGCCGCATGGTGGTGGTTTTAAGCCAGCTGTCAGTAGGAGTTTTTTTCTTAGTTACCTTTTTCACTGCTTCTTTATTAGCAGCTAGGCATCCTCAGTGAAGCAGATGCTGAAGGCTGTTGCAGTAAGCACTTTGAATAAAATGAATACGTGTCTCGATTGACTTGCTGTCAGTGTAGTCATCTGCAGACATTAAGCCATGTACATTTTCTATAGCTTTGACTTGTCTTTAGATTTCAGATGCTGGGCAGGGTTTTTCCAGAATGGTTTCTAAGCACCTCACTACAGTCACTTTTTCCCTGAGAAGAAATCCAGAGTATTTCCTATAAAGTATCCACTGTGTCTGCTGGCTAAAGAAACATATCCTTCTGCCTCTAAAACAAGCACTGTTATAAATAAGACTAAAATTAGTGTGATACTTACACTCTACATTTTCCTGTGAATCAGTAAAATTCCATCATTGAGTAACCATAAGCACCAGGAAGGGAGAAACAGAGTATTACCTAAATAAACAATTACAGGTTCAAGTTAGAATCCTGTTAATCTGTAACAATAAGCAAAGCAGTAGCTTTCCTAAAGCCCTTCTTTTTTTGTACAGCACTCTGAGTAACCATTCACGTCACTGTGATATTTGTAAAGCAGCGTGCAGGGCTTACAATAACTGCACAGCATGATGTCCAGTCATAACGTATAAAGATTTTTGCAGCGTAAGAATTACCCAGGTTCCGAGGAAATGTTCGTCTCTGACACGTCAGGCTGTTACTCCTCGCAGAGCGCACAGCATAATGCATGGGCAGCGCACCAAGTCTTCGAATGTTGTCATTGGTGTTAGCAGGGAGACGCTAAACAGACCCAGCACAACACTGCCAAAGACTTCACCCACATCAGCCAGCTTTAATAACTACTCTCTTAGACTCTGTAGAAGTGTCCTTCCTAAAGTATGCTTTTCTCTAGAAGGCAGAGTTGAAGGCTTCTGTCTCACCATGTAGGTGCCTATACCGGGCTGATTTAATATACTTTATGTTTCGTTTTCAGTTGTAGGGATTCTGAAAAGGAGAATGGGTTTGAAAAAAGATTTGAGCACAAATATCAAAGAGTTTAATAGAAACATATAAATAAGAAACTAAGAGTGGACTTTCCAGACTTCAGCCTACCAGCATCGTTCTAGAGGAGAGAGACAGACTGGGGTTGTGCTTGTTTCTTTTTCTCTCCCCCACATCAATACCCCAAAGATACAATGACTTAGGAAAAATCAGTTATTGAACAAACCTACCATCTATATGAAAGCCCCAGGCTGTGAGACCAGAGGGAGGGGAAATTTCAGTAGCAAGTACATTGCAATTTTTAAGACTTCATAACAAGACTTTTAAAAAGAATTTCAGCTGGTGATCTACGTATCTGAAAAGTAATTGTGTAGACTTCTGTCAAGATAGGAAGAACTTGTTGACTGGAGCTCTTCAAACGGAGATTTTTTTTTTTTTAATTAAGATCATTTTAAAGTACTAAACAATGCATCTACCTGCTGTCAGTTCCTGCAGGTTTTACTCTTGTGGGGATCTGATGGGGAGAATACTGTGATTTCTTTCCTTGGTAAAGGACTCAAGAAAGCAATAATAAAAATTCTCAGTTGACCATGTGAAATAAAGTGCACATAGCTGCAGAAGAAAACACTTTTTTTTTTTTTCCCCAACTATCACCTAGGTATTGCAATACGAAGTTTTATTTGTAATTAAGGATATTAAAAAAATCAAACTTTTATACAGTTTTTAAATGGAGTATATTTGAAAAAGAAATGCAATTCCTTCTGCATTATTTTTTTATATTCCTCAAATGTTTAAAAAGACAATTGTAATATTTTAATCACTTTCATTCTTTATTTCATTTTTTTAATATTCTTTCACTCTTTTGAAAACATTTCTAACTAGAATGAATCTAGACCATTGGGGTTTTTTTATGTCTGTGTCATTATCACAATTTATGGCTGTACCAAGCAAAACAAAACAAAATCAATGTGTGGTAACAAAAATCTGCTTTGAAATCAGCAGCTAACTGTTGGGACAAGACTTAATAGCTGTTCCTCAATGATCTGCGAAAACAAATGCATAGTTTCAACCTTTTTCGTCAGAGGTCTTGTAAGAGATCTAGCTGAGTCTGAAGATGGAAGAGATCACAGTATTAAACTTGAAAATATTTCAGTAAAGTTTGTAGAGAAAAATCTTGCCAGACACACGATTTTAACATAATAATGGTGAGAAAATAAAAAGTGTTAACCTTTTGTAATCAAGTGCAGTGTGCTGGAAGGAAGCAGCATTCAAACAGCCTTCTTGGAACCAGTGATACTCTGAACCACACACACCTCGAGGCCTTAGCAAGGTGCAGTACCGATGACCTCCTTAGCCAAGAAAGCGGGGAGCAGCATCCCTGAGGAATCGCTGCCACGAAGTCAGGCTGACAGGGAAAACAGAACTGCAGTAACCAAAACCCCTGCTCTCAGGGGTGTTCCTCACGTCAGAAGGGCACTGCTAACTCCTACAGCCTCAGCTGGAA
Source organism: Alectura lathami (assembly GCA_013399715.1). Taxonomy (NCBI): domain Eukaryota; kingdom Metazoa; phylum Chordata; class Aves; order Galliformes; family Megapodiidae; genus Alectura; species Alectura lathami. The sequence continues at coordinate 83,601 of VXAV01002438.1, read as the reverse complement.
AAGGGAAAGAGAGAGACTTCACCACTGTTCACAGAACTTTGAAGTTATGTGAAGACATCTGTGCTGAAGATAGTGCAGCAGGTTCCTCTGAGGGCTTTTCAGGTCCCACTGCTTGTATGGCTTTCAAGAGGAAAACGTAATTCAGAGTGGCCCCCTGAGCAGGCAGAGCTTCTCGGCTGTAGGTGGTGTATGCATAGCAGGAGGCTGCACAACTACAAAACACTCTGCAGCTTTATTGGCTGGGGGCTAGAGACAGATCTGTTGTGGTCTTAGCGCCTGTGTAGCATATTACAAGGTCCAAAGCTACACTTGTGCTCACTGTGATTGAGCGGCACCTGTCCCAACTTCATTTCCTATCCTGAAAACCAGCCCTGATTTTCAGGATTATTGGCACCAAAAGGGTTACAGACAAGGTTATGGGCACAGCTTGGTTTGTGCAGAACAATGTCACAATAGCTCTCTGGATGCAGAGGGGTAAACACCAGCCAAAAGAGGAAAGTTAAGTCTGAAGGACTGTGCTGAGGCTTACACCACACGGTAACACATTCAGGCTGTAAGTTAGAGGGTCCCTCTACCAACACATTTCTGAAGGAGGTTCTATGTTAGGTAACTATGGAGATAGGGAACTTCATTTGACAATGTGCAGGGTCCTTTTTGTCCTGTTTGCTACCTAACTAGAACATATTGGTAACATGGACTGAGGCTGGTAGGTGGGAAGGGCTCCCCACCCTCCCTCGTTAGTACAGTTCTTTAAGTCAGCACTGAAAAAACCTTTGATTTTTTTTTTCATCTGTAAAAGAATGTTTTATTTTTTTTTTATTTTTTTTTTTTTCATATTTATATTTCTTGATTTGGGTAAGCAGAATAAGTCCCATCTATGGATGATGTTTCAGGTGCATGGGATTTCTTGAATGAGAGGAAACTCCTTCGGTGGGGAGCGCTGGAGTTGTTTGGTTTTGTGAGAGGTGAGGGGCACAGAGTGCAGCAGTTATCTTTCCCTCAGACAAACTGCTTTGGCCTTCTGATCCTCCACTCCTACCCTCCAAGGAAAGCAGCACTCAACAGCATCCCTCAAAACTACACCTTTTGTAACTGTTGACTGCATTTGGGGCTGGTTCCTTACCATGCTCGGTAAGGGTGAAGCCACTGCAGGTCAGTGCTCACCTCCAGAGATCGAGGACATTGGGGGCTGCAGTTCTGCCATGGGGGCAACAATAAGGCAGCAGAGGAACCAGAAAGCAAGGCGGTGCTGTTTCAGAACAAACACGTTCCAGGGGAAGCCTGCCTGACACAGTAACATTCTAATATTTATATATAGTAAAATATTTATATGCTGTATCAATAATACATTAGTGATATGATATCAATGATCAAACCATTTACTTAGAATAAAGAGCTTATATGCAAGCTTCCTTTACTATTTACCTTCCCCAGCTTCCTCACAGGGTTCCTGGCAGGACAGTTAGTCCCATGGTTTTGTCTCTTTCCCAGAAGAGGGCTACTTGATTAACATCACTTGAATCCCTTGTCATCTCAATCCTCTTAAACTAGATAAAACTCCTCCACAGGGAGAGATCAGCATCGCTGCGTGCCTGTAGATTCAGGAGGAAATATTGTTCATCTCACCCGTAGAGGCAAAAATGTAATCACCAGCAGTTTTGTAAGGACAGACAGACAGACACACACACAGACACACACTCATGTGAAATGTTCCTCTTTTTAAAAGATTTATAAAATGGCTTTCTAATAATGTGAAATATCTGTCACACAACACCAAAGTTGCCTATTTACAACTTCATATAAACAAGCCACACTCCGGGATTCCTGCTGCAAATGGAGGATTTTTAGCTGCATCACAGAGGAGTTCTGAGGATTGCTTACTGTGGTGACAGTGCTGTGAAGATGTTAAGAATTGTCAGGGGCTTTCTGCAGCTTGAAAAAGCAGATAGCACCACGGCACAAACAACAAGTAACCTTGTACCCGTACAAGTAACCGCTGTTCTTCCAGCTCTGTTGCCTTCGACGAAACCCATAGAAAGGTGGGGAATTTTCAGGCTATTGAATTAAGTAGAGGCAGTTTAGCACAGCTGGGTTCTATTCACTTTTTTCCTTCTCCCCAAAGGGGAACAGAAACTTGTTTGGAAAATTGCCTGAAGTGCAGTTGTTTGCTTTCTGTTTAGCCAGAGGAACTTAAGCAATACAGTGAGGGACGACTCAGCAGTATAAATGGTGGTTTTTAAATGAGTCCAGTTAGAAAGATCATATAAAAAGTAAATAAGCTTGGAGCAGCTATTCATTTATAAAGCAGAGAAGCGTAATACTAACACAGATTTAAACTAAAGCTGTGCTAGATCTCATATAGCCTTTAGGGAGACCAGCGTGCTTTTTCTGGTTGAAGAATATACTGTGTAAAAAAAGTCCTTCACCATGTACTGCTGCTGCCCCCCCAAAACCTCCCTCACCTCCTACAGTTCAGTTCAATGACACCTCAGGGATCGGCTCCAGGAGGCGGTGGGTGAGGCAGAAACACCTGGCGTGAGGGCAGCCGGGAAGAGCCTGTGATGCTTTTACGTGCCAGCCCAGGGGTGGGACCTAAGCAGCAGTCTGCATGGAAGCTGCAGGAGCAATGGCTGGGCTTAAGCAGGGACAGTTGTACGCTACCAGTTTTTAACTTACTTGAAGAGGAAAATACAGTGTTATGCCAAGTTAAGGTTACTTTTGAAAGAATACAGTTGTACATGCTGCATTACACCTTAAGCCTCCTGATTTTGAACTAGCAGCATAACACCCCACACAGAGGAGGGTGTTTATGGCGCTAACACACATCTGTCCACGCTGTGTACATGCTTCTGTAAACAAGGGGTTAGGTGGAATACAGGCAGCTCCATAATAAATGTGTGGAGGAAAAAATGGGCACGCGCAATTCTTGCTCGTTCCGTCAGTGTAGTAAGCATTTCAATCTGTTCTTTGTATTTCTACAGGGACTTGAGACTGATGTCAATAGGAGGCGGTACAGATGAAACCATGCTTTCCATTATATGCAAGTACATGGAAACACTTCCAAGGAAGTGACACAGCTCCACTCTTCCTCAAAAACTTCAGAAAGCAAGAGAGCATGGCTGTTACTGCATGCTGTGGGCAACAAGCAACACCTTGCAAGGGAGAAATAAATAGAAAATGTAATTTTTCCAGCAAAGTATCAAAGTCATGATACATATTCTCCAATACCAAACGTATGTTAATGAGAAGGAGTCTGAAAGCGTATGGCCTCCTGCAAGATTTTTTCCATTTTTAGTGACTTACAGCTTTGAGGGCTACAGCTGTAACTTCAGTAGTAGCATAATGTAATTTCACTGTAACTTTGCTTTCAAGGTCAACCAAATTATTCCCTGTCATATTCACGTACTGGAGCAGTGGTTTTGTTCCCAGTTACTTTTTTCTTCCCTATCTTTCAGTTTTAGCAAGTAAACATCAAAATAAGTTCCCTCTGCAGAAGTCAAAAATCACAGACCTCCCGGTTCAGTGGCAGTACAGGGAATTGCCACAGGACCATAGAATCATTAAGGTTGGAAAAGATCTCTAAGATCATCTAGTCCAACCGTCAACGTGTCACCACCATGCCCACTAAACCATGTCCCTGAGTGCCACACCTACCCGTTTCTTGAACACCATCGCCACTGCCTTCACACCGTCTGGTACCACAGTAACACGGATGTTCAGCAGTGGACATGGGGCTGATTTTTATTTTTGGAATTCAAGAAAAAACTGTTTAGTTGTATTGGAAGCTCTTGGAGGCCTAAATTTCAGCAGTAAGGTACCATGTTTTATGTGTCATTATTAACAAAAAATATTACAAGGGCTAACATGAAAATTGTAATTATTTAAATGAGACTGTACGATTTATATGCCACAATCTGAAGCAAATGTGCAATAAATATTACACTATTAAAATATTTTCAAAATTTTAGTGTGATTTGTTACACAAAGTCTCACTGAAATATACATCAACTGCAATAAGCATCAGTTCTTCACTTGATCTTAACATCTTCCTTCACATTTCCTTGCTTATCAGCCTTACCTTCAGAAAGGTAGGATTTGATAGCTAAGATTGTATCTCCTTCCACCTGCACATCACCCGCATGGCTGCTAGGCAGAATCTGTTATGTTAAACTGAGAAACAACGTACGTTGTGTGCCAGTTACACACAGAGCCTCTCAAGAACAATAAATGTGACCTCAGTATTCTCATACAGCCACGAGAAACAGCAACAAGTACAGTCAACGCTACTAGAAGTTTTCTGTTTTGTTCACTCTGTATTTTGTAAGACCATGCCATAGCATCCTGAAATTTTGCTATTTGGGAATTCTGAAGACTTTCAGAGTAATAATCTTGCACCAAAAAATGCAGTTCCAGAGGGAAATTTTCAAGGCTGCAGTGCAAGGTTCCCAGCCATTGCCATTCCTCTGCCCTTCAGGAAATATTCTCAAAGCAGGATTTCAGTTCAGCCTTTAAACTGAAAATTGGCCTTTTACTGGAAGAGAAAAGTGCTACATCTGTAGTCGCTCCAAAAGTAAAATAATGTAAAAATGCAGAAATATGTTGTAGCCTTTAAATGAAGAAACAAAGAAAGGAAGACATCAGCTTATACATTTTTTTCCTGTTCTTTCTCCTTCAACCTCACACCATCACTGAAAAAAGGAAAGGAGGGAGAGGGATCCTACTCTGTATGAATTACCATTTAATCTGGTTTGACTTTTAAAACAAAATTCCTTTTGGTTTTACACATGAACTGACAGACAGCTAAGAGATTTTTACCAATGTGCTCTGTCAAGTGAAACCACAGGATGTCACTGACTTCTTGCACAGGCAGACAGTGATAAGACAAGGGGGAATGGTTTGAAACTAGAGGAGGGGACATTTAGATCAGATGTCAGGAGGAAATTCTTCACTCAGAGGGTGGTGAGGCACTGGCACAGGCTGCCCAGAGAAGCTGCGGATGCCCCATCGCTGGAGGTGCTCAAGGCCAGGCTGGATGGGCCCTGGGCAGCCTGATCCAGTGGGTGGCAGCCAGCCCATGGCAGGGGTTGGGGCTGGGGTGGCTTTAAGGTCCCTTCCAACCCCAGCCACTCTGTGATAATCTTCAGAAACAATACAGGAAACATGTCAGCCATGTAACTAGTTACCTATCTTCGACTTCATGTTAGGCAGATAAACTTGTTGCCATGTATTGGTAAGACAGATTGATTAGTAAGAAAAAAATGCCTAGAAATTGCTCAGACACCATGTTTAAGAGCCAGAAAAAGCTGATGTGAGATGAAGATTGTTCTTCTAAAAGATGGCCACACATCAAAGGAGTGTGACTGTCAAAAGTTATGTCAATAGTTATTCCTCTACTTGTTAGGTACCTCATATCCCACTCCCTCATTAAAATCATACATGTGCATCAGTTTTGGTTGGCAAACGACATCCTATATTGACTGGCTCTGGGAATACTGTATTTGTTTAGCACGTCTAGCAATTCTCATATAAAGAAGATGCATTATCCTGGTACTCAGATGTTGTGTTACTTCTGTAAGTTCTGTAGAGCTTTTAACAGTCCAAGATTAGCCAGGCTAGAAACAATTGCATTTTAGTTAATTTTACACAAAACATCTTACATAACGTGTGACTTAGATGTGGTATTCCTGTTCCATATGAAAACTAACATGAAAAAAAATGTAGCATACACCTCCATTTGTTTTAATAGCACTCACCACCACCCAAGTCTAGCCCTTAAGTGCAGCACCACTTCCAAGGAAACACTGGTATTCTGCAGCAGAAAAGTATGTGCACAAACAACAATAGCAAGAATACTCCAGGACACTTTATTTGTCAGCTCATAATTAAGTTATTATTGGCAGTATGTCATACAGTATTTCTAGAAAAGTTATTCGAAAAATGTAGATACAACTTCAGTATCTAGAAAACAATATTTTTTTCTGAATGTTGAACTCAGCAGTGTAATAGTTTCAACTATTAGAAACTATTCTGTGAGCCAAAGCAAAGTGTTAGAAGTAAAAAACCTGAATATGACAGCACCTCCAACAGGTGCAACATAGCATACCTCAATACAAAATCAGAAATATCGACCCCAAATTTCCGACATTACGCAGTGTGGATTTAGGGCTCATCACAGACTCAAATGAGCTAATGGAAAAGTTCTGGCGATTCGATGGAACCCTTACGTTTTGGCTGCATTAAATGTAAACATTTGTACTGGGCCCAGATGGGTTGATCCAAATGATCAAAGGCATTTGCTTGAAAGAACAGACGTGCAAGCATCATTTGTCACATTTGAATGAGAAATCCAGTTGTAAGTAATTTCTCCCCAAAACAAAAAGTTTAAGCTACTGAAACATGTAGACCTATCCATTTGGGCATCAGAAAAGTAATTTTGGGGGAATCACTGTTAAATTTGTTACCCTCAGGCCAACCTTTCAAAAATCCACAGATAAAACCAATTTAGAAAAAGTCAAGTATTGTTCATGCTTTTGCAACCTAAAAATTACCATATCCCTGAAACTGGAGCTCTGATGTAGAGTATGGCCCAGACTGAAAAGCAAAAGGAAAGAGAAAGCCTTGTAGTTCCGCAATTATTTCACATCTGAACAACCTTTGTTTTGGGGGGAGTTCTTTGCTTCTTGTTGTGTATTTTTTTTTAAATCAATTTTAAAAACTTTTATTCTAAAAAAGCAACCTCAACTGCTAGCAGTTTCTACATATTTATAAGTAATCTCCCCAAAACAGGGGATAACGGGAGAAATTCCAATACCTCAATAAAACTAGATAACATTGCATTAAGCATTAATGCAATTTACAATTTCATTGTGTTTTTAATCAACAGAATATGCCAGTTTAGATCACGGAATCATAGAATGGCTTGGGTTGGAAGGGACCTCAGAGATCATCCAGTTCCAATCCCCGTGCTGTGGACAGGGCTGCCAGCCACTAGCTCACTAGATCAAACTGCCCAGGAACCCGTCCAGCCTGGCCTTGAACACAATCCAGATCAATGTCTTCATTAATTAAGACTGTTTTATGGTTGAAATTACACAATTTAAACTTAAGGTAACATGCATCACCTCAGTTTAATAATCCAGTATATCACAAAGAAGACAAACAAGGCAAAGAGCATCATGTAGCATAACAGCTTTGTCTGGCTCCCTCTGGAGAGTGTCCTCAGCCTGCCCATAGTTGCACCGAGAAGTCCACCCGTAGAGTCAAAATCATTATCCTACATTTAAACAAACAAAAAAAAAGAGAAAAGAGGGGGGAAAAAAACAAAAACAACAAAAAAAAACATTACTGAGAAAGCAGATAATCCTTAAAGCTTAAGTAGTTTTTCTATTTTTCTTAAATCTTCAAAACTGAAATTATTTCAGAGCCAGCTTTCGAAAACTAACCAGGAAAAACTTTAGCTCGTCAATTGACCCAGAGATTGTTTTTGCCCCACACAAAGGCAAACTGCAAGCAAAAAGAAGCATTTCTGACTTCTTTATTTTTTGCTTCCTTCTTCTAACCTTAAATACAATTAAATCTAGAACTGCCTTTTTGATACTGTACATTTGCTGATTCAAAACAATTGCATCTGAAGTGTAAAGACCTTGGATGCTTCTTGGAAGCACTGCACTTGCACATCTGTCTCTGTGAACAGAAATATCCCTGCTGGAATGGTCACATTTTACAGTCAGCACTAAGCTGTCAACACATCTACACAAACGTTCACACTACACAAAGGAATGCTCTGCACTACCGTCTTCTCAATCCTGCCCCAGGTTTAAAGAAAGCTACTGACCAAACACTTACCATTTCTGATAACATTTTGTTCTGGTTTTTAACTTCTGTTCCAATTTCAATTGAAAGCTATTAAAAAAAAAAAAAAAAAAAGGTAATCAGTTACACATAAAGCAGAGAAGCCACTGTAAAATACATGACCTCACTAGTGTTTCCCTAGGTAAAATGTGAAAGAAATACATGACATCTTTGAAAAAAGGTGTAAAAATAACAAGTCAAGTCCGCAGGTCAGAGTTGGGAGCAGGGGGGCAGAGCCCCGGTATAGACAGCGCTGCAGCACAGCTGCTGCTCCAGCAGAGACAGGGGCCAGCCAGGAGAACCTCAGCTCACAGCAGCCCAGGGCAGTGCTTTGGATTAACCACAACCCGCATGTCTGTGCGGCACAACCTTAGTGCCATGATTTCTTAGTGCTGCTTTTCACCCCCACCTATAACCAAGTCACTAGCCCACCTCATTTAATTAAATTGATCTGCGGTTCAGTACTTACTGATTTGATGGCACTGACTTTGGTACGCAGACTTTCTGTTAGCCTGTCATTTTCTTCTTCATACACGCTGTATCCACTGTTGCTGTAGCCATAGTTCGCCGTGGGTGCTCCATCACCTACAAGCAGAACAGCCAGTGGTTATAGGCAGAAAACACCATGGGAGCAAGTGCTCCTCACACGTGGAAAAGCACTCTGCTCCTTACACGTTTCTGTACCAACAAGACCTTAGGCCAGAGGCCAAGCCTCTAAGCTCAGAGCACACTGCCACTGCTGCCAGCATTCTGCAGTTCTGCTCTCGCTCCTGCCTTGGCTGTTTGGGTGGTAGAGCTGCAGGACCATTAGCCAGACCACTGACCCTGCAGAGAGAGCGAGTGGAGCAGCAGGGAAGCGGGATCAGTCTCTCCAGCTGCACACATTCACTGCCTCCAACCTCTACTGAACATCTCCCACCGACAGTGGGTGGACAGCAGCTCTGGGACAGGAGAAAGAAGGCTGTATCCATCCCAAAGATCAGCCTCAGACTCCAAACCTAAGATGTGAAACCAAAGAGAGTCCAAGACAAGGAAAGCAAACAGAAGGGAACTACTGTTAGCTTGATGGTAAAGATCCAACTAGATTAATTCTACTAACTAACCAGTATCTACATGCCAAGCTAGAATGCCACACTAGTGTCTGAATGTGTTTAACTCCTCCTTCATGCACTTCACAGATGTTTGTGTCTGGGTGCCATTTTTCTTTCTGAGGAAAAAGAGAGAGGAGAGACGCAATGATGTTCACAGACAGAGCTACAGCTCAGCCAGTTTCACTGTGTGCTTTGCATACGTACTATTAGAATTTGTAAAAGAGGGAATTTTCGTGCTGCTCTGGTAATAGATACCACTTTATCTCAAGCCATAAAGCCATTGCTAAGTGTGTAACGACAATTTTTCAGTTTGCACTTGTAAAGTGTTTTTCACATTTATTCTGCAAGTTGAGCTAATGACAAATACACAGTAAGACTGGGTGAAACGCATCTTTCTGCTTCATCATAGTGGGAGCTGAGGGTTCTTTGGCCTGAAATCAAAAGATGCCAACTGTAGAAAGCTGACTAAAAGCACATCATTTAATGGAGCAAGGGTTGTTCCGCTAGTCTGTTTTACAAACGCATCTGACTACAGAACCTCATACTAAGTGACAAGCAATGCTGAGTGTGTTCGTCAGTTAATGCCCATGGCAGGGGGCTGTACCTAGGTGGTCTCCAAGGTCCCTCCTGATCCACACCATTCTGATTGCACACAGGGAATATTCTACATTCTATATAGGGAATAAGAAGCTCTGTGTAGAAGCCTGGCTGCTGCTGTTTAATGCAATGTAGACATGACCATAACATAATCTTGGGCTAGGTACTGGGTAGCTGGAGACAAACGCAGATGTACTGGTGCACAGCTTCTACTTCCAGTGTATTAAAGACAAAGGCTAGACTGACAGCTGAAACGCCAAGGCAAAGCAGCAACTACCACTGCAGCTGCTAACAGTCACGGCACCTAGTCACGTCACGACACGAGTCAAGCCCCCTGCTCGACGTTCCAGCAGGTGTTGTAAGCACTTTCTGGGTGCTCCTAATGGCGCTGACTGCCTTGCTGCAAACAAAGGCACGTTCCTCCAGACCTACACATTCACTGGTGAAACGTATCGCTAGGGAGAAGCACCAGAGCCCAGCCCTACCCTCACGACACCACCGGAGCTGCACAGGGAGGTGACAGCACCAAAAGGTCCCAGAATGTGACACGGGAGCTCCAAGTTTCTTCACGGTCACCAACATGGCTGCGGGGTGCAAGGCGAGGCCTGAGCGCCCCGCAGGAACTCAGCACGGATCCTTCCTTCTCCACCAGACTGCACTTGTGGCAAAGTGAAGGCAGGTCTGGTTTTTGTCGGTTGGAATAACAGGAAAACGTGCAGAAGCACTACAATTAAACAGAACAAGAGCAAACCAGGCACGACGCTCTTCCCACCCAAGCCCCTGCCCCGCTGTGGCGAGCATCGCGTCGTGCCCCATCGCGTCGTGTCGCCGGTTGTGGCCACGCAGCCCGCAGGCCCCTCAGGCCCCGGCGCAGGACGGCTCTTACCCAGCCCCGCGCGCCTCATGGCTGTGCCCGGAGCTGCCGAGGGAGGAGGACGAGGAGGACGAGGAGCAGGACAGCTCCGCCCGAAGGACGCGGGGCT
>VXAV01002438.1:58564-72956 GCA_013399715.1 Alectura lathami | reverse complement strand
GGCCCGGCCCGGCCCGGGCCCGCGGGGCGCTCGTCGCCGATCCGCCCCTGCGGGGGGAGCCGGCTGCGTTAGCGGCAGCGTAACCGGCAGTGCGTGCGGGGCTGGGCCAAAGAAGCTTTTCAGCTTACGGCAAGCTGCCGCAGTCTTGGTTTGTGCGTTGGTTTGTTCGCTGTTTGTGGTCTGCTGGGACTTAAGGGACCCGGCGCTGCGCCAGGGCCCGCTTGTGTTGCACAAGCTGTGAAAACTCGCTTCAGTGCGACTGCAGTCAGCAGGAGCTGGAGAAGGAAGAACGGGGTAACAGAGGTCACTGTGAAGGCCTGTGCCCTCCTGCTGACACCGTCCTCTCTGCAGAGCACAAGAACGCGGATGATTGCACCATTCCTTCTCTCATGCTGAATGAAGGTGTTGCTCTCGTATCAGCCCAACCTCAAGATACACATTGAGAAAGTGTTGTTCATTTGGCTGGCAACCCTGCCCACGGCAGGGGGGTTGGAACTGGGTGGTCTTGGAGGCCCCTTCCAACCCAAGCCATTCTACGATCCTACAATTCCACGGTTCTGTGATTCTATGATTCTATGATTCTATGATTCTATGATTTGTTTTCCTCTGTGGCACACCTGAATGCCCACATCTCAATCAGCATTGTGAAGAGTAAAATGAATGCAACGTGGACATCGGCCTTGTGGTTTCATCATTGCTAATTTAAACAGTTGGTCCAAAATCTCAACCGAGGCATTAGTTGCATGTGCAGAGTTGAAGGGAAAGCAAGGGAGAAGTGAGAAAGTGCAGAACTGTCCTTCACACTGCAGTGTGAGGCAAACTCCATCAGCTTTTGTGTGGAGCTCAGCAGTTCCTACAGGAGTTTGCAAGCTGCCATCGAGACTTGACGTACATCAGCTCAGGGCAGTGCATCGGTCATTTCAGGGGTGGGAAATAGACTGTCGCCAAATTAAAGATTCTGTTCGTGATAAAACCATCTGAAATTCACAAACGGGCCTATTTCTTAACTTTGCGTGGGCACAGAGGTCTCTTAAAGAATTACGTGTTTAAAACACCAAAATTGCAGTGTTGTAAAAATTATAGCAAATGAGCAGATTCTGAGAAAAGCTTCTTCATGAGTGCTACAGATTTGAACCAGGAGCAATATCCTCTTCAAACACAACGCTTATTTAGGGTTAGGGTGATGATCTTTGCAGTAACTGAATTCAGAACCAGGGAGTGAAACTGTGATAGCACAAGGAAGTAGGAAAATATCTTAGTGACAAGCAGGGCTGCTGAGTCTCATGTTATGTATAATTTTATTCACATATTTTTCTTTATAACCACAGAATCATAGAGTTGTCTGAGTTGGAAGGGACCTCCAAAGGTCAGTCTAGTCCAACCCCTTGCAAAGAACATCAGCCAAGCAAATTGTTTCATTACTTGGCTATATGAATAGGTTTTTCTTTACAATATTTGCATATTCTGTCACCTTTCTTTTATTTTCCCCAGGACTATTTTCTTCTTTCATTTTTTTAGTAGGTATAGATTTATACATAACTAGGTCAAAAATACATCACCCCATTAGGACTGTAGTTTTAGTTCATTGTAAGGGGGCTTGCTTTTCGTTTTCACTTTGATGTTCTGTGGAATAAAATCCCAATTAGCCACATGTAAGGTCTTCACAGTTCATGGTCTATATGTCTATAAACTGCTTGTGAAGTCCGAAATAACATATCGAGTCTGTATGCAATCTCCAAATAGCAGTTCAGTTCTTCACAATTTCTTGCAGCGAAGCATGGAAACGATACTGACATGGTTAATGTTTCAAATCCATTTGTATCATACTGAAGTTGTATTTTTTTCATACACCAAAAGTGCGTCCTAGAAAAGTTAATGTTACTGTTCTCCTAAGATTACAGTAATGTAGTCACAATTCCATCTCACAGCACAGGCTGGGCATAGAGGTCAGCTGGGTGTCGTTAAGATTCCCTGTTTATATTTCCATTGATTGGTTTTCTTCGTATTACTCGCTTCACAGAATGTGTCTGTGAAGTCAATGCAATTTTTATGTTGTCAGGATTCATTGTTACTTCTGCTTGCTTTGTGGCATGCTCCCTGCAAGGTGTCCCGCATGGGGTCGTGCCCCGGACTGCCACCTTTGTAAGCCAGCTGTGCTCGATTAGCAGGTGTGCAGTCTGCAAACTTGCCTGGTTTGACTGTGTTTTCATGACCTTTAGTAACAGCCTGCCCAGCTGTGTCAGCGTCAGACACCCTGCTTAGGCAACGCGTATGTCGGCCTCCTTTCCCCAAAATATTGATGAGCAATCGCTCTCTCTCTCTCTTTTTTTTTCAGGTTTTCACAGTCTTCGTGATTAACACCCTACTTTCAACACTTACAGGCTGTGAAAACAACCTAACAAGTTAAAGGCATCATAAGAGATTTGGAAAGCTGATATTGTATTATATTATGTTAGTATCAAATATTTTGATCACTGTTTTCTTAACTAGTAAGGTGCATTATTAAAAGAAAAAACAACCTGCTAGTTAAAACCTGATTCATTGTGCAATAAGAAACAGCTGATAAGACATTTTTGAATGAAATTATTGCATTAACCATGTAGAAACAGGACTAGGTCACAAAATAATTAGGATTTGGTGTCTTTGAAAAGGATTAAAGAGCATCTTTCAGCATCTTCCATTACTTGTTACCCTGGTTTATTCTAATGCCATTTAGCAATTGAGAGCCCTCTGTTAAGACAAGCTTAGTCCAATCTGTCGGGAGTCTCTTCCTGCAAAATTGACCCTGAACTCAGGATGTCATCAGCTTTATTCTTCCTGGTTGTATTCTCCAACTACTGCTATTAGGAAAACAAGAAGATGCAATGTAAAGCCAGCTCTTCCCTAAGACCTTAGGTCTTTGAAGGAGGCAAATCAGAGCTGCTGCTGTTGCTGTCTAGACTGTCAAGCACAGGATTAATCATGCAAACCACAAGTGGAATAGTATGTGCATTCGCTGCATCTTTAATGATGAGAACGTAAGTAAATCTCTGCAAGTACAGACAAATCTCTCAGTTTCACCCATCATAATGATTCAAAGTTTTATTAAATACTGTCAAAGAGAACTATGGCTGTTTCAGGTCTTAATGTGCTTCTATCAAAGACAGCAACTTCTGGTATGGGCTTTGGAGTCATCTTGTCTCATTATGTTTTCAAATGATGTTCTTTTTTTTTCACTGGGCCCTTTTAATAAAACCGTAAAGGTGCCTGCCAAAATAGCCTCTTATTGGCTTTGCAGGATACTAAAGGGACAAGATTCAGCCTCTGGGAGTTCCTGTTGCCTCTGGTAAAACTGCACTGCTGGGAATCAGGAGGGCTTCCGTGAACTACTTCCGTGAATATACGGAACTGTGCTCATCCATGCCTGGTAATCCTAGGCGTTTCCATCCAACGGTTCAGAAGAGCATTAACACTTCATACCTCCAAAGACTGTCTGACTTGCAGCTTTGTACGTGTGGTTGAGTACAGGTTGAAAAGCTGCCTAAACTCATCATCAGATTTTACAAGTCGCTACATACGCTTAGAACAAAATACACAGTGCACGTTACATACATCCACAGCAGAAATGCATATCACATGATTTTCTTGTTCTTGGTTTCAGTATTTTCTTGTTTCTTCCAGTCATGGCAAAATGTTATCCTCAGGGAGGCCTCAGGCTGGTCAGGCATTTCAGCAGCAGCACACCAGGGAAGGAGAAGCAGTGGGTTAGGCAGCATGAGCAGGAGTTGTCTGTCATTGGAGAAAATATTCAAAGTAAGGAAATGAAGACTTTTTCACCTTTATAACCCATTTTTTTATTTTTTATTTTATTTATTATTATTATTATTATTTTACTAGCAGTGAAGGCTTTTTCCTCTCATTTTGATATAAGCTATGTTTAGGAAGTATTGAGCTTTTTCTTTGCTTATGGATAATAACATTTAAATATGTTTATTATTTACTTAATTGTTGTTGCTAAATACTGTGATTCTGCTTATTCTTTCCTTTAATTATTTTTTAGTAGTGTAAGCTGCTGCATCTTTTGTTTGATCCTGTGAGGAACACAGCCACACACCTGTGCTGTATTTTTATAGATTTCTTGTCAGTGCTGTTAAATTGCATCAGAGTACTGCGGGAAGGCTGTGGGCCCAGCTCCCGTCTCCCTCCTAGATGTCATTACAGAGGGACAGAATCCAAATTTACTGAAGTCATGGAGAATTTTTGTTATGACTTTGCTATATTGACCGGCTAAAAATTTTTATTAAAAAACAAACAAACAAACAAAAAAAAAAAAACCCACAGCAGCTCCACCAATTCTTCATCTTCCAAGCAGTGTATGCTGTGCAATCTATGAATAATTCCAGTCATGATTTCTTTCTCTCGTATTAAGGCACCGTTTCTGATGTCAGCTTTGATGGGGTAATAATACCAGCTGAATGAATGATAAGAATTCAGAGCCATTGCAGTAGCCTGGGCATTAATAACTGTAATGTCTAAAGAGGAGGACTAATATATTTAAAATAAAAAGTGGAAGTCAAAGTAATTTTTCATTTTAGTGAAATGAATATATGGGAAGACTGGAGCATACAGTTCCAATGCTTCGAAAGATGCAATTAAACAGCAATTTGATTATCTGAGTTCTGTTTGTTTGACCTTTCAGACATGTGGGAAAGGCTTTCACCAGTCAAAACAGAGAATTCAGTAAAAAAAAAGAGACTTGAAGCACAATTAATTTTGGGGAGGGGAGAGCTATATGCAGACCCGTATCTAGGCAGAGCATTTTCCTGCAGCACACTTCTGAAGACAAATGGGGTCAGCATCATGGTTGTTCCCTTGTCCAGAAAGGTAAAACTGAGAATGGGCCACAGCAGCAAGGCCAGTGCTAGAGCATGGTGCTAGTGGACTCCGTGGCTTCCTGCACTGCATGGCTCCTTCAGAGTTTATCTGTGTATTTCTATTCACTTGAAAATAACAAGAAAAAACATTAGCTCACTTGTACAGGAAAAAATGGATATGGTCTATGAGTTAGAAATAAATGGCAATCTACAAATGTCTGCCACCGCATACAGACACTCCATGCCCCTAAACCCCTTAACAGTAACCAGAACCCTTTGTGTCCCTCTAGGGATCACGTTAGGCAAAATATCTGGAGAGCTGCCGACATGATAAAAAGGTTTCTGCCCCATTTACCCACCATGCCTGCATCCTGTTGGGGATGTCCTGAGGTCCAGCAGCTCGTGCCCACAGGTGAGGTTCTCCCTCGTTCCAGGCCCACCAGCAGTGCTGTTGTGTATCGCATCCTGGCTTACAGCTCAAAGTCTGCCAGGCTGCCCTCACGTCTTTTCTCTCTGAGTGCTGGCCTTGGCTGCTGGTAACCTGTGCCTGGCTGTTTGACTTGTGGCAAATGAAGCAGTGATCTTAGCCAGCACATTTTCTTTCCCTTTTATGCATTGTTGAGAAGGCTTTTTTGAGCTTATCCAACCCCAAAGTCACCATTTTGTGTCCCTGCTGCTCTGATGACCATCAACCCCTCGAATAATTACCATCTTTAGTTCTACATAGACAAGTTAGTATTTTTGAGTCTTTTCACTGAGAAAATCCAGTGACTCAGCTGAACCTTCTTACCCAAATCGAACTCTCCTTAGATCCCAGATGAGGGGAGAGGGCCAGGTTGATGGTTTCTACAGAATGACTGCCCCAGAATGATTTGGGAAGGATGGAGAGAGCATTATGCATAAGCTAGCTCTATTCAGAGGGATGCTCTGGAGTTGAATCCATGTGCTGCATGATAATCCAGATTAATTATACTTCAGTTGGAAACTCATAAATTTAAAATCCAAGTGTTAGTTTTCTGCAGGAACACTGAGTGTCCATATACCCCACTGCTATAAAAGAAAATGTAGGCATTGTGCGCATCTGAATTTTGTATTCCTGATTCTTCATTTACAAAGAACATTTTTCTTTAAACATTATGAGGATAATCTCATTTATTAAAAACAAAAGCTGTTATTCAATAAGGCTGTCATTAAAGTGATGCATTACGTACCTATTTAAAGGCTATGCTTAGTAATCACGTTATCTGTCTTCATGATCCTCTGCTGGCATTTGTTATTTTTTCCCTGGAGCACTCTGTTTTAGCCTCTGTCAAACAGATAATTTGACATCAACATTTAAATAGTATATTCTAGTATAGACAAATTTCATTAGTGCTTAGTTTGCCTTAGTGTCCTATCATAGCAAAATATGGTTTTGGGTGGATGGCATTACCAGAAATAAGATATTCTAAGATCAGGGTAGGCTGGTATTTGGTTATAGAAACTCAGGAAATGTCTGCTTAAAATAATCTTGTCTGTAATCTCAGAAGTACATACATTCTGGGCTGCTCCAGAGACTTTCTCAGTTAGGGCACTGCAGCCTGAAGTACTTTGTATGGATTCACACCGCCGGTTCTTTACATGGCCAAACCCAGCAACAGCCTCCAGCTCTTGTGCTGCATCATGCCAGCTCCATAGCTCACCTCGCGACCTCCGCAGGAGCATCGTTTGCTTTGGACCTCTCAGCTTCTGTGGTCACATGCATGCCACCAACAAGATTACCTGCATATTCACAGCCATTTCTGAGCACTAACATTTCTTTTCAGGAGTCATGCAGGCTGCAGCAAAGGCCAGCATTAAGGGGAAACATTACACACTTGGTGGGGTAAGTGCTGTGGAACAGTGGTATTCCAGGAAAGGACACCCCAGAATCCAGGTCAGTATGCCCATGACCAGGCACCTCCAGGCTTCTCCCCTCCATATAAATGAAGTATTCTCACAGTGCTCCAGAGCATGCCCATTTCCTAGCAGGATTCATGGTGGTGGATCTGGGTTCAAGAGCTCTTGTGATGGCTCCTTGCTGAACAGTGTAGACCAGTCAGTGCTACAAAGTGTAGCCACATTCCTCCTTCAATGGATCATCACTGACCACAGTAAGGGCAGAGATTGTTCTGGACATGATTCTGTTTTAGGAAATGAAATTGTCTGTGTCTGGACAAATCATGACCAACTACAACGTGACTGACCGCCTATTGCTTCATGCTCTTTCTAGACATTCCAGTTCTTAAGAAATTAATACTGGAAAAAAAGGCTGGAAAGCACAGCAAAAGCAGCCGGCAAGCAGGGCAGGTTGGAAGCACCTGGCTGCGGTGCCTGGGATGTGCTTCGCACTTGCGGATCAGCTCTTCCCATGCCAAAGCCCAGAACAGAGAGCACTGGAGCTGCTGCAGGTGTGCAGCCCATCTGGTGTAAGTCTGATGGATCCAGCACAGGCTGCCTGTGTTCACATTCAGCATGCTCGTGCCTGTGACACGCTGGATCCACCACTGTCGGATCTGAGTCATGGTCTGCATGAGCCAAAGGAAACCTGAAATACAGGAAGGGGATCCTGAGCCAGGCAACAAAGGGAAATCTCAGTGACCTGCTGGGAGAGCAGGTCTAGATCTACTTCTGCCTTTGGGCTTCCTGACATGGTCACATGGAGTGTAGGCTCACACACTGCTGCCTGGGCAGTGTTTTCTCATCTCTCTTGCAGCACACAGTGCAGATGCTGGCTCAGAAGGTGTGTCTGGGGAGTGATATGCAAGATGGAGAGTGACAATATTGGTCTTTAAACTTGCAAAATGAATTAGTGAGATGGAGCCAAATCTTTAACATCTATGTTCCTCTCCTTTCCCTGTCACTAAAATGTGGATTTCTTGCCAAAGACAAAAAGAGGCTTATTAAATCATTTTTACTAATATGCTGTAAGATGTTGAAATGCAGTGTGCCTTAGGAAAGTATTATTCAAACTCAGTGGGAGTGGAATGATCATTTATTCGCATTACAGTAGAGCAGTTTGATATGGCCAGTCTTGTAAGTTGCCTTCCAGGGCAATGATACATCTCCCTGGTACATTATAAACCTTATGAATCCTGTAGTATCTTGTAAATCATTTTGAGCATTATAGTTTGCCAAATTTTAGTAGTGAATAAGCCATATGAAGGGAAAAAAAAAAGGAGTACACATAATAAAAATATATTAATATATAAAAATAAAACAATTTATTCAATTTTTAGAATAAAATGGAAAAAAAACATTTTCATTAGAAATGTTTTACATCTTGGTAAAAGAAGTTATATGTTATGATGGTGCTACCTTGGATTTTCTGTTTTTGTGGTTGGAGCACCTCTCCTGTGAAGAAAGGCTGAGGGAGCTTGGTTTGTTCTGGAGTCTGGAGAAGAGAAGTCTCCAGGGAAGCCTCATTGTTGCCCTCCAGTATTTAAAGGGAGCTTCTAAACAGGAGGGAGAGCAACTTTTTACATGGTCTGACAGCGATAGGACAAGGGGGAATGGTTTTAAACTAGAGGAGGGGACATTTAGATCAGATGTCAGGAGGAAATTCTTCATTCAGAGGGTGGTGAGGCACTGGCACAGGCCACCCAGAGAAGCTGTGGATGCCCCATCCCTGGGGTGCTCAAGGCCAGGCTGGATGGGTTCCTGGGCAGCCTGATCCAGTGGGTGGCAGCCAGCCCACAGCAGGGGGTTGGAACTCGGTGGGCTTTAAGATCCCTTCCAACCCAAGCCACTCTGTGATGCCATGAAATATACAGAATGTGGAGGTAATTTTGCCAAGTCCTGTGTACTGGTATCACCAAACAGCTGTATATAAAGAGCTTCCTTGTGGATCTGTTCAAGGTCTTAAACTACCATGAACTAAATGAATGTATGAGAATCTATTCTAGGAGTCGCATAGTCTTATGAAACAAAATTCCATATTGAATGTTATCAATAAATGTTCAATACCAACCACTCTCTATCAGGTTCAGAACAAAAACTGGCTTTATAAATAAAGAAAGACAATTTTCTTTGGGGGCAGTCTGCCTGGGAGACAGATGTCCTCCCCCGACAGCTGGGCAGGTCTCTGCTGAGGAAATGAGACGTGAATTTTGATAGTAAGTCCTAGCCAAATTTCTAAAAACAGTATAACTGTTCATCTTCAGTCTTGGAAGAGCTTAGTTTTCCCAGAACTCTGGAAAATACAAACTTAGAGTTAAATACAATTGTTTACATGTACTACAAATAACCAGCAAAACAACTGAAACTCTTACTGACAGACCATAACGTATGGATGGATAAAATTTTATTTCATGGAAAACTAGTGAGGATTTTACATAACATTCAAGAAAGGATTATGAAAAGATTGTTTTCTTTCCAGAGCTGAATTATTGGTAGGTTTGTATGGAATTACAGGATATTATTGTTATTTTTACATTGGTAATACCTTTCTAACCTCAATTAGCAAGAGACCAGAAGCCACACTGTGAATCTGTCACGGAAATGCAGTTGTCAGCTATGTAAATTACTTTATAAATTTGTCCAGAAAACGGAATTGCTTTCTGCAAATTAACCCGAATCACAGTTTGCAAGACGAGAAGTATAAGAAATGATGGAATAAACCCAGTGGTGTCAGGAAGCATCACTGGATTCCACCCAAAGGGAAGAGCAGCACTTGGAGAATGAACTGCGAGTTCCACCAGAGGGAAGAAAGGACCCCCAGCTAACACAGTCAGAAGTGCAGGGAAGGTGGAGGACATCTGTCCAGCTCACCTCTTTCACTTGTAAAAGTCACTTTTCCTTCTTGTTTCCTTTTAAGTAAAAATGAGTGTAATTTCAATATATGCTGACCACCTGGAAAAGTCTTACTGAAAAAGGAAATAGATTTAAAATAAAAAGATTAATGTTTCGCACTCCTAACTGGTAGTTGGCTATTAAAAATGCTTGGATAGAAATACAGGAATCAATGAAACCATTCATTTTGGGTTATTTGAGTGCTGGCAGCGTGACAAAAAGGAACATAAATCTCTTTCCTTCCTTCACAAGTCCCTAATATTTGCTAATATATTTGGTATTAAAGACTCATCATGATCTCCAGCTCTGACTTTGCTTTAGTCATTGGTTAATGATGTCTCATGTACTGTCACGTGAGAGATGGTTAATCAATGCATTTAGCAGGCTTAACTCTGTAGGATCTGCAAATGCTGCACTAAGACAGTCTTTATTTTCCTGTGTTCATACAATTTGGGTGGAATTCCTGACCCAACAGATATTAAGGAAGGTGTGAGAATTTACTTTTAAAAAGGCAGAATTTCAATTCTGAAATCAGAATGAGAAGTTAAGAGAGGATCAAATGGCTCAGAACGGATTCAGCTGTTAAGTTTTGGCTTGTACATACATGGTGGTATAGATTCAAATATACGCCTCCCTCAGTTTAATAGCCAATAGTTTTCTTCCCTAAAAGACAGGGACCTAACTGCAGTCCTAACTGCTTTCTTGAGTGTTCTAGTGATTCTTTTAAATTCATTGGTTCAAATGTATTGATAATGTGTTGTTGTTGTTGTTGTTTTTTATTGAGTTATGGTTTATGTCATAAATGAAAGCATTAAATCTGTGGTGATTACAGAAGTTGGCAATTACAGCAGCTTCCCAAGAAATGTGAGGCACATGTCAGCTAATAAGCTATTCATATTATTTGTACTAATACATTTATTTTCTGAATTTATTCTTACTAGAAGCTTTTGAGATGAGTGCTCCTTGGGAAGGGTGTGCCGTTCGGTGTGTGGTAGGCGGATGGGGCTGGCTGATGGAGGCTAACACAGGGCATGGTGTACAGGTATGAGAAAAGATGGCACTTAGGAAACACAGAAAAAGAGAAAGGAGCAGGCTTTTTTCTTTTTCTTCCCTTTGATATCCTGTTCTATCAGATATCTCAGTTTCTTCTAAAACCTATTCTTCCTTCCCAGAATAACTTTATTTTTTTTTCCCCCT
Organism: Alectura lathami; assembly: GCA_013399715.1. NCBI lineage: Eukaryota > Metazoa > Chordata > Aves > Galliformes > Megapodiidae > Alectura > Alectura lathami. The sequence continues at coordinate 62,097 of VXAV01002438.1, read as the reverse complement.
AGAAATCAGACTGTCTCTGAACTATTGACTTTTAGTTCTAAGAGTCGGGAATGCCTCGTCTCCACGTTATACTGGAATATTAATGAGTTTTGGCTTTAGCATACCAAACCATCTGTTAAATTTCTGAAGATAAGGGTGTCATAGTTTTCTGATACAGAAAATCAGAGAGCCTTTCTGGGTCATCTGAATTAAAGTTTATGTCAAGGTTTGAAAAAATCCATGAGCAGAATTAAGACAAAAGAAAGTGTAAACTTTTAATATGTGTTTCGTGCTTCATAGCGATGGCTGTCCTTTTCTGCAATTACTTTACCAAAGCAGAACTAGGATGAAATCATTGCAGTGCAGTAAGAGACGTGCCAGCCATGTTTCAGATCACACCTACACTCACTTTCTGGGAGAAGACTAGCCATTGGTAGGCTTTCAGCAGGCGTGGCAAAGAGCAGATTGGAGACGGAAGCCATAGCTGTGTCTATAAGACCAGGTACAGCTCCTGGTGTTAAGGACAATCAATAGCACGGTTTACTCAGTGACGTGGAATGAATTAGTTGAGACTTGAAAATCAGCATCAGATGGCTTTATTTGACAGTGTAAATAGGAGACAGGGGCTTGATGAAATCCTGCTGCTGTGGCTTCTGCTGATTTAATTGCGTGCAATGACCATTTAATTCCCTTTGTGTTTGTGTCTATGAGTCTGAAAAAAAAAATAGACTGTTTTGTAGAGCTGATAAAATGTAATATTATACTCCTTGTAAAAATTATTCACAGAACCACAGCATGGTTGAGGTTGACCTCTGGAGATCACCTGCCACAACCACTCAGAGCAGGTTGCCCAGGACCACCTCCAGGTGGCTTCTGAAGGTCTCCAAGGATGAAGACTATATTTTGGTTACCTGTTTCTTTCAATGTTTCTTAAAAAGATCTTGAGAAGCCCACAAGACAATTTTAACTACTTGAAATCTGTGAAATACACAGTAGTGATTACGCTGCGATACAGGTTTACCTGAGTCTGGTATTAGTTTTTTCTTGCACACACTGGAAGGGTCCAGTTATGTCTGAAGTTTAATATTTACCTTCTATTGTGTTTCATTCATGTCACTGGGAGAAATCTGTTGGGGATAGTTTCATAAGCAGTTATAGCTTTTTTTATGAGTTTTCAAATTATATTTCCAGTCTAGCCTCTTTATCAAACACACAATGGTTTGCTGACAGCATTCATGGCTTCAGATCAATCACTCCACTTATCACCTGGTTTCTGCTGCATGCTTTCGCTGTCTTTTACAAAAAAAAAAAAAGTTTAATCTGAGATTCCAAGCAGCTTTCTTAATACTGAGTATATCTAAGTCAATAAATAGCTTGCACACATCCATTACACCAGGCAAATCTGCAAATGAAAATCTTATTTAGCAGCAAATTCATCTAACATCATGAAACAACACTGCTTTTAAGGCAGCAGATTTCTCTGCAGTGAATAAAGAAATAATCCTTAACATACAACTCTAAGTCAATTCTAATGTATGCTTTTGTTAAGCTGAATAATGGTGCATTAATGGGGCAGATCGGACTGTTAGGCTGTTCATTTGTTACACAGCACAAAGTTGGAGAGCCTTTTGGCAATCACACTCAGTACAGGCTGCATTCACAGTTGGTCCTGCTTATGCAGATTTTTGAATTTGCACAAGTGTAATGCTGTGTTCTCATCACCCACAATTAGAACTTGGTAGCTAAGGGTACAGTCTGACTTACAGGAAGCAGAACACAGCAGTGCTGGACCCAGCATCAGCACAGGGAGTGCACCAGCAATGTCCCAGTCATGGCAAAGGAGGTCTGGGAGCGATGTCCACGCACAGCACATGGCATAATGGGACTGCTCATATGCGTGTACCTGTGACCTACACGTTCAGCAGTATGTAAACTGGCACGTGAATGAATGTATGTCCAGCAATTTGAAAGTATTTCTGACATTATTGTTGGGTCACTCACAACCGACTAATGGATGTAACTTAGTTTTGCAATTCACTTTAAAGAGAGGACAAAAATTGAACTAGCAGTTGCAGAAGTGATTGGACTCCATTATTGATATTCTGAAATGGTCTTGTAAATGGTTGAGAGAACTAACAAAAAGTAAAATGAATCTTTTTGAAGGCAGTATTGCATAAAAGCAAGGCAATAATAATTGTGTTTATGAAGATGGGTGCCTCAGAGAAGGTACATATGCGTATGGAGAGAAATCCAAAAAGCTGAGAGGGTGTGAAGCTATGAAAGTACGACGAAGTGCTGCAAAACTACAGGCACAGGAAGCAAGAAGAAACTGAGATGGAAGAAGTAGCTTAGACAGCGGAAAGCAAGTGTAAATCTCTGTGTCTGTGCTGAATAAAGAAATTTTACTGCTACTTGCTAAAAAAGCAAATATATTTTTTTATCTGTGAACATTTAATATATTGTACATGTTGGAGGTATGAACAGATGCACTATTAGAATCAGCTAAATATTGTGTTTCTGTGTTCATTGCCCTTGTCTGGCTTTTAAATGACCAGTGTCTATCCAATAGATTCAGGACTCATAGCTGGTTTATTGCTTGTTTCTGCTCACAGTCCAGACTGCACATCTCTGACCTGTTAACAGAACCATTGCATTATGCTTCCATGCACAAGGGCAATTAATTTGTTCTGAGACAATCTAGAAGAAAATACGTATTTCAGGTGTATCTGAATACCTAAATAAGTGTTCAGGAATTATTTTGTCAGGCCATTTCTCAACGGAAAATGTGTATCTTATTTCTTCAGTGTTCACCACTTCTGAGGCCTGGTCCTAATATTTTGTGAAGTGTAAAATCCCTGTTCAGATTACTCCTCAAGTTTACTCCACGCAGAATTGCTTATATATTATCGCACATGAAGTGTTCATCCAAGTCTTTAGACACTTATAAGGTGGAGTTGCAGTGGGATGAATGGGTTCACCCGAAGTGCTTGCACAGACCCTGTTTCAGTGTGTCTGGATCATCGTGCAGTCCTTCATGATTTCATTCACAGTGTCTGAGCGAAGCAAAAACCATTGACGTCTCTGCTTTGCAAGAGAAAAATAAACAACCTAAAGTTTGATCAGCAGCATTTTGGGGAAAAAAAAAAAAAAAAGGTATGTATGTTATGTATATATCAGAAAAACTGCAAACCCCTAAGAACCACTCCACAGCTGCTGCCTCATACACCCAAACTAAAAACAGGGAAGTCTGTTGGTATAGCCGACTGCATTAGCTCAGCAAAATACCAGAGCTGGGACAAAGCTGGGGAGATATGGCAGATAGTATCACCCTCATATATAGACCTCATTCCAGTTTGGGATATGTACTAATAACTCCCTGTCCTGATAGCTAGACAGAAGAACATGACCAAATATTGGGTTTTCTGTCCTGAATCTCTAGAGGCTTGAGACCCAGGTTTTATTCAAATGTTATGCAGTGTATATGTAACAATGCCAAGAAAGTGACATGGAATTACTAGTCACACTATCAAACCTCAGAGTTATAATGGAAAAAA
>VXAV01002438.1:43875-55825 GCA_013399715.1 Alectura lathami | reverse complement strand
ACATCAGGTTGTAATTATAGGATGACTTACAACCAAAGAACTGTTTGAAAAACAGCTGAGTTCTTGGTTTTGGAAATGTCAAAATTCATATGCTTGATCTGAAAAACCTTCTTTCAGTTTTGTTATTTTACTGAAATAAAATATTTTCTGCAAAATTCATCAGCTTTAATGGATACAATTTCCATTAGAAAAATAATACTTAAAAAAAATTCTGACCTATTTCTAATTTTAGGGTTGCTAAGTATTTCAGAAGGTAAGAAGGATCATGTACCTTTTTTGCTATAGAAGTAAAAACAAGCTATTTTTAAATCAAGACGCAGTGTATGGATGCTGATGTTCAAATCATACTGCTTCAGGTCAGCATGCATTTAGAACATCTGGCTTGTGTAATCTGCTGAAAATGCGTTGCCTTAGCATCCTCACCATAATTTTTGTAGCTTCAAAGCTGATGTGTGTACCAGTGTTGGATGGTAAGGCCTTGCAAAACTGATAACTGGAATGATTTCTTTGAGCCTGCTGCTCATACAAAAGAAGCAGTTTACTAAGGTTCAATAGTGATAGTCATCTTTACTGGTATTTCTCTCAATTGTAAATGCAAATGTTTTTGATATTTCTTCTGTTGTAATTTCTTCTTAGCAGGTAGTGAACTGAAAACTATAATTTAAGGCTTCCTACTGTAAGGTATTAATTTTCATAGTATTTTGAGTTGTGTTAAAAAATGGAAAAGTCTCACCTTGAAGACTTGAAATTAAGACAACTATTTATGTAATTTACAATTCAGTCTAGCCAGAACCAGCTAAATAATGCCATCTTTTGTTATCAGTTTCAGTGCTATAGTAATGTATATACAACCTGCTTGGTGTAAATAAATTTTTTCCTTGCACTAGAATCCATCTGGAGAGGAATGTCTTTATATTCAAGGAAAAGGATTTTTATTATTTTTTTTTGTGAGGTTCTGGAAGATGTCTGTAATTGCAGGATGCACTGTGTATACATGGCCCTTTTGGGGTGAGTGCTGATGTCCACTCACAAGCAAAGCTCATTTAGCTACTGTGCAGGGGACTGGCCTGGTGACTTGGGCTGGTGTAGTTTGTAGAACATGCTTCGGCAATACACATGTTAAGTCTGTGTTTTTCATCAGCTGGAGTACATCTCCCAGAAAATGAACGTATTTATAGTTAATATCTGTAAGTACTGGAGAGTTTTCATCTGTAAGTTACTTCAATGCATTTTTGACAGTGCTATTTTTGACAGTGTCATTCATCATTTCCAGTCCAATCTTGTTTGGAATTGGTATTGTCTTTCTAGCTCGCCCCTGTCTCTGTTAAAGGTCCACCTGCTTCTCTAAATTTGTCCAAGCTACATTTACTTACATGAAGTGACCTTCTCAGCACAGCTTTATGCCTTAAGCCATCATTACTGTTTCTGCCTCCTCCCCATTTCAAAGCAGTCATGGCTGCTCTCAGCTTGTTCCTCTTTTCTTAGTGTTAATACGTAACTTCATGTTGGCTATGCAATGAGCCCAGCAGACAAATAGATCTAATTTAAAATTGTCTTCCTTTTGATATTAGCTAGTGGCTTTTAACCAGCCTGTGTAACAGTTCCTCTCACTAAAAACTTGTGCGGGGCTGGAAATGATTGCTCAGGAGCAGGTAGGAGGGCTTCCTTCTGATGCAGTACCAGTGTAGAGCAATAGGAAAATAACAGCACTATGCTGCTAGAAGGCGTGCTTTTCAGGCACAGAAGATAGTGTAAGTCTCTCTGAACATAAGTTGGACAGAACAAGGAACAACAAATCCTAATTCAAGACTTCCCATAGGTTCATGTTAGAGCTAGAACTTCATCAGCTGTACTTGTGTACTCTTGGGAAATGGCTTCTTGCGTGGATGGTTATCATCATGGGTTGCCATGCAATACGTTTTTTCCTACACTCCTGTTCTGAAGCGTGGATTGTTTTAAGTCATCATCTGGGTTTTCCAGCTTTCTAAAGATGCATTGCTCAAAGCTGAGATCAAGGAAAGATTCTTCATTCTGCTTACTGTTTGTAATGCATGTTATCCTTGACCAGATGTGCTGAGTTGATTGTGCTCAGCAGCTGTCTCGTCTGAACTGTGCTTTCCAGAGACTACTCTCAAGTTCATCCTAGCAGCTGTGAGATACAGAAGGGAGAATTTCAAGCAATGAAGTAGTTCAAATGTCAAAACATATTTCTGAAAAGCAATTAAACCTGATTATTTCCAGAGTTCAAAATCACACTACAGCCAGCAGGGTAAAAAAGCTGCTGAGGTTAATAGTTTCCCTCATACTGTACCACATAAGTGACTTGAAAGTCTCTAGGAAAAAGTCCTTTGTGGTTGCCTGTTTTAATGGGCCTTTGAAGCAATTGCCCAAGTCTCTGTTTTAGACCCCTGAAAGTCTTCAACTTCGCTGATATCAGGTTAAAGCACCCTTAACATTCTGTGCAGGCTGCTTGTTAGTGTCCCTTCAGTGTAAACAGCTGGGCTGATTTTTTTTTTTTTTTTCAAGGAAAAGCAAAACATTCAAAGCATTACTAAAAGAGCTGGGTGCTCAGAATCTTGGCACACCAAGACAATCAGAAGTTTATGGAGTTATAAGCAGCCTATTCTGAGTCACCAAACACCATTCCATGGTAAAATGACTTTTTCAGTAACCATAGAATAGATATGAATGTGTTATACTGTGGTTGCAAAGTATGGCACATGAAGATAAGGTCTTGGTAGCCTCAAAACTTCAATCTTCAAAAAAGTTTGAAAAACTGAGTTTAGTAAGTCAATCAAAGGATTAAAAGAGGATGAGCAACAGGGAAGATGCATGCAGCCATGCAAGAATAAGAAATGCTGACCTATACAGCAGAGCTGTGTGCACAAAAGAAGTGCTCCGTTTCCTCACCAAAGCCTGTAACTGTATGTATTCATCACCCGGGATAATCTTGCTAAAATGACTCTCTCTGTACATTACAGTTTTTCTTTCTAAATCTGCAAGCTGCTTTATCTGGATGTTAGCAACATAAGTTTGGCTAGCAGAGGGCATCTAAAAAGAGTGATCTTTTCCCCTAGCTATGTTAGACATGAATACGCACTGATTCCCATCACTGGGCAACCATGAGCAGCATCAGCTATGGGCCTTATACAAATGTAGTGAGTTCTCTCGTGGGAGCTTTGTCTGAGGAAATCTGAGGTCACTGGTGGTGAGAAACCACATCTAATTCCCAACTCACTTGACTGGATCAACTCTTTCTTGAGTTTGAACAGCTACTTTCTATCCAGCTGTACTGTAAAACAGCAAAACAGGTGTGATGCCGACTTTAAAGATTAACTGAAGTAGCTTGTTTATACTGAAGCACTAGCGTATTTGTAAACTCAACACAACTCATTAGGCAACTGGAGTCCAAGAACCTTTTTACTCTATTCAGTCACAATCTGGAGAAATCATTTCTTGGCTGGTAAGAAAGGTCTTGCTCATCCCTCTCTGTAAGGGCTCTCTGTAAGGACCTCTTATCGCCACTCAGAACACCATTAACCTCTACATCTAAGTGGTGTTAACCCTTTATTAAGTACCATTCTCCTGCCTAGCAGAGCCTGTTGTTTCTGGGCAATGAAAGCTTCAACACAGATTGTTCTTGAAGAGTTCTAGCATTATATTACAAATGGACTGATGACTTGATCTGGAAAATACTAGTCTATGCAGGGTATTAGCACCTTTTTTTTGTATGCTTATTTTATGGAAGTCTCTTTTAAATTCTGTGCCTGTAAGTTTTCTGAGAAGGCTCTGAATTAAGTGTCTTCTGGTGATGTATCACTGTGTTCTCACAAAGCTTCCCCTGATTTCAGCATAATCTCTAGGAATACATCGTTATAAAGCATGTAAGTGAGGTCTTTTAGTTGGAAATGATACTGGATTATTAATGTTTTCAAATCTGCATGGAGTCTCAGTGTTTTATGTAGAAGTTGAACTGAAGGGAATGAGTCTGTGTGAAAGAGATTCATTCTCACAGAGAAACTTTGTTTAACTTGACTGCTGACTGTGGCTCGTTGCCAGTACAGCAAGCTGTGTTGCAATGTAATGAACTATAAAATACGGCCTTAGCTCTATGAAATTGCTCTTGGTTCTTCTCACTTGACTGCTCTAAGAAAAGTGAGTGTGGAGGGAAACTAATTAATACAATAAGGTGTTGAAGGCTGGCTTCCCTGGTCTGTTAGAGCATTTCAAGACATGCTTCTCCAGATCGGGGAAAGCTGCTGCCACTACAGGAACCATTTCCCTGCAGCAGCTGTTCACAGAGAAAGGTAACACAGGTGCATGCCCCTGGCTCCTTTGCAATGTTTTATCTTCACAGGTGCATCACGGCATGGGCAGCAGAATGAACAGCCTCAGAATAAAGAGTACTTTAAGACATCTGTCATTTTAGCTATCCAGAGAAACCTCATGGTGATGTGCATGTTGCACATGTTTAACTGGAACAACTACATCTTTGGGGAATCTTTTGGGGAATATTTTCAGGAGTATTTATCTGAAAGAACTGCTACATTGAGTCACTAATGAAGTAATGCCTACAAAAGTTAATTGCCACCTACGTTTTAAATAAGCATCTCTTAAGCTCATGTTTCAAAATGAGTGTAGTAAGCACTACATTAGATGTTTTTTTCCCTTTATGTAAGATGCTACCCCATGTCTAACAGACTTGAGTGAGAAACTACCTCCTACAGCAGCCAACAGCTGGTGTTAACAGGAATATAGGAAATCCAGGTTTAATTCCATATCTGAAGAGCTTGGCTGATGTGAGTCTGTTTTACAGATTCTAGGCAAGTGTCCCAGTTTCTGGGCTATCTGGGGGCTACATGGGAAGGTTGTTTTGAGGGCCAGACATGGAGGAATATTTGATGCCACTTTGTATGATGGAGAGGTGAAGGACGTGGAAAGGAGCTCCTAATTGCTTTGAAGCAGAATAACTTGCTGATTCCTGCCTTTCACAGGACAGATTCTTCTTTTGTCTAATTTGGAAAATAATTCTAAAATTCTGGGAACTCCAAAGTGCAATTTTTGTCTGTTTGCAGTGATAAGAAAACTACTGTGTGATCTTGGTAGCAGTTATTTACATAAAGACTTAAAATAAGTGAAAGTTTTCTTTGCCTTTGATATACTATTTCTGGCAGCTTACAGTAAATGCAGAGAAATGAATGCTTCTGCTCCCCCCAGATGTCTCATACAATTCATCTTAGGAAGCATGAGTTTGTTATTTTGAGATGTATTGCTTCTGTTGTACCCAGCCGGATTCTGTGTAACACTAGGGAGTACAAAAATGTTGGCCTTTCTATAGTGTCAAGAATTTGTTGGATATAAAACTGACAAACTGGGAAGATGAAATAACATGGATTTGATGGAGAGTAGAACTTACCCTTATTTTAGACACTACACTTCATTTGTTACTGAAGCTTATTTTAAACATGTTTCCTGGAAGTTGTCTGTATCACCACTGAAAATTATTCTGCCTAAACTTTGGTTTATAGGACATAAAATGTACCACATTAATACTACTTAAATACTGGAGCCTGGTGCTTCACTTTCTGTATCCCAGTAAAATGAAGTGTTCCTCTGCTTGATTGGGGCATTTCATTTTCTTGACTTCCCTACCACTAAGCAGCACAATAAAAAGTTGATAATGCTTACCACATAGGGGAAAAATGGATTATATGTGTGCAGAGACAGCCTTGAGACTAGCCACTGTTGCCACTGTTTTGATGGAAAACAACAAAATCTTTTGACGTGTCACATCAACACTTTTCAAAAAATTAAGTTTTGTAGTTTAAGAAAAAAATCCAAATGCTGCTTTAAAATAAGTTTGTAATAATAGTAAAAGGTAGCTTGAATATTTTCATCTTACTTCATTTGGTGGTTTTTTGGTTGAGTTGAACCATCCTGAACTAACAAGTAACCGCTGGTACAGGGGAGTAAAATATGTCCCATACTACTCCACAGAGCACTGCTTACTGGCTTAGCCCTGCTGGAAGAGTGGCTTTCAGCCAGCCACACATCATGGAAATTAGTTCTGCTCATTCCCAGGTAGCTGGGCCTAGCATTGCCTGCTTGGGGTAGATCACGTGTACAAATTTCTGATTTGTGTAGTGGGATTATAATATATGCCTGCACAGCTGCTGACTTTGGCCAGGGGTACATCTGCTACTGATAAAGTCATAACTTGGACACAGCTGAATTTAGAAACTTGTCTGCACTGGATTTTAATTATTTGTTTTCCTCAACATCTGAACTTTCACTGTGTGATGAAAATGAACAGGAAATAATTGTGCTGGTTTTCTTTAAAAAAAAAAAAAAAAAAGCAAACTTTTATTACTTCAGAGAAATGGAAATGAGCACTCTTTTCTATTTTTCTATTTGAAATGAAAACCTTCTACGGATGACCTTGACTGCAAGCAAAACCTCCCATTTAGACCTTTGCAAAGTGTGACTGGTGACATCAGCTTTTATTTAAACTTTAACTGAACAGAACAATCTACTTCCTAGTGAAAATTGAAGGTACTGTCTGATGTTTCCTTGCTGTGTATAGCACCACAAGCTGTGTTAGTCTTTATATAGTAAAGTTTTGACTTTTCCAGTAGCTTGCAGATGATGCTTTCATCTTCAAATCATCTGTTTAATCTCGGAGCTTTGTTAAACAAAGCAAAAGACTTTGCAAAAATCTTTCTGCAATGAAAGCTACTGTAGCAGCTAGTATTACAGTTATTTATTAACTAACTGTTATTAAATGCCATCATGCTGTGGTGACACCTGAGCAAGACTTCAGTTCTTGTTAGATATGATGCAATGTTGTGTTCAGCATCAACATGTGTTGGGCCCCAGCTTGGGACGGAAGTTTTGCTTTTGTTTTTCCAGCAGGATGGTCAGCATCCTGAATGTCCTGTTGGAAATCAGTGATGAGTGGTGTCCCTCACGGGTCTGTTCTGGGACCGATACCCTTCAGTATCTTCATCAATGACATCGATAGCGGGATCGAGTGCACCCTCAGCAAGTTTGTGGATGACACCAAGCTGTGTGGTGCAGTCAATACACCTGAGGGCTAGGATGCCATCCAGAAGGGCCTAGACAGGCTGGAGCAGTGGGCCCAGGCTAATCTCATGAGCTCCAACAAAGCCAATGCAAGGTCTTGCACCTGGGTCGTGGCAACTCCAGTTATCAATACAAGCTGGGGGATGAAGGGATTGAGCAGAGCCCTGCTGAAAGGGGCTTGGGGGTACTGGTGACTGACAAGCTGGACATGAGCCAGCAGTGTGCCCTCGCAGCCCAGAAAGCCAACTGCATCCTGGGCCGCATCAAAAGAAGCGTGGCCAGCAGGGCGAGGGAGGTGATCCTGCCCCTCTGCTCTGTGCTGGTGAGACCCTATCTGGAGCACTGCGTCCAGATGTGGAGTCCTCAGTACAGGAGAGACGTGCACCTGTTGGAGCGTGTCAAGAAGAGGGCCACAAAAATGATCCAAGGGATGGAACACCTCCCCTGTGAGGACAGGCTGAGAGGGTTGGGGCTGTTCTGCCTGGAGAAGAGAAGGCTCCGGGGAGACCTGACAGTGGCCTTTCAGTATCTGAAGGGGGGCTACAAGAAACAAGGGGACAGACTCTTTAGCAGGGTCTGTTGTGATAGGATTAGGGAGAATGGTTTCAAATTGAGAGAGGGAAGATTTAGACTGGGTATAAGGAAAAAGTTTTTTACAGTAAGGGTGGTGAAGCACTGGCACAGGTTGCCCAGAGGTGGTGGATGCCCCATCCCTGGAGACCTTCAATGTCAGGCTGGACAGGGCTCTGAGCAACCTGACCCAGCTGTAGGTGTCCCTGTTCACTGCAGGGGAGTTGGACTAGATGGCCTTTAAAGGTCTCTTCTAACTTGGATGATTCTCTGATCTTTCCATCAACCTAGTTTACTCTGATCTCCTTGCAAGCACTTGAGTGGAGGAAGAGTTGCCTGCTATTGTCAATCTGAGTCAGAGAAAGAAATTTCTTATTGTAACTGCTGACCCAGGAGCTTATGACTCAAAATGAAAAAATAGCTAAACCTGAATCAGTCAACCCTGAACCTGGTCATGCAAAATCAATCAGATTTGTCTTTTACATAGCTTAGAAAAAGGAATGTTTTCAGACTAGCTTCTGATGTTTGCTTGCAAAAACTGGATTTGTGATTAATTAAGAGCCTCTACCCCAGTCTGATCAGCCCTACAAAGAGTGAGATGGAGGGAAAAACTGCAATCCACCACACAGATCTCGCAGGAAATTAACTGCTCTGCTCCAAAGCAACAGCACCCCTCCAACACTGGGGGGAAACAAACAAACAAACAACCTGTTGTAAATCAGCTGCAAAGTAAAGTCAAAAACAATAGCATGAACTAATTTGGCTCAGTGTAGAGCCCATCAGCAGCATATGCCTATTCCAATTTAAAGTGGCTGAACAGATTATCTCACCAATGAAGCATTGTGAGTTTGGGAAAATTGCAGTTTGATTTTCAAGGCTGTAGGCTGAGATGCCTTCAAGTCCAGAGGAGACGTAGCCCATGCTACCTGGTGCAAGAAGATCACATTTCTTCTTATTATTAGGAAAACTGTTATGTACGTTTCCTCCATGTGTTCAGGCTGCCTGCAAACACTGCCTCTTGGATCTTGGCCTATTTTGTCAAATATTGGCTTGTGACAGTGTTGAAAATATGGCTGTCATGTATGGAGTTAACCAAGACAACCATTTCGCGTGTACCATGGCCACTCAGGTGGTAGGCTTGGATGTTACGTGGCTAGATGGTGCCTTGAAGCTTATTACATCCTGTGTTGGTGCTACACTCCTTTCCCCAGGATGCACTTTTCAGTCAAATCTGAAATGCAATAATCAGATTATGAGTATTGTTTCCAACCTTAATTAGTCTAATTTAATTAGTTTATCATAGCTCTGGATCAGGACCTTGCTGCAGTACTTTCTCTGCTATGCTTCATTTAATTATATTTAATGCAATATCTGTGTTTCCCCAGATGCTAAATAAGCCTGCAGGAAAAAAAAAAAAAATCAATACAGAGGGCTATTCTTGGGCTCTGTGTTCTCAGGTAGGTCTGGAAGAGTCTGGTTTGAAACATGCATTGCATCTGCTGTTTTGCTCCCCATCTCTCCATGGTACTGCATGCACCCCTAACCTGGCAGCAGGAAACCAGCACCATTTAATATGAAGACAGTTTTCTTTCTCTCTGTACAGCTGATATGCTGGTCTGCTACCTGTTTTTGCTGATTTACCTTCCTATTCACCATTTCTTCCTGCCTGGTCTTTCTACAACATTCAGGTGCTTATTTTAATCAAAGCCTTTAGTGTTATTTGAAATGTTTCTGAGAGGCGTGCATGGTACTCAGCACCTCCGCAGAGCATTGGGTGTTCAGTTAAGTCTCATTTCCACATTTGTGTTCTGGAAATGTTAGTCTCTAAACAATACATTCTAGAAATGTCCAGTTTATCAGTTTTCTTTCAGTTCTCCAACATAAATGGAATCTTCCATTATCAATAAGTTCCTGTGTCTACTACCATTTCTGTGGCTCCATTTCCTCTATAAGAAAAGATAGTTTCCATATGCTAGAAGCTATTATACTGTTCCCTAGGATACTTTTCACAGAAATCCAAAGGTCTTTCAGCAAAAGAAGTGCTGTTGATTGCCTACAGGCTCCTACCTGTAGAAAAGGCCAGAGGGCAACCAATTTCAGCCACAGAAAAACTGAAAACTGTGCAAGGAGCAAAACTGTTGTAGAAATTTGCTCCCATCTCTCTTTCCATTTCTGTTATTTTAGAGCACCATCAGCTCCTATTTGCTTATTTTTACCAACTGCTGGGAAACACAGGAGATATGACATGCCCTGATAATTGTTTTCATGGTGCGTAATTGAGCTGGAGCTGGTCAACTTTCTGCTGCTTACTGGTTGAGAGGTAACCCAAGGTGACTAAGCCCTGAAAGGACTAAGTAAGGATGATGCTAGTAAGGCTTTCCCCCTTCACTGGAACAGTAATTCTGTGTGAAACTCAGTGTTGTGAGACCTCCTTTTCCTGCTGTACATGACAGTTGGCCGATGGGTGAAGGAAGATTATACTGACAGGCAGTGTCACCTCATCAAAGGCTCCTCATTAGCCTTCTTTGCCTTCATTTCATCCGTGAAGTCTAGATAAATAATTTTGTTGAGAAGAGCTAAGAAGCGAAGTGCCTACCTTTCCTCCCAGTCTTTACACTAAATGCCTGCGCAGAGATTGCCTCCCCACTCACACCTCTCTGACAAAAGTGTCCCAAATGGCCAAGAATGACTTCAGGGTTCGCTGTTGGGCATGTTGCAGATAAAGGGAATCACTGTAAATCAGGTACCTCAAGAGCAAAGCAATTATCAGGTGAACAAATTAACATTTCCTCAAAAATGTGGAGCCTCTACAAGCATGAGAGAGGTATGAAGACTAAACAGGAATGTGACTGAAAGTGAAGGGAGAACATAGATCCTCCATTCTTGCTGTGACAAATACTTAGAGGGCTGTATTCCATTTGGTCTTGTGAGAAACTGGCGTCCTAACATATCTCATGTGTCACTGTCATCTGTTTTTACAGGTGGATTTGGGTCAGTAGTGAAAGCCAACAAGGAATTAGGTAAGAGTCTGGTTAAAATGTTTGTGTAGCAGTACCAGGACATTCTGTCCCAGCTTCAATTAGTATAACTATGTAATAGCACATTCCACCCAGGGATGACAAAGGGCTTCATAAAATTTGCCTTATGGTCTTGTTATGATGCTCACTACGGAATTATTGTAATTAAAAATGTTCCAATGAAATTAATCTCTATTGGATTATGTATACTTTGCAGTATTAGAAAGTTTCCCCTAACTTACCCCAGGAGCCCAAAGAGCTCTGGGGGAGAAAGCTGCCACATGGTACGGAGCCAACCTTCAGCATTCAAAAGATAACTCTTCTGCAAAGCAGAAACTCTAAAACGGCAGCCTAAGAGGAACTGAACAAGACTTCCAAGGCCAAAAGAGTTCTTGGTTGCACAGAAGGAAACCTGAAGACAGTTTCTAGGAAAGAGAGATCGCTGTCAATCTGAAAGGTGGAAATAAATCTTCTGCCATTCTCATTCTGTGATGATACAGCACAACAATATTTCTGATGAAGAAAACCTTTTTTCTTCTAGAATTTCAGACTTGTTCATCCCAGTCTACCCTTCTCCTTTCATCTCATATGCAGAGAAATGGAAGTCATCACCAATGTCTTTAACTTTTCCAAAATCTCAGGAGAAACGTAGAATATAGCCAGCAATTAAAACAATCAGCTGCTATTATTACTTTCTTTTATTGTGAGAGTACAACCCATGTCACTTCCATTTTTAGATGGCCACCTCCCTTCTATGACGTGCTAAGAAACCTTCTTTTAATAAGTGGATAAGATTAGTCAGAAATGATTCTTGAACTGAATTGCCTTTGGTCTAACAAATGACTTACTGTTTTCCACTGGACTTTATTGTAGGAATGGGGTCTTTTAGTTTGCTAATCTAAACTAAAAAAGGCAACTTCTTAAAACTCCAGAGGCCAAGAGTATGGAATCATAATGTGTGCAGGTATAAAGAACTTTCTCCAAAGAGACATTGCATAATCCTAGCTTTCTTTGGCCTTGATAGAGTTGCTCATGACCTTACATCAACTCTATTTTTTATTCCCTTTTTGGCCTCAGAATACATAGTACTACTCTGCTATAACTAATAGCATTACTACTAATTACAACCTATAAACCAGCTAATTTCTACTAGAAGCAAGGAAAAGTAATATGTTTGAAAGCCACCGTGCTTGAGCATACATTAATTATGCTCTATATTCATGTTTTTCAACATCAGAATTTCAGTAATGTGTAAGTTTGAAAATACTAATCATCATACT
>VXAV01002438.1:12131-43477 GCA_013399715.1 Alectura lathami | reverse complement strand
TTTTGTTAATTCTTTTGTAGCTTAGGAACCAAAGTGCTTATGTCTGAATCCTCTTTCTCACTCCCTTTTCTTTAAAGGCTTTTATGCCATTGTAAGAAAATTTTCCTGACCTGTATCTGAGAAAAGATTTGGGAAAAAATTGAAAAGAGTTTACAATTTTGGGGATTATGATATGGAAATATAGAGGCAATAGTCAAAATCATCACAGTGTATCAATCCTTCTTAAATAGATGCTGAATTTTAAGCAGTTCTATTAATTGGATCAGGATGAAATATGGTGTGCGGAGTGAACTTGAAATGAATGAAGGAGTTCCTGAGCTTTGTATACTGTTTGTACTGTAAAAGAAGTCATAATCCAATTCTCCAGAAACCAGGCACACAAAACACCAGCAGAACTTCCCGCTCTGAGCATTATCTGGCACAAGACATTGGACGTCATCCACTGGGAGAGATATGGAACACACATTTGTTTCAGGTTTCCACACAGCTCTGAAAACTGCTCAAGAAGTTGCAATGAAAGTTAGGAGCTCTGCACAAAAGAAATCATATGGGCAAAACAAGCTTTATAGTATAAATCATTTCAAAATGCGGTGAAGTATATCATGTGGTCGTCTGCCCACTGATCCACAAAGTAGCCTAATTACCTTTCACAATGAATGTTCAGTGAACAGGTTTTCTTACTAAAATGTACTTCGCAGTAATGACTTCAGCATTGCTACAGGAATATGTTAGCGTTAGACTGATTTAAAGGTGGAATGAACTTTAAAAAAATATGATAAGCTGTTAAAGAGCAAGATACGTAAGAGGAATGAGTAGTAAATTGCTAGAATGACATTCTCAGTCATCTTAAATGGAAGCTTATGCAAAGAGACACACAATATAACAAGGTAAATTGCAGTTTTTTCACTGACAAGTGTTCAGGAGAGAAATTTTTTGGAAGGAAGTGTATTTAGCTTAATGTTTGGAAGCCACAACACTATCGGGCTATAGAGACTTTAATAATGTCTTTTATTAGTGCAATATGCAGAATTGCAAACTCATGTTTGTTCCTACACTGGAAGTGCCTCCTCGTCTGTTCTGTTTTTAACACACCTCTTAGCCGTTAGATTCATTTGGGTTTTTGATTGGTTTGTTTGTTTCTGCTTTCTGAGCTGCTAAGAACAGAATTTCCACCCTGTATTTTCTTTGATTTTTTTTTTTTATCATGAAAGGTAACCAGAGTAGTTTGAGTGCCTTCTAGAAAGTTAGTTTACAAGTTATGAGAACTCCAAGCTGAGGAGCTCCTTTCAATAAATTATGGTAACTGCGCACAGTTATAGAGAAGGAAAAGGCAAATGGGCTTGAATGAACAGCATGATCTTAAGCATAGAATCTAGTGCCGAGCTCCTTGAGCTCTGAAACTAGCAGTGGTATTTGTATGCTTGACTTCAGGTACAGTGTTTGAACACTAAACTAGCTGTTTTAAGCTCAATTTTTAGTCAAGGAAGAGAGTTTGGCGTAACTGGGCCACATTGCAACAGGATTCTTCTGGCACCTAGTGTGGAAGAAGAGAAGCTGGGCTTTCTGCTCTAACGAGAAGGTTGCACTCTGTGCTCTGCTTCATCTTTAGGAAGGNCTCTGCTTCCTGATGTCTCTTGGCTATTCAGCTCATTTCCATGTAGACAGATGAGTCACAGTCTCGTTTATGACACCCAGTACGGGTAGACCTGTCCTCATATCCAAATTTCAGCTCTAATGAATGAGTCATTAAAATAGCTGACCTCCTGTCTCTGCCTGATGCGCTCTGTAGTCCTGTAGGACCACATGTGAATAACCCCCGATCCTGAGAAGAGCGTATGAGGAAAGAGCCCACTCTGCTGGGACAGGGGTGACGAGGGAGAAGGACAGTCGGGATCTCCCTGCTACTGCTGTAGGACTGATGAACTCCACACAAACAGCACTATGCCAGACATGTGCCTGGGCTATAGTCTGAGCACATCAACAGGATGTCAGAAGGTTCATTGGACCAAGGATAAAGGCTCTGACAAGAGTCAGGTGCATCCTAGAAGCATCCTTCTGTGCCCTTGAGTGAAATGTTTAAATTCTGAGCTGCTCTTTTTCCCCTGTGAGATATCTCAGGCAGCTTTGACATGCATTGAGTATTATTTAATTCAGCTTCATTTGACTTCTACTTCTACTTTTATTTCAGGGTGTATTCTTGTGTCTCCTTTGTCATTACCTTTTTCTGATGACTTCTACTGTATCTACTTTTCCTTTGGTTGAACAGTTTTTGCTGATTTTAAATCATTATGTTTGGCATTTGCTGAGACAATGAAGAAAACTTGGAATATTATGATGAGGTACATAATGTTTTTTATTTGTTTGGAAATCTTAGTATGTCACTTCGAAAGCTTGTTTTATTACGAGATCACAGCAGAGCACTGCAACTTTCTGTATAACTTTATCTATAGAACTTCTTCACTGTACCAGCACATCTGGAATAATGACAGAATTGATCTCGTTTAAGATTGAATGATGTTCTCAGACATCTTGGGACCATTAGAGACTTTTTGTTCCCTTCTCTATCAAAATAAGACTACATGAATACTTAGTTGGGAAGAAAAAGAAAAATTGATGCTTTTCCCTTTGAGAAGAGAATGAAAAGGCAAATATTTTATACAGGTTGATTTACGTACAGCAGGATGTCAAGATCTGCAGTACTTAAATACTGACATGACTGCAGCATAAAAACATATATGGAGTGTAGAAGTAACAGTTCTGATTACCATGTGGCTAAATATTGTTGCTTGAAACACAAAATCCCTGTAAGGATTTTGAAAGCATGAGAAGACTATGCCAGTCTGATTATTTTATGTCAAAAGGCTTAGAGGATGTAGAGATGACAGCTGTTTAAAAAATGTTTTCAATAGGCATTTTAGGAATAGGCAAAGAGAGAGACATGCCAGACTTGATTATCAGATTAACAACATAACTCCTCATTTTTAAAGAATACGGTTGCTGGGTTAATGGTAATAGTGAGTTTAAAGTACGCTGCAAACAAACACAGAACGTATTTTAAGAATTTAAATTGTTTTTGTCAGTGCTTGGTGGGGAGAAGATCTTCTGCTCAGGGAAACTATGTGCAGAATTATTGCCAAGATTTGAACTGAAAGATAAAGTAAACAGGGAAGCAAGTGTTTTGCCTCTTCATGTTCCCAACCATTCCATCGCTGGTTGCTGGACAGAACCGCACTTTAGTTCTGTAAACTCTGAAGACAAAAATCATACAAAACTCTGAAGTTTTATCCAAGGCTTTGCAGTGTTGAAGGACCTTGGCAGTCTGAAGGCAAGTGTGTTTGACAGCGACAATTTCTTTGCAGTGACAAATGCCGCTTGGTTCTTATTGTGTCATATCCACAACTGGAAGTAGTTTGACTTCTCTCTGTTGATTACCGTGGCACATCGTTTGCATTAGTTCATCACTATCAATACTTGGGCTGATTATATTGCTGCCCAAACCAAGTGTATTTTCCATCTCAGAGGTCTAATTTGTGAACAGTTCTGATAACTGGGGTAGCCTTGGGTTTGAAAAGAAAGCCTTGGGAAGAGAAAACTGATGGTTTTCTCTTCCATTTCTTTCCATCTCTGCTAGCCCTGATGTTGGTCTCCTGCTTACTGTTCTTCTGTGTCTCTAGAGAAAAACAAACCAACAAATACATAAAAGCATAAACCCACATTCATTACTAGTCTTTGCAATTTTCCCCTAGCCAATGTGTTGACTAGTCTTTTCCCTTGTGTTTTCATTCCTATTGATTTAATCTTCTGCTGGGAATTTTTAAATAGCATGTAACTATTCTCCTGGTTACCTGAGGTCTGGATTTTTATCCTGAGTGACTTGAAAGCAGCTTCATATGAGAACTCGAAATGGAGATTTTCCCAGTCACAGTAGGTTTGTGTTTTCCTGAGAGCTGCTCCACCTGTTCATTTCTTATTACACAAAAATAATTACAGTGTCCTTCTAAATAATTTCTTGCACTTTGATAGTAATTAAACCTTATGCTGAAAACGATGCAATTTCTCCATCAGGCTGCAAGCTTTATGGTGGAGCCCAAGAGGTGAGGAACAGTGACATAACACATTATTCTTCACACTGACTGCATGTCTTGAGCGTGTGAAGTGTCTCTTGCAGGCAGCTCAGCTCTAACAATTTTGCAGTAAAGCTGTTAATGCCAGACTGGATTTCCTCTTTCAGCTTTTCTAGGAAGTCTTTCCATTCTGAAGTTGTGCCCCCTTGCTTTATTTTCTTCTGGCATCTGATTATAAGCAGAATGCCCCGTTGTGCTCTGGCTGTGGCTGCAGTTCTATGGCTGTCTGTTCCTCATTCCCTCACTTCTCCAGGGCTAGCTTCAGGCACACTAGCTCCTCAAATAATAAATACCAATTGGGTGGCTTCTGGGCAGACGATTATTATATTTCCCAGTTCCTTTCCTGTTTGTCTCCATCAGAACTGAGAGACCTCTGCTTAGAGCGAGCTAAAATAGCCTTTTGGCTGAGATATTGAGAACTGATATTTAGCTTTTAATTTGAGAGCCTCTCTTCATTAACACAGCACTCTGGAGCAGAGTAGTGTAAGTAGGGTAAGACCTAATGGTCCCTTGCTGTCTCTTCAGAGCTCAGTTGTAAATATCCATCTCAGTCCAGAGCTCTGCAGTTCCTTCCCTACAGCAGCAGAATCCAGAAGGGATATTACGTATGTGAGGATGTTCATATATTGTATGCATTCCATAATGTTGACTTTTCAATGGCAAATTACTGATGGAATGAGAATGAATATCTCATGCATGCTCAGTGCAGCATTGTACATACATGTAACATCTATTACAGGTAGTCTACATGCTTTACAGGTAGTATACACATAGTACCCAGGGCAGTGCTGATACCAGGTGACTGTTATTGAAAGGTCTCCTTAGCAGGTGTCCTTTCCAGTAACACACCTGGGGTCATGCAAGCCCTTGCAGATCTCACAATCTCTCTAATACAGAACACTATAGGACAGAGTCTTTACTGCTTGAGGAACACAGTGGGACATTGATTTTGCATCTCATACTTGCTACCTTAAACCTGGTAGCTTATTCCTGACATTATTTTTTTTATGTTATCAAATTCAGCAACCTACACTGCAGATTGTTCATAGTGCTATTTGCACAGGAGCTGTTTGCATAGGTGGTTGTCACTAATGTCTCCTTCTGCATGATGACTCATTGTGTAGCTTTTTTTTTCTTTTGCCCCTAAATAAGCTTTAATACACTAACTAAACATGGATTAAAAATTCTGAGATGGATTTTTAACAAGGCTGACTGTTTAAAGGTTCTCAAAAAGTAGGTTAAAAGCCTATGTAAAGTTCCTTATAGAATCTTCTGATTATCTTGTATAGACTTTTTTTATCCTTACTAAAGCCCTTCATGTCACCTGTATTGAACATTTGATTTCCCTTAGCCTGGAGAAATGTTACTTTTTCCGGTTCCTTGAACCCACTGATTTGATTGTTGTTGTTCTCAAGAGACAGAAATTTGACAATAGTATTGCACTAAGCTCAGCCTCTTTCTGTAGTATACATAAGAACACATGATTTTTATGTATAAATATGCATAAACATTCATATTTTTTAAAATAAAAACTTTCCTAGAGATTTGATGAACTTTGGATTTTCATCTGATAAGTCATGTAGAAAATCCCTCATACTATTATTTAGGCAATAGCTATCCTCCAGCTTAAAAAAGTTTCAAGTTCTGTCAGAGGAAATACTTTGCCATATTTGTAGAAATAATAGGTTGATGAGGTTCAAGAGCCACCCAGTGGCTTAAATTCCCTGCATGTACAATCCAGAGACCCGTTACAGGTTAGGAAAAATATGGGTTTATCCATCATTGAGAAAAGGACCAAAAGTGAGTTCATAAAATGTCCATGTCTGATAATTAATTAGACACTTCACTTAATACCTTGAGAAGAATGATATGCTATCTTAATTCTTAGTTGAAATGCACAAAACAAATCTATTTTTTATACACAGACAACTCGTATCTTAAAATGTCATGTCAAGGTCCTGTCTTCAAACACAGTTTTTGGCTTGTTTTCAGTTGTTCTTTGTGCTGTGTTTTATATGTGGGAGGTTGAGCCATCCCTCAAATGAGTTTTATCCTTTTTGTATCTATGTGAGGCAAGTGGCAAGGGCTGCGCGCTCTGGCCTGAGTTCTCAGCCTGGAATTCCTGTTACGCGTAGTGCAGCTCTCCGTTTCTCCTCAGCTTCGATTGAGGTGTTCACATTGGCAGAAGGGAACAAACCAAAAAGGTGCTTCAGGAGGCGACACAGAATAATGCAGGTGTGCCTGCAGAGAGGGGCACTGAAGCAGCCCATGTGCCATTTTTCCAGGGGAGGTACTGCCAGCGTTAACCATAGTGCAGGGGCAGAATCAGCGTTCCTTTGTCACTATCAAATGCATGAGATTTCTAACCAAAATCAATTATGACACATTTGTTAATATTTGAAGTTTTTAATTGTTTCATCAAGCTCTTATTTTCTGTGGGTTTTATTTTGCTCAGATGTCAAAACTGATAGGCAGACATTATAAAATCTCCTGATCCTGCTATGACAGATTTTTTCATTTTGTCTTTAAATAAGCATTGTCTGACTGTACCACCAAGCTAAATGAGTGTCCTGAAAAATGATTTATCCCTCCTCCTGAAATTAAGGGGTGAGAGAGAGGTAGATAGTGTCCCCACTCTGTTTTTTGGAATCTCTTGTTCTAGTAATGCAAAGATGAATGCTCTGATTGTATAAATATTGAAAACAGGTATCTACCTTTCCACCCTAAGATTTTATTATTTGATAAATCGACTTGTTTCCTTTCAAACAACAAGAAGAAAAAGTATTATGGGGTAATTTTAGGGCCAGCTCATGCTTTTTCCAGGAAAAAAATAAAAGGGTTGCTGCATTGGATTTTTCTTCCTTGTTCTTTATGCGGTTTTATGAACATCATTAACCTTTTATATCCACTGGAGATCTTTTCTGGAGAGATCACAACTATCTCCATTAATTGAGTAAACTTTGAGGAGAAGACTGAAAGCTCTGATATTCTGGAAATACTGAAGTTGTATTAGCAGCACAAATGTCACTATATTTCAGTCTCTGATTCCAAGTAATTATCAGTTTACCTTAGCAAGCACACTTCATTGTTCACTCATTGATAAAAATATTAAAATAATTAAGAAATTAAAAAAAAAAAGAGAGGATGGGAGGGGGAAATAATTAAGTTCAGAGAATAGGCAAGCATAATAATTCAAAAATATGTATATACATTAAAAATTATATGGTGCTCTCACTATAAGCTAGTCAAGGACTTTGCCCTGCTTCTAGGGAGGTCTGTCTTTTCATAGACATAATAATAATAGTAAAAATAATACATTTTATTTTTACTTTAAGATGGCAAGCATTTTACAAATACCTTTTCTGCTCTTCCTACCTACTTGAACACTTTTTTTTTTTTTTTTCCAGAAGACCTCTGGTGACAGTACAGTGGCCCATTATTGTGAGGTCGGTTTACCAAATGTTTCCACTCCTTGTGAAGTATTTAAACCTAGTCATTGAGAAGACCATGCTACCAAAGTGGGAAATGAACTACAGGGACATGGAAAGTAATAATTAGGAAAGAGCACTTTGGGGATAAGTGGGATAGTCATGTCAGATGAAAAACACTTTGTTATAGCCCGGAGCCTCTCTGTGGGATAGGGAGGGCGAGCCAGTAGCCAGCAGCTATTGCAAGCCTTTATCTCATAGCTGGATCTTTTTGTCAAAGTCCAATTACAGCCCAGAGATATTCACGGAATGATTGATAACAAAAATTTCTTTTTTTTTTTTATTCGAATTATAATTGAATACCAGAGAACAGCAAGAAGATGACAGAATGGCAGCGAGGTGACTATGGTTTGGTCATCTTAGAAACCTGGGCTAAATCCCCGATCTCAGAACGGCTGTTCTGGAGCAATTCTGTGCTCCCCTATGTGTGCCCAGGAGGAGGCTTGCAGGTGGCTGGTGCTCAGTGATGACCTGGTCCGTGACAGATCGTGTTTGGGAGGAGGACACCTGACCATTGTTTGAGAGAGTGCTTTGCAAGTGAGCAAACACAGGCTTGTTCTTGTATCACTTCAGCTTCTCTGAGCATGCCACATTCTGACTTCGAATTGTGCATCAAGCATCAGCTTTTCTAAGTCAACAGATGGGATATGCACCAATATTAGCAACATGTAACTTGACTGCAACAAGGCTTGTAGGAGAGCCTGAATTAGACATGCTGATGTTCCTTCTCTTAAACTTTCTCTTAAATCTGTGGACTGCAACAAACACTGTTACATGACTTGATCTGAAATATTCCTAGAGGTCTGGCTTTTTACATTGATTTGGTAAAATAACTTATTAGAATAATAACTTGAAATTAATATGTATTTCTATGAATTATATTTCTGGCCATTTTGCTGAATTAGCAAATACATATGACATAGTAAATCTAATATCCATATGTGAAATATTAATCTGTTTAAAACATGCTGCATAATATTAAGAATATTTCTTTTACCTGGTTACTGTAGAATAAAGCAGAATTAAATAAAGTCTGTGCTCTCGCTTTATCTCCTGCATTCCCAACCATGGCAGATAGCCTTATCTGCATGTTTGCTGTATATGTACCAGTCATGTTTCACTGATGCCTGTGGAGAGCCTCATTTCTGCATTGTAACAGAATATATAATTTCAATTTTCACTGGACATGCCAAAACATATTTCTCCTTTTCAAGAATAAATAGTTCACTTCTTCCATAACAATGAGTGCAAATGTGATTATAGAAGTGCAGATACAGTCCTGAGAGCTGCCAAGATTAACAGCCTCCTGTAATAGGAGCAAGTCTTTGCTAACAGCTAGACAAAAGCTGGGTTTGGGACAGATAGGTAGCTATACATTTATCAGGATAGGTATGTGTCTCTCTGGGATCTAGGATTTAGTGCTCGCTTAAAATGATTTTCTGCAATACTTTGAGTGAAATAATTTTTTTTCTTTCTGCATCACAGGTTTCTCTTGGAGATGGTATATGTTCAGATCTGAGGTGAAAATCAATGCCATTTCCATGTATGCCTTGCTGATCTGCTGGGGAAGGCAGGCTGTGTGGCTGTAGGCCTGCTGCCAGCACAGCAGAGGGACAGGCTTGCAGACAGCAGTAGGGCTGGCTGGCCACCCAGTGGTGAGCGACTGGGAGCTCTGCTGTTTGCCAGGCCCATAGCTGCACTACAAGAACAGGAAAGCGACACCCATCCTTCTGTACAAGGACTGGAAACAGCAAAGACTTCTATATAAATAACATCAAAGCCAATGTTGAAAGTGCCGGGTTTTGTTTGATGCATACTTACATAAGAAGGACAAGAGACAACATGGAGGTAACAGTAAAGCTCTTCCAGACGTGGCCGCTGTCGTCATAATGAACAGGCACTTTCAACGTGCTGATGGCCTTGTAAAGCTGCCTGTTTTCTGTCTCCTATTATTCTGATACCACTTGTTTTTGCTTTTTATTCCCCCTTTTCATGCTAATGTTTGTACATCTCTTAACCTCTTTTAGTCAAAAAAGAAAAATTACAGCATGGCAGTGTAGTGAGAGAGGGTCCATATGAGAAAAGCATGCAAGTAACACTGCAACACAATTAAATTTGTCACCTGCCATCTCTGATTACCAGATCTTAGCAATCAGTCTGAAGGGGCTTTTTTTAGTTTGTTTGTTTGTGTTTTTGGGGAAGGGCTGCAGAAGGCCAGCTACAAGGAGGAATGAAAGATGGAAGGGGGGAAGCTATTGTGAGGAAACAGTTCTTGAGATTGCTTTTATTGAAGATATGTACAGCCTTAGACAAAAGTTAAGACCTAGGGAGCTGGTCTAATCTCCTGTGATGAACCTGAGATCGTGAAAGCAGTTTCTGATGATATAATGCAATTGTGCATGCTTCTGAGCCTTTGATGGAAGGAAAACCTCAGAGAATCTTTAAAAATATTTGAGTTCAAATTTCATGTATGTTGTCTTGTAAAGACATTCCTTTTAGTGAAACACATCAAGATTTAAAACACAAAACCAGGCCCTCCTCGCATTAGATTTCAATTAGAATATTTCAGGTATTGCAAGAATTGGAGCAAGCTCGTCCATCCAACTGGTGTCAGTGTGCTCTTTTGGAAGAAGCCCAGTTCAAATCGTTCCTTCTGACCAGTGTGTGTCTCATGGGCAGAGAAGCCCTGGCATTCTGCCTATTTTTAAGTGTATGTATTTGGCTGATACCACAAACTTTATCCTAGAACTGAGAAATCCTTCCAAGGTAAATGTCAGTGAACTCTGTTTTTATAACCAAATATTTGGTTATGAAGAATTGGTATTTTCTGCCAAAATTCTCACAGCTTTAATTCATTCTACTTTCAGAACAGCTGAATGCAGCTCCCATTTACATTATCACTTGGTATTTCAAACTTACAGCTTTCTTGTTTTTTCAGGCTACCACGCGCAGTGAACTATCATTACAGTGCAGCAAGTGTGCAGTCAGTCTGGCTCTGTGGAAGAGCAGCAAGTAACATTCTTATTCTGAATTAAAAATTACCTGCCTATCTCTAGTTAATGACACAGTGTTAGCTACAGGCCCTTGTCACTCCTAAAGAGAAACAAGTATAAGCAATGCCTATATACTGTAGATAAAACTCTTTGTGGTTTTCCAAAGCTTCATTAACACTGAGAACATTATGTCTATGTGACATAACAGCGTAGGGGTGCCTAGTGTGCTTTTAAGTGAGACACCTAAAGTACTGCAAAGAGCATGGTGCTGCTCTCAATATTTAGATATCATAAACAGCTGAGCTGACGGCAATGCTTGTAACACTCAAGATGATTTAGGGCACTCCACATGTTTCAGCAGAACGCATAGGCATACCTTTTGAAAGTGAACATTCAACGAAAATCAGCAATCTATGAAAGATGATTTGCTCACAGCTGTTTTTAGTAGGCACTATATAACCTGCTGGAAAACTCTCTAGGGAAACTTAAGGAGATGGCAAAGCTCCTGCCACTTTGCTCACTTCCCATGTGCCTCCCTGGAGCAAGGTGCTGGAGGCAACCCCTTGGTGCACAGCTGTGGCTTCAGCTTGGTCCTTGCCCGCTCTGACCAGACCACACACCATGGTGCTGCTGGTTTTGCCTTTTGGAAATTAACTTTTTAACCCTGCAGCAAGTTGCAGGGCTGAATCTCGAGGAGTGTGCTCAGGCTTCCTTTTCTGAGGATGATGCTATGCGGGCAAATTGGTCTTTGTGGAATACTGAAACACTCAGCTGACTGGGAAATGCTGCATCTGACAAGATGCTCTAGGCTTTGCCAGCAGATTACAAATGGCACTCACCAGCTGAACAAGAACGTGGGCAGATAACTGTACCACACCTTGCTTCAGAAGGACTTGGATTTTAAAGGGGTGACTCTGATTATGGACAGAGGGAGAGAAGAAAGAGATAAAAATAACAAGACTACATTTCTTATTCTTCATTGGCACCAGCTGCACACTAATGCAGCTTATAAGCATCCTGCTTTTTTCTGAGCACATTAGATCTCAAACGCAATTTTTTAAAAAATGTTTTGTTCACGAGCCTCAGATGACAGCTGATAAACAGGATGCTTTATTCAGCTGCTGAGAATTTCCCTTCTTGTCATATTAGAAATTTATTACTATTGTAAACAAGCTTTGTCGCCATATGAATTCAATTTGGAGCAGAAATGAAGACTTAATTTAGTTAGTTTTGTTGTTGTTGTTGGCATTACAGCTCCTTGTATTTCATAGTTTTCTCCCTCTCCCATTTCTGCCACTTTTTATGGGACTCTCAGGCTCTAAATCTAAGTCTAAGGTGAGTGAACTTCAAACTGTTATTTCTTCTTGAAATTTTCCTTTCCTCACTGCCCCCTTGCTGACTCACAGCAGTTAAGATCTAAGTCCAGCAAAAGGAAAAGTACTGCTCAGGGAAAGGAAAACAGTATTATAGCTTGTGTGCAGAAAAAAAAATAACTTTTCACATCAACCTGTTGCAACTATTTCACCAGCTGACATTAGATGTAGTTCAGTTTCATTCCTGACCAGTGGCCTCTGGAGAAGTTGCTACAGTTAGCCCGCACCTCAAGGCCACCCAACACTGGAGGGATTTCTGAGTTAGCTTGTTGAAAACACATAAACAAATAGATAGACACATCGATAGGTGAATGCTTTTGGGTTCAGTACAGCCTAGAAGGATCAAAACACAGACCCATTCACATTTGAGATCTGAGTGCTGTTTTACACGAAGTAAAACCAGCCTTTGTGTCTTCCCATACTGCCAGGGTGACTGATTTCTCTAGTTCAACAGAGGGATCAAGGAGAGAAACCTTAGGAATACAGAAAGAGAAGGGAGCAGCTTGGCTGGCTGTGAGCTGCAGGGGAGGGCAGCTCTTCCCAGGAACCTCACAGCATGGTGGGTCTTGGAGCTCCTGCAGCTGGAACAGAGGAACAGCTCCAAGACCCTCAGCAAACAGAGCTTCAGGGAGACCCAGCTCCAGGTGCCAAGAATGTGCTGTCAAGATGCTGAGTATCACTGCTCTTGTGGAACTCTTTCGCTCAGCTGTAAGAAGTTTTTTTTTGCAGAATTTTCTGGGGAAAATGCCAAAATGCAAATGTTTGTTGCTTTCCTCACTGCCCTTCAGTATGACAGCTGTGAAGAGCAGCATTTTTCCAAGCCATTCATGCCTGTTTGCTAAGCTATAATCCTGACTTTAATTCTCTTTTTTTTCCTCAGTCATTGGTTCAAGACTAGAAATACATCTAAGGAGTTGTTCTCATTCAGGTTTGTCATCCTCCACCCACAGTCCAAGCTTTGGGTCATATATGTATGGAGATGGGGATGTGCAGTGCCACTATCTATTGACTTACAGATGAGAGGTCCAAACCAGAAATCCCCCCTTGTGCTCATCTGCCCTCACCCTCTGCCCCACTGCAGCAGTAGGAGAGGATGCTCTCTTCAGCTTTGCTGTATTGTTTTGCCTTTCTGTAGACACTTCTGTCCCAAGATAATCCATGTGCTACCCTTGCTTTATCCTTACCTCCATCACCTTCTTTAACACATTCAGCTCAAACCATGGCTTCACGTGCACAGACCCCACACTGCTGGTTCGGAGCGTGGGAGCTGCGGCCAAACCCGGAGAGCCAGCCCAGCCTGCTCCTGGTGCATTTCTCTGCTGTCCTAGTTGGATAGGGCAGAACACATTTGTTAGAGAACAAAAATTTACCCTCCTCCCCTTCCACATTTTGAGAAGTTTGTTGTCTTTCACTATCTCTGCTAACCCAGTCTACCTCATGTGGTTCTTACAGTACCACCTGTGAGTGTGTTTATATGCTGCCTCTATTTCGTACCCATTTATCACTGAAAATCCACCTCAATATTCAGCTCAACCAGAATGAATCACACCATATCCTATGGCAGATATTACTGGGTCTGGCTGTAGCAAAATACTGGTTTTGGAAGAATACAGAGGACTGAATTTATCTGTGGTTTATCTGTGTTGACGCAGAAAGACTAAGTACTCAGTACAAGAAATTTCAGCAGTCAATTAACCTCAAAACACTTCTACCTTCCCTCTACATTGAAAGTACTGATTTTTAGTTATATTTATGTATTTTGACACTAGACCCCCAATGAAAAAGTTCATTAAAAATATATATATATATCTGAGAAGCCTGACATGAATTACATTAAGTTTCAGAACAGCAGCAGAAAATCCAAACAAGTAGATTGCATAGGAGATAGCTTGGGAAAATTCTTGTATCCAAGTATGCGAAGTACTGTTTTAATAGCATAATGAAAAGGAATTTCTGCAGCAGCTTAGATGTAGCCCCAGGAGAGGACTGTTTTTATGTGCCTTGCAAACACCATGTTAAGTTAGCCAGGAAATGTCCAAGCCCATAAATCATGACATGACAACTTACAGGGAATTAAATAGATACAGGGCAGCCAGGCTGGGTTTTCTACAATTTCACGTGGGGTCTTGCAGCAAGAATGGAAACCTTCCTCAGAATGGCAACAATGCAGGTTAAATTGGGAGTGTTTCATCTCATAAACAAGTGAAAAGAAACTGTTTCATTTGGATAACAATCACATATTCATCTAGTTGTTAATAAATAATTCCATTTAAAAAGGTGCTGGAACACACTGAACACCACCAGAGTTCAGTGTGTGTCATTTAAGTTATGGGTTGTTCTAAGTGCTTCTTTCTTGCACACTGAAGTTTTCCACTAGTTGCCTAGATCTAGACACACAACACAGAAAGAGCTTGTTTTAAAGAGACAAGGGATATTTAAAAGAGTGCTAAAACATAGCCAGGATCCAGTCCTGGATTTAGATACTTGACATCTGAGCTGTGGCTCTTCAGCTGCTTTGCAGATTGTCTCAGACAAAATCAGTATGCTGTAAATCGCTGAGAGATGGTGGTGTTAGTACACGGAATCCTACTAGCAACGTCTTATTAGGACAGATGAATCAATGTTTAGCGAAAACTTGACTAATGCGTTCATTATAAAGTGAATGCTGTTTTCAAAAAATCCTAAGTTGAGTGACAATGTGCATTGACAGTTTGAAGAATAAGTTATTTCCAAGTAGGGTCATCTCTATTAATAGTTGAAATAGCTTTGAGGGTTCCCTTGATTATATGTGAGCTGATAACTTCTATCACATAGGGACAAGAATTTCTGGATTTTTTTTTCTGTTACACATATTTGGTTATGAAAAAAACTGAGGTAAAGCCTTTGAATTTCATTTGCACTCACTGTGGCATAAATTAGAGAAGAATTCAGGGAAAAAGTAAAAGAAAGAAAGCTTTATGTTTCTAAACTTTTGCACAGTGCATGGTTTGGCCGCTGATCAAACAAAGCAACAGAGGTAAAAGGAGGAGCTGTGGGAATGCCGGCAGGTAGGTGGGTGTCTGCACTTTTTTGTGCTCTGACTGCTTTTATGCTCTCTGTGGACATGCTTGCTGGTATCACTTGCTGTCTGCAGTACTGCTCAGGGATTCTTCTGACAAGGTCTGGCTGGAGCACGTACCAGGAGAATGAGCTTCAAACCTATAAGAATTCATACTGGAAACCTGACATTTATCTAGAAAAAAATTAGAAGCTCGTATGGGTTGTTAGCCTGGACACAAACTAGAATTTTGGGTACCTGAAAGAGGCACAAAATATATACATTCATATGAACAGCATGACTATTTTTGAGAGTGAATGCCTGAGAAAACTGCAGCCTACAACCCTTACGTACAGATTAAATTCCACAATGAATGACTTATTGTGTATTATTCACCCAGATCGCCAAGGCAGTGGTTTAGAACTCCTTATAAAAGGAAATTTATACACAAACACGTAATCTATTTTAATCTGGTGAGAGCAGAGAAAGTCGCAGCTATATTAATGTTGTATATTCATTAAATGGAAAGACAGGACTGTCAGCCCTAGAGACATAGATGAAATGAATAATTCCAAAACAATTAAATGTGCAAATTAGACCAGTTAAACTATGAGCCACTCAAACACATTTCAAGGCTAAATGTTAACACCCTGTAGGAATAAGAGCAGACTGGCTTGCTGAGGGTACGACAAGTTTTATTTGTATCTCACATGGGCCACAGCCTGAAGCTGGTTGTCCTGCGTGTGACATCCTCTCCCATGTGATGAGGTAGGGGCATTTTCTTTATCCACCCCTATTACTTTCACAGTAGTTCTATACAAGGCAAGATAACTTTAAGAGAAGGCTAAAATGTTGTTTAAAGATCGATATAAAGATAGATAAGATAGATATAATGAGATACAATTTCATTTTCTTCTTCCTCTCTTCCTCATCCTTCCTTACATCCTATCTGATTACTCCCTTTTACCCAGGATGTTCCTTAAATTAATTCAGTCTTTGCCCTGCTTACCCATTCTCTAGTCTGCTTTTGACAGCCAACTCTTGCTTACACTTACAGTCTCCAGACTCCAGAGGCACCCCTCATCCCCTTAGCATCTGTTCAGCCAAAGACACAAAACTTAGCAGCAGAGTGGTCTCTGTGGCAGTACAATTGCAGCACACAGATTGCTCACAGCAATGAAGAGCACGATGTGTTGTGGAGCAAGCTAGAAATGAAATAAAAGGTATGTACCAGCTCACTTCTTTGTCACAAGAAAAAATACTAACAGCTTAAAAGTGATGGGATGCATACTAAAATAACAAAATGGGAAAATGGAACTTACAGAGATCTTCAGTTTGAAATTTTCTTAAATGAATCCACAGTCGTACTTAACTTCACTGGCTAAAACTTATACTGAAACAGAAGTCATTTAGATAAAAGTCATGACGGCCTTGTTGGCATAGAGGTTAATTAAAAGTTTTAGTGGTGCTAGCAACAAATATTTAGTATCAGTGGATGAACGAACTTTCTGGCTTTCTGGTTTGTCTGGTTTCTGTCTTTGTGATTTATACCTTTGTGGAGAGCGAGTAGGGCGCAACAAATGGAATAATGATTTTGAATTGCTTTACACTTTCATAAGTTACTCCATTACACTTTGCTTGAAAATAACATACAGTGCCCTGCTCAGGCTCAGAGAAATAAGACTGCCAATAATTTTATATCTCATTTTAGCAGCTGTTTACCTGACCAATAGAACAATATGTAGCAAAATGAAAACCACACAACAAGAACAAAACTTCTAGGTTTACAAATGGAAAAATGCTATGTAGTTTAAAAACTAAGGTAGAAGATAACTTTAACAGAATCACAATTTTTAGAAGCTTTTTTTTTTTTTTTAAATCAAGTTTTCCTGCTTATTTTTATTCTACACTCTTCACTGCTAATATTAACAGCAAAATTAGCGATAAATGTCAGTTGATATGCTGGGAGGTATCAGTGATCTTTTGTTTTACTTTTTTTTTTCTGTTGCTGTACAAGGTACTGCTGCTAAAACAGGAGCTGTTACAGATATTATAGTGCATTCCAGGACATCATAGAATCATAGAATCATAGAATGGCTTGGGTTCATTTTCATAAACATTTTGAATCAGATTGATAGAAAGAGTAAGCCAACAGCCTATCAGAATACTGTGGCCTTTGCATTAAAATAATGCAAACAGGTGGTTTTGGTTAAAACATGACACTGAGTTTTTTTCTTTCCAGGCCACATCTATGAGTCTAGAGACCTACCCATCCTCCACTGTGTTTGGCAGAATTACTCCAATTTTCATCAACAGATTTTTACTGTACATTCCTTGCAGACTCAATTTCAGTTTTATTAGCTTCTGATTTTCAATATTCAATTTTTGTTTTCTGCCTTTTTCTTTTCCCATCCAGCCTTCTGCATTTTAAATAGTACATGCCATCACTTCTCTGGCTGTCCTACAAACCCCTGTCCTGATACATCCTACCATATTTGCTTTTATCATACCATACCACATTTATAACTGCTGATCATCTTGTGATAAATTAATATATCTTACTCTGTATTTGCTGTTTCCAACTAAGAAGCTTCTCACACTTACAGGAAAAATCTTGATTAGTTCTTAAACTCATGGTGTTGCATGTAGCATTGCTGCATTCAATTTCATTTATATTCTTATGTCCTCTGGGTTATGTAGCTATAGCAGGTGAGTACTCTGATCTTCTATATTCCCCTTATCTTCCACATTATGCCATCAATGAATTTTGTTCCCTCATTTACAGCGCCAGGGTCATTACTAAAAACAGTAAATGCACCAGTTCGCTGTGGGTTTGTCACAAAGATGCTGCAGATGAGCTCTTTTTCTGCCAGTCTTGTTTTTTCTCTTGCTGTGTTGTCAGCATAATTCCTCGAGAAATGCTGATAGCTACTTCTTCCAGTCCGCTAGCTGCATTTTCTTTCTGTGTGCGGCACTGGCTAGAAGGTACCACAGGCTTGGCTGGGGTGCTTTACCACAAAACTAGACAGCACAGAGACAAAATGGATGGCTTGATCTGGTTCTCCCAAGTTCTGCGTTTTTAATTTAAGTGAAAGAAAGCGTGTTTGTTCCTTGCATACCTGCTTATTTGCTATTCCTTGCTCCTGATTCTAAATGACGGAAGTCCTTTTTCTTTCTGACAGTCACAAGTGCTGGTTTTGTATAACGATTGACCTCTACTTCATTACTGATGATGAGCAAGCTCTGAGTGTGTGTTTGTTTAGCTCATAGATGCCCACAGGGACTTCACACAGAAATAGATTGTGGCTCTGAAAATTGCACAGGAAGAAGTGAAAAATCTTACTCAAGGTATTTTGATTTCACTTGCTAATCTACAGAGAAAGGAACCCCTCTCATCTCTTCTGGATGGAGAATCAAAGACACTTCTTCATTTCATGTGTGAGAAGGTCATAAAAGCTGATTAACCCAGCAAGAAAGCTCTAAAAAATTCAGGAAGAAAAAAAAAAAGCCTGAGCAAGGCTTAGCAAAGCACCTCAAAATAAAAAATATAATTATATATTGAAACATGTCTGTTTTGACAAAATTAATTTCTGGCTGGGAAAAAAAAATAAAATAAAATAAAAATACAAATACACTTGAAATTTTCTAGGTTTTACCATTCCAGAATGTAACACTATGTTCTCTCCACTTCAATACAGCTTTTAATTTATTTTTTAATGTATTTCATAAAATATTGAGTACTCATTTTTAACTGGTTTTGCAGCTTGTTTCATTTTAGGAAGAACTGATTTCTAATGGAGTCAGATTTCACTGACTGATCTTGTTTACCTGCAGATGTGCACCAAATCTCTTCTATACAGAAGGGGCAGACAAAGCAGAGTTTGTTCTTCTGCTCACACCAATGAATGCCTTGTGGACGTCCTTCTGCCTGAAGGCCACTTCCCAAAGCATGGCTCAGGCCCTCACCCCAGGCTGCAGCTGGAGGCAGTTCTGGCTGCTGCTGAGCTCAGGAGGCTGTGGTCTCCCAGCACCTTGTCACCCGCCCTGCATGGAACCAGCTCTTTTTATCTCCTACTTACAACTGCAATGAGAAGCAGTCCCTAACCTGGCTCCACAAGAAGTGTTTGCTTGAGGAATGGCAGGGAAGACAGGAAAGTGTGAATTCACCACACAAGTGAAGAGGGTTTAGCACACACCCCTCTGTAATGCCTTCTAGACCCTGTTGCTAAACACCAACTGATAAAAGCTTGCACCACAACTTCACCTGCTCTTTAGTGTGAAGCTTCAGAACTCAGTGCAAGCACAGAGTTGCTGCCTGATGCCACTGTGAACAGTGGAAATTGCATACCGTCACACCTGCAGGAATTAAATTAAAAACTGACATGCTTCTGTGCTGCCAGTAGAAAACAGGCTGCTAGCAGAATGGACAGGCTGGAGGTGACAAAGTCAGTCCAAAGCAGAAGTGTATGGGTGTCAGAACAGCAGCATTCATAAACGGCAAATGCTGCTTTCTGAGACCGATGCTGTCGTGAGGAGGCACTGCACAATGAACAACAGCTGCACTGAATCCTGTGCTGCTCTGGTTTACTGCTGTGCTAAGAACATGCATCCTTTTGCTTATTCTCAGTTTAAACAGGAATTTCATCTTAGATATGCTTAAATAGTCTGAATTATTTAATAAAGAGATTAAGGTCTGGAACCCCAATCTTTTTTTTTCCTTATCAGAAAGGGAAAATAAGGAGTTGCAGTATTATATGTTTGTTTTAATTTTCCTTGAGGTCATAACCCACATCTAAAAACATACTTTTATTGAGGTTCAGTTTTGGAATGAGGCAAGAACCCGTCGGTGGATTTCTATAGCCTACAGTATGAAGGAAGTCAGATTAGATCATCAAAATATCCCTTTTGAGCTGCGTGAGGCCTTACAACGATGATTGAGCATTGCTCTACAGTGCCATCTAATGACAAGACAGGACTTTACTTTCCAGTTCCATACCTGCAAAGCCATACAAGTTCTTTGGCAACAAGAAAAACAGAAAATCCACTTTGAGATATAAATCACATTTTAGCACATGGAAAGCAGGGCTTGTAATAAAATTCTGGTAAGAATTCTCTATGTGCGGGGAAAAGAGACAGATCTTCTGTAACTTTTCTCTGGTTCTCTGCAGAAGCTGGCTGTGTTCTGAGACTGATGCTTTCCATTAAAAATCCATCAGCCCTGGGGATGCCCTTGCTAACCTTGCTGGGGAATGCGCTGTGGCACCCGAGACACTATTTTCAGGCTCCAGCAGATAACCAGGATAATGTTTCAGATGTTTGTGTTTGGTGTGGTACAGCATCAGCTTTCAGCATCACCTGAAGAAAACAAATGGCTTAAAAATGTTTCTGAGTTAATACAGTCCTGCTTCTTCTGAGATCTATAGATTTCCTGACCACAAGAGAACATTGTTGTCACCTAACCAGGCTATCTGCATAGCATGTGGTGTGCGGGCATCTGTGCTGAACTGCGAGTGTACCACTGAGAAAAAGTCTAGGAGTGGGTTCAAGGTTTCTGTTACATTTAGCTGTTTGAATTAAAGATGGACAGGTCACGAATGGAGTCCTGGACTCTACAAACAACATTTCTGCTGGGTTCACAAACACTGAGGAGCAGCTGCTGTGATGGCTCTTGCACTGGTTGGCTCCTGGCAATACACAGTTCTCTTGTGTTTTTCATTTTCTGACGTGTGCGTGCTCCTCGATGTGGCCTCTTTGCACGGCTGGGGCTGATGGCCATCCAGGGTTAAGTTCTCCGGTATGTGACCACTGTGCTGCAGATCCCCAAACCGGCTTCCAGCAAATGGGTGTGTCTGCACTTTGCAGCAGGGCATCCAGCAGAGCCACGAGCAGCTGCCCTGAGGTCAGAACTGCCATGTTATTGTGTAGCTCTGTACTGGGGCACTTCCAGAGCAGCTTGCTCAGTGCTAGTTGGTCCAGTTCCAGCATGACCTGGGGAGCCCCTGTACTGCCATCCATGGAGACAGTGAGGTACATATAATACCACTCTGCTGGCATAATTAATCCCACCTTGAAAACCTCTGAGAGCAGGACATTCTCTGCCAGCTAGTCATCTGATTGAATTGAACTGTTTAACAACCAAGTTATGAGCACTTAGAGGATTGTAAGGTGATAAATCAAGATCTTAAATATGTTTGTCAAAAACAAACCCTGTCAAACCAGTTTCTTTTTTTACAGGGTAAATAGTTTTGCAGAAAATCTGGAAGTAACAAGAAAATCTGGTACATTTGAACCCAAGTAGAGGTGCTGGCAAAGCAGCAAAGTGATCTGAATGGAACAGTCACAAAACAGACGCACAGGCAACCGTTCATAGCTGAGATGGATGTCAGACTGGAAAACTGTCTCATGTGAGGCTCCACCAAGGTCCAAACTGGACCAGTCACAACTGGTTGATATTTTCATCAGCAACTTGGATAACAGAATTCAGAGTATGATTTTAGAAAAGTTTTAGCTGCTGCTAAGCCCTGAGAAAGCTTTGGAGAACAGGTTCAAAAACCATATGACAAAGCATGGCTCAAAAACAGACAGATGAAATTTAGTAAAGATATGTGTGAAATACTGCGCTGAAAAACAAAATGCTACTGAAACTCAGTAAACAGCAGAACCAGATCTGTGCTAGTCGTCTGAAATCAGGAAAATTCTACTCATCTAGCCTGCTCAGTTGGCTACACAGACTGGCTAAGGACTGACCAGCATAAAAAGAGGTTGATGCTTGAGTTTTTGGACACGTGTAGAGCATGTGATGTTCCTCCAGACGAAGGAAGCAACAGTAGAACATTTGTTCTCTGTGAAGAATGAGGTGCATGGCCTTTGTTGAGATATCCTTTCAATATTTTGTTTGTTTGCTTTTGGCTGAATCTATGTGGGGCTCAAGTAAAACATCTCATCTAGTGCTAATTTCTTTTTGGTATAGTTGTTGGAATGACAAATATTATTCACTTTATCAGTCTGATAACTGCTTTAAAGGAAAAAAAAAAATAAAATATCTACAGATCTGTTTGCAGTGTTTTCTCTCTCTCTCTTTCTTTTTTTTTTTAATTAAACTGCTGTTCCTTCAGGATCTCATACAAAGTGATTAAAATATCTTTTATCATCATTTGATTTATAAACTGTAATTTTAGAAATCTCTTAGCAATAGGAAACCATAAGACTTACAGGATATAATAGCTCCCACAGCTTCCATGTTTACTGGAATAAAAGTGGTGAGAAGGATAAATTTAATTTAATTGCACAGCCACTTTTAAACCACATCATTTTCTGATGACCTCTGGTATTCTGTGATCCTGTGAAGGAGACCCCTCCATATTTTATATTAACCAGTTCCCACTCTTATGATAAACTGCTGACTAATATGTTAATTTTCATTTTGACTTACACAAATTCTATTCATACTATATGCTAAATAATAGTGTTTTTGATTAAGTAAAAGCTGGTGCTAGAGTTCTTCATTATTTTTCACACTTTTCCCTCCTTCTGTGCTTACTATTTTATAGGCAATTTCTATAAAATCTTTTCATCGCCTCTCCCCTTATTTTTCTTGGAACAGCAGCCAGTCACAATGAAGACTGACGTTGTTTCATAAAATTGTTAGTGGTTATTAATTTACAGATGACTTGTAAGGCAGGTGGAAAGGCCAGATAAGCTTCATTTGCTTTGCCATATTGTATTTTTTTTTTTTTTGCTGGCATATAAATGATGCTAATCACCATTTAGAACGGCTCAGGCATTTTTATTAAGCTGTAATTACCATTTTAAAAATTAGATGCTATATCAATGATACGCAACAAAAGGCTATTGCAGTCTTTTCTGGCACATTAGCGGACCTACACACGCGAAGAGAGAAGTCTGGTGTGGTTGTGTCATTCAGCACATTAAAGGGGACAAGGCCAGTTTGTTTTAAGAACTTTTCTAGAAAGAGATTATTCTGAAAGGAGTAGAAAGGTCTAGTCATTCATCTAGACAGACTGTTGTTTTATTCTAGCCATCCAAAACTATTACTATAAATGCTATGCCATAGAGTGGCAATAATTAAAAAAAATCCCAATAATCTGAGTTTTGGAATTCTTGAAACTGTATTGCTGCAGCACAACTTCCTAATTTAATTTAAAGTAATTAATGGATTTAATTTTGGAAACATTCAGAGTGCTGAATCTTTGAGTTTTTACTTCATGAACTTAGGTAATTCAAAACGCGTTGAGTTCAAACATTAGTTATTTATAATTGCCTCTTCCATGTTCTGGAAGATATGGAAATGTTCACAATAATTACATTGGTCTCACAAGAGAAGAAGGATAAGAGGAAGTACCTTTGTCCCAGAAATGGGACTGATTTCTCAGTAGACGGGAGCTGTATTCTTGTCTGTAACTATTCAGTGTAGGACCAGCTGTTCCCCTGTTCCCTTCCAGGCCCTGATCAACATCATTACCAGCACCATGAAATAAATGAACCGAAACAAATTGAAAGAGACATTTTTAACAGGAAGGTGAGATGCCTAAAATATTAGCAATAAGATCACTACTGTTACATACTTATGAATCAGGCTCCATGAAGCAAAAATAATTAAAATGGATTTTCTTGAAGTCCTATCATTTGTATTTCCTTTGGGTAAAGACAGGGTGCAAAATCAAGGCTCTAATGTTTCTGCAATATTTTCATCTTCACTGTAAGGTATAAGAAGTTCAGTATATGTTCAGAAACACAGGAAATGGATTAGCTAAAAAAAATGTGCATAACACATATAGTATGTGGGTCTAGACACTGCGCTCTGCAAAGTTCAAAAAGTGAAAAACAATGGTAGAATTTTTCCAACTACAAAGAGGGCTAAGATTGTAGACATCATTAAACGATTATGTCTGCACAGCTTCAGACTAAGAGGAAGCCACCAGAAATGTTATTTCTGTTGCTCTTCTGACACAGCCAGAAACAAGGAGGATCTTTCAAACTGTGTGTTTCTTGGAGACTTTCCCTCAGTATAGAGGAAAGAATGCAGTCTGATAAATCAATTATTTTAGGCTGTGCACTGTCAGGCTTTTTTAGTTCAACTGCATAAATCTGTTTCATGTCCTACTTCATTTCTAATGTAAGATTGGTGAACAGGTTGTTGATCTGCATTTTTAAGATTTGTGCTCCAGAGTACACATATATAAAATGGTACTTTACCACAGCAACCCAGTGGTCATGGCTGTCTTCCCAAAAATTTAGGTCTTCATGAAAGCTACTTGCATGACATAGTTTAACTTCCAGCAGATGAACCAGTTTCCTGGCTTTCCTGTGATGTGTAGTGGCTGCTATGCTGATAGAGCAGTCATGATTTTTCTGCACATTCAGACAGTGTTTGCCTTGTTCTTGCCCTCGGAAGAGAAGGCTGTGGTCATCAACACAGAACACACCGCTGAAGTACTGCATCTCACCAGAAACAATCTCATGAACCACAGACAGGAGAAACAAGCAAAGGCCTCACTGAGAGAGACCTCAGTCAGATGCCAGATCACAAAGTTAAAACAACAGGAAAAGGCACTGGTAGAATTTGAAGACGTTTGTGTAACTTGCCTCACTTTTAAGCTTATTGCCAAAAATTAAAATGCTGCCAGTCTTAGATCTCACAGCAACTGATAACTCCATTAGCACAGTCTGCATGTAACTCGTTCGCCCTCTAGATAAAATAAATAAATAAATAACATGAGTAGATTTGAAACTAATAGATCATTTATCCAGTTTTGGACTTTCCTTTTGAATAACTAATCTCAAACATTTTTAGGGAGATAGGAATGGTTGGTCCAGAGTTCTAAAAAATGCTCCCAAAAACACAAGTGGTTGTAAAGCTGCAGCAAGTGGTTATGTCAAAAATTGAGTGAATTCTGCACTGTGGAAAACAGCAAATATTAACTGAAGATCCCTATTACTTATTGCCATCTATTGAAAATACTGACCAATACTTCAATTTCTTGAGTGGCTAAGAGCATCTTCAGGAACCTAAAAGTATGCACATGCGCAGAAATTTACAATGCAGGGTGTACGGCACATCTCAAAAACTTACAGACAGCAGGCATTACTTCTCTGCCACTGCAGCATCCAAGCCTGGCTAAGCACTTTAATGTCTGGCTAATGGGGGAAAGCCTTCTGCTGGCATGTTTTGGTATGAACTTGAGGAATACTCATTCACCTAGCGGTAACAAAAATAATTTTTGACATAGCAGAAAATTCAAGTCTGACCTTCTCTAGACTATCATCTCTTTGTGATAAAAGTTGCAGTGTGTAATCATTTCTGAATTTTGAGCTTTGGTCTTCGAGTTATTTTTATAGTTAGTTATCATGTTAATTTCATTCAAAAGGACTAAAAAAGGGCGAACAGTTATCACAGGGAACTAATAACAAGACACTTAACTTTGTGAGGGCTAGATCCAAACCCAGCCCTAACATTTCTATAGCTTAGAGTCTTGGTTTGAGCCTTGAATTAATCTGTTAATAACAAAAAGAAAAACAAGGATAGCAGATAAATGTAGAGCATGAGGATTTAATAAACTAATCAGAAAGTCTTTTTTTTTTTTTTTTTTTTCCCCAGTGGATTAATGGCGTACTAAGCATTTGATGGTGAACTACACATTTACATGTTTGTAACTTCTGGTGCTTCTATAGCATTTCCCCATTTCATCTCTGCTAAATGTCCCTGAATTCCAGATATGCCGGAATTCTCACATTATCACACACAAACACATACTTAATGTCTCTCTTTGAGGCACCACCCACATTCTTTTCTTCTATATCTAAGCAGAAGAGTAAGAATCATTTTATTTCATCTCCATTTAATGCATCAATGAAAAAATAATAATTTGTCCCGTTCTGCTGTCTAGTCAATATAAATTCCAGGCAAAGATCTCATCCAAATATCCAGGGCATAGAAGATCTGGAACTAATAGAAACTTGAAAGCATAGTGGAGGCTTGGATGCATCTTCATTTCCTTTCTCTTTCCATACTTGAACAAAATATTGATATTTCCACAGGATGAAAAATAATTATTTTAACATCATGTGTTGTCTTTCAAAAGGTCAGTCATTTCTGAATTATGCAAGACTACAACACATGAACTTATTAGCTTATTGCAATGCTTTCATATAACATAGGAAGGACATAAACTCTGAGCGTTTCCGTGTTTAAAAGGATTGCATTAGGAAACAATAAAGTAAAAGTAATTAAAGATATATGTTATGAGCCAAAACTCTGTACAAGATCTCTTGTGCTCAGACTACTTCAAGAGCTATCCCCTTCTGCACACAAGATCCAACTTCAATAAAGGAAATCATCACATGTGATTCAGAAAGATGGAGCTAGGACAGGCTGGAGTGGAATGTTGATGACTGTAACTATGGAGTAGCCACCATGTGCCAGCTGCCAGCCAAGGTCTAGAATCATCAAGGAACTGAAAGGAGATACTCCGTTGCCCTAGGCTCACGTTGTTATTGCCTGTGACAACACTAAAGCAAATACTCTTCTATGGTGATGACTATTTCTCTTCACTGATGGAGACAGATAAAGACAGCCAGTGTGACTAGTCCATTTTAAATAGTAATTATCCAAAGGCAGGTGGGAAGAATTGGAGTAAAACCTGTGTTTGTTTGT
This sequence comes from Alectura lathami, assembly GCA_013399715.1. Taxonomy (NCBI): domain Eukaryota; kingdom Metazoa; phylum Chordata; class Aves; order Galliformes; family Megapodiidae; genus Alectura; species Alectura lathami. The sequence continues at coordinate 16,788 of VXAV01002438.1, read as the reverse complement.
TTGTTTGTTTGTTTGTTTGTTTGTTTTTTCCAGGCATTCTGTTAGAAGCTGAAGGAGATGTTTAAAGGTGAAAAATGAAGAGTCCTCACAAAATTTTGTAAGAGCCTTCCCATACATAAAAGACAACACAGAATAATGCTCAAAATGTTTTGTGGTAAAACTTGAATACAGGACAATTAGTGTTAGAACCTTTGGCAAAGTGAAAGTGGAGTGGAAGTGGTTTGAGGAGTAGATGATTTTCTGTTTCTAAGAGATGACTGTCTGGATGGGGCTAAGTCTCCAAGAAAGGAATAGAAAACAGGGGAGGTAGCCATGTAATTCAAATGACCAGTTTGGTTTTCGCAGCAACAGTTTGAAAGTTTCCACATGAGGAGGAGTTGTTTTATGCCAAAGCCAAAAAGGAGAGAAGAGTGGGGCTGCAAAAGTCAAGATAATGAGGTCAAGGATTATAGTGGAGTGGGCAAAAAATAAATGCTGGCCTTATGATTTCAGTAGGGAAAAACACTTGTTGGATAGAATTACAGTTCTGAAAAGTTTTTTCATAGAAAAAGAAACAATTGATTTGTAAGAAGCTTTTCATAGCTTCTTGCAGAATAAACACATAGACACCTAAAACAGGCACTAGAAAATGTGACAGGCCTCATTTATAATTTTGTATTCAATTAACTCTTTATTATCTTTACCCTGAATAAGAGCAACAGTGGTTTTGAACCACACAACAAGCACAACAATACACACTGTAGCTTCTGAAATCTACACATCCCTGGCACTGTTCACAGGACAGCTTCCACAAAAGGTGCACAAGCTGTTACCTGTAGCTGCAGAAGATGCTGGTGCCTCAGAGTGGTATTTTTGAAATTCCACTCTGACAGCATTTTGATTTAAGGCTTCTGGACTTTCCAACACTGCTGATGGCAGGAGTGAGGGGAAGGAGCTAGCCCTTCTAGAATAAATCCAGAGAAAACATTTGCGCAAGCTGAGGTGAGGCAGTTGACCTCTGGACGAGCTTATTTAAAAAAATAGGCAACCTTTACTCTCAGGTATTGTCCACATTCATTACAGTGACATTTCAAATAAAGAAGTTCAGGAAGGTGTCAGCTATCTTGAAAGACCTATGAATAAGAGCAACTTCAGGAGCCATATCACTAAGAAAGAAAGGACTCTGCTGTTCAGAGTGTCAGCATAGGAAGCAATATTGTCTTTCTGGACTTACTGGCAATAGGATTGGTTGCACACAAAGTAACAAGCACTATGTTGGAAGCAGAGGTGATCATCACATGGTTCTGGTTATGAGGAATGCCACTGAAAACTGTAGAGCAGATCAGTAATACTGACAGGAAATAATTCCNAGATCTGAAGAAATTATTTCTTTTTTTTTTTTTTTTTTTTTACCTCTGTGTATCAACAGTTGCTTTTGAACAAACCACTTTACTGTGTGTGAATGACTGTTTAAGGCCTTGTCTGGTGGTATTTAATTTGCATGACACTGATGTGATAGCATGGTGAATGTGGCAAATGTGTCAGAGGACATAACTCTATGCCAAATCTTACTTGCCAGTCTTTAATGGATCACCAGAAGAGATCAATGTTATGCAGCTTGACCACCTGTTACTTTCTGTTTTACTGAAAAGCTGGATTATCAAAAATTTCTTCCATCCAATCACGGTATATCAGTTAGCCTTTACTGTTCTTTAAACCGCAATATTGTAGTAAACAACGTTTTGCTTAAATCTATTTTTAAACACATGTTTATGACTCTTGATTATAAATATCTGCCACTCTGGACTTTAAAAAAAAAATGAGTTTTCTGAAACTCTTCCAGTTTGCATGAAAGATCTTGGGAAGGATTAACAACAGTTAATCAACCTTAAAACAACCCAGTTCTTTCCAGGTGTCACAGAAATGTGAAAAGAGCTTACAAGACTCTTTTGAAAATTTCCTGGACTTCAGGATATAATCAGAAAGAAAATTGACTGTATTTATTATATTATTGAAAAAGAGGGTCTTGAAAATAACATCTACTGCACTTCCTGTGCATCAATGTTTCCAATGCATGCAAAGTCATTTTAATGAAGGGTCAATAATTAATGCTTAGCCGCTAAAGGTTTTAATCATGTAAAATGCTAAAAAGAATAATTGCACTGTTTAATCAAGATGAAAAAGTTAAGTATGAATCACAGAAATGGCCTCTGGAGATCCAGTACACGGTCAGTGTTTTTGTAGTTCTCCTTTCTTTCCTGTCCTTGCTTCTATTTCTTACATACGCCCTTTCGGCATTTCACCTCGTACTAAACTTCGTACTTAACCAAACAAGCCTTCTGCCAAAATTTGCATTCTTCCTGCACAACCTAATGGTTCACTTCTGACCTCTCAGCAAGTTTTCTTTAAAATTCTTACTGAGTAAGAATGTTTTTTACAGTATTTTATTTTACTTGCCTGTGATTTAAATCACCTAGAACTAGATCCCGATATCTTTAAATATGATCTTTTTAAGCTTTTAGATTCAAAAAAGTCTTTCACAATAGTTTGAAGTAGGGGCACTAATTTGTCTCCTGGGATGGGAAGGCTCTGAAGCAGAAGGGGGATTTAATTGAATCCTGTCTTTTGAGCAAAAATGTTCATTGTATATTAACTTCAATTGTAGATTGCTTCTAGTCATGGAGGAGCCTATGAACATGTCCAGCTATTCACCTCAAGAAAAACAAGATAAGGCTCTGACATGATAACATTTTTTGGTGTTTATAGAACTGAAGTTCTTATGGCTTGGTGAAGCTAGAAATACCAGCTTGGTTATTCAAAGCCGTTTAACCTTGGTTTTACAGCACGGAGTCTGACTTTGTCATGAAAGAGCTTTCTGGTTCTGCCATGAACACTTTCAAAATCAGTTCAGTTGGTCTGTTCTGCGGCACAGATATGTTTTTGTATCCTGACATCCTGTATCAAGATGAGAGCTCATGCCTCACCCACTTCTGTTTGAAAATTCACATGAAAAGACATATTTATTCCAGAATAGAACATCCTAACATCTCTTCCGCCAAATGTGGCAAATTGTATTTAAATTAAAACTAAGGTTTGGTTCAATGTTATCTTAAAAGGAGGATGTGGACTCACAATATACTGACTGAATTATACTGGCAACGAAGCTGGTGAAGGGCCTGGAGCACAAGTCTTACGAGGGCAGCTGAGGGAGCTGGGGCTGTTCAGTCTGGAGAAGAGGATGCTCAAGGGAAACCTTATTGGTCTCTGCAACTACCTGAAAAGGGGCCTCTTCTCCCAGGTAGCTAGTGATAGGATGAGAAGTAATGGCCTGAAGTTGTGCCAGGGGAGGTTCAGATTGGATGTTAGGAAAAACTTCTCAGGAAGAGCAGTGAGGCATTGGAACAGGCTGCCCAGGAAGGTGGTGGAGTCTCCTTCCCTGGAGGTGTTCAAGAAACGTGTTGATGTGGCAGTTAGGGACATGGTTTAGAGGGCGTAGTGGTGATGGGTTGACAGTTGGACTAGATGATCTTCGAGGTCTTTTCCAACCTTTATGCTTGTATGATTCTGTGAATTTTACTTTTGCTGTATGCAGTGATTCTAACAGGGAACTGCAGATTTCCTAACCTCAGTGAATTCATGTTTATGTACTCCAGAAAGCTGTCCCCCTGAACAAATCACTGACGTGTTAGCTGTTGTTGTTGTTGTTTTCCATTTATATCCAATGCAGAGATGTATAGCCATTATCCCAGTTTTCCAACAAAACAGATTAGATTGCTAAAATGTGAAGGATTGAAATGAAGGATGGCACAACCATGAGATCAAAAACCTGCTAGACATAAAATCAGAAGAAGTGTAGGCTTCAGAGAGCATATGATATCAGTTCTTTAAGACTGAAGCAAACACATTCATGTAAGTGAATCAGAGGAAACAAATACGGTCCCCTTTTATCACTGCAAAGAAAAAGAGTAATTCTCACACCAGTATCATGTTAACCCCCTCCATAACAATCTATATTTCATTGACATTTATTAGGTATTAAATGCCAAGTGTTACTTAAGTTCTGACACATTTTAGAAGATCTGACATATTCGCAGTAATTTTATCCACCTCTGTCAAATTAATGAGATTTCCAAGTAAGAATAAACTCCAGAGTGGTATTTACAGCAGAAGAGTCAAAAGTTAAACATTAACTATTAGTCATGAATATTTAATACAAGTACTTTTAAATCAACTTTTAATGACTGAATTCATTAAGACATGTGGCTAGAAGACATTTTATGGATTGAAGGCCACAACTTAACTATTGTTTTTTTCAGATAATAAAAGGGTGGCCAACTTTCCTGTATTCTGCAGCTGCCTAGTGTCAGAAGACAGCGGCTTGACATAGTCTGTGTGCCCGTTCCTTATCAAAGATTTGACTCCTCATTCTAAAGCTGAAACACCAGCTGCTTAGTAATGCTATTTCCAGGTACACCTTAGAGGTTACTCTTCAGAACACTGACAATGCCTGCATATTCTTATGATGGAAGAACTAATGAAGAGGTACACAAATGATGAGTAAGCTTTAATTAAAACAGAACAAAAAGGAAAAAAAAGTTTTAATCAGTGTTCCTATGGAACTATAGCAAATGATTGTGAAATGTAAAGCAGCTGTTAAATTTTTCTTAATATTTTGAAT
>VXAV01002437.1:119343-131446 GCA_013399715.1 Alectura lathami | reverse complement strand
GAGAAGGGAGTCGCCTACCACAACCACCCTTCTTTCTTTCCATATTGTTCAGTTATTTGAACAGGTAAGGGGAGTCTTATGTTGGGCTCTTTGGGGAGAGAAAGCTGAGTTGGAGTAACATACTGAAGGAGTGGTATGCTGTGGAGGAGCAGTCAAAGGATCTGGTGCCTTCCTGAGAAATCCTTAAGCTTCAAGCTGGCAGCAGGTGGAATTGCTGTGTTTGTTTGACATAGAATAGTCATCTCAGTTGGGCATTCTGTCCATCACCTCTCCTTTTAAGAAAAATTCGTCCCTTTGGTCAGTATTTCCCTAGGAAGATAAGAACACCTGCCATCTTGCCTGATCTAGTGAGTGGCAACACTGCCCATGGCAGAGTGCTTGGAACTAGATGGTCTTTGAGGTCCCTTCCAACCCAAACTATTCTATGATTCTGTCAGTGTTCTTCTTGGAAGAGGTGCGCATGGCTTCCTGTTTCATGTCATGTCACAACATTGTTTCTATATTTGGCTTTGAAAACAAACTCCATAGCACCCATATACACACTTAGTTCCGTCACTTTTCAGTCATGACAAAAACTTCAAAAAGACTTTTGAAAATTCTTTCGTGAAACATTCACAGTTACCTCTGAAATATTTTAGCAGCCTGGATGAGTGTAAGTACTAGAATTATGATGCTATTTAGGACATTTTGAAATGCAGTCAGAAATCTTTTCAAGTACTTCTATAATTATTATATGTAAATGTCTAGATTTAATAATCTCATAGTGATGCAAGAAACTGCTATAGAAGTTTAAGGATTAGAAGTGGTCTTACAGAGACTCCTGCACTGGATTCTGTTTCAAAGTATGTTAGGCAGCAGGTGTCTGATGTGATTACATTTTAGAGAGCCTTGTAAAAGAATATACAGAAATATTATAGCTTTCTAAAATTTACTATCTTTTCCATAATAAACAGAATGGTATTTGTCATATACCAGCACTTAACTCAGGCCTACCTGTGAACTTGATCAATACTTCATCTTTTCAAAAATCTAGCTTCCCTTTGTGTTCCTTGGCTGCCCTCTAACTCCTACCTCAACAAGTGATCTTCGTTTGGATAGTGAACATCTCTAAATTTTAGTCTTCAGTCAGCTACCAGGCTTGAGCGTCTTGACTAGTGTGAGAAAAAAGCAGCTACATTCACAAACATAAATTCTCAGTATCCATTCCACAGATGTACAGCAGATTCCAACAACCATGTTACCGATAAGGAAAAATTATGTGATACTTGTGCCTGAAATCTAAAACAATGCATCTCTCTAGCACTCACAATTTTACTGCTGCTGTTTCAGTTAGCTTACTAATGAGTGGTTTATTTCTGAATATCTGCTAAACAAGCCCATCTTAGGCTGCACTAGGCACTGTAGAAAACTGAAAACGTCTCTGAATTAGACAGTTGCTTTTTCATTTGCTATGAGCCTCTAGGTCTCTTGATTTATGAGCTAGAATAGCTCCAGAAGTAAAAACAACAGATTTCTGGTACAAATGAGCAACACATTTTTTCTCTTGCTGCTCTGGCTGCTGAGATATGAGGCAGCCAAAGAACTTGTCCTGTTTGTTCCCTAGGAGCATCAGTCAACAAAAGCCAAGTAGTTACTGAGCTCTAAACCTGACATACAGACTGATAGGCAGTCTGTACCAGAACAAGTAATGCATTTGAAAGCATCCTACAGATGCAAAAGTAAACAGCGTTGTCTTTAATAAGAAGGACATAAGCTGAACATGTTATCAGTGATATTTTGACACTGTTCAAGCTCCAGAGGCACCACTCATAGTTTAAACAGAATCTCAAAGCTAGAATTTTCCCCTCTAGGAGTTTATCTACCTGATGTGAAAGAAGCCTTCTGAGTTGCAGCAGAGCTATGTAAGTTACACACCCACTGACACAGTCAATCCCACAGAGAAAGGTCTGATCACATCCCCCATAGCTCTTCAAGTACCATTGCAAACCGTACCAGAAATGCCTCCTAGGCCATCTGTAAGTGAAGGAGGAAAGTGCTGGGAAAGAATTTATATTTAAAGATGTAGAAATGCTTAAAGAAGACTGAAAAGACACCAGGGTCTTAAATGGAGACTGAAAATTTAAAATCTGCCAAAAATTTCAAACTCCATCCCTGTTCTTGCAGGAACATTAGAAATGGAATCCACTTTAGAAATGGAAACCTAGTTTCCTTCTTGTATCCAAAGAGAAGCTATGTGACCACATACAAACCAACGTATGCTGGGGTAAACAAGAAAAGCTGCAAGTTTTAATATATGATCAACATCATGACTCAGATGACATAACAATGATTTGGTAATGTGTTAATCTAAAAATAATATTTTTTAGAGAAAAATAGATAATAAAACACGGTTCTTGCTTTGTTTCAGGATTAGGTATACACTGGCTTCTATGGACACAAAGTAGTAAAATTGATTAGCAAATTCACAAGGGAATGGAAAGGAGAGAAGGCATGATATTGCTGTGCTGGTGCTAATCTACTACACAGACTGCCTTCATCGGAGCAATGAAATCTCTTCTGTGCTACTAAAAGAAGTGTTGAGAAGAGGCGGAACAATGACAACACGAATCTTTGGCTCCACAAACTTGTAACAAATTTTTCCTTACAATTTGCACAGAAGAAAACTGAGTAGATGACCTTCAGGGTGTGATCCTAAGAAACACGGAGTATGAGGCAAAAATATGAAGGTGTATGGCAACTTGGGTAAAAGTGTCCATGAAATATAAAAGTTCAGAGACTGAGATAAGGGAACATATCTCAAGAAATCAAATGTCAGTACAGTCAAAGTATTAGTAGCTAAGACATGATAGGAATTTACTTGGAAGGAAGATTTAGGGGACTTACCCGTTCTTAAAATAAACAATTGAGAATAAAAACTTAAACTGTCTCATAAGGAAATATGAAGGCTGCAATTCCATTAGCAATTAGTTAGTCAAAATAATGGCAAATCAGCAAAGTGAAACAGTCGGTACTGAAGAAGCATATCCACCCTATACTTACTTCTAGGGTTTTACTTTGGACTAGCTATGACCTTTAAGCTTCTATTTCATTTTATTAAATATATATTATTTTATTTTATTATAAATGCATTATTTTATTATATTATATACGTATATACACATATACATATATATATATTTCTTTTTTTGGGGGGAGGGGGGGAATGTCTCAGTGAAAACATTAGTATTTTTCAAATGAGGATTTTCCAAAAGAACTATTTTGCTACAAGATTTTGATCTGCTCTGATCCTGACAAGATGACAGCTGCAAGTCACCACCTTATATTACATGTTTGTGCTCAGAAACTCTAATAATAAGTCTACAGTAACACAGAATGTGGCAGACACAAAATAGAGTTACTAAGGTGAAAGAGATTCCTTCTCCTGCTTAATTGCAAAACAAAGGCACACCACTACCCTCATGAACCCTGGCAGTTACAGGTACCAGAAGCGGTTAGTACAGGCAGTTTGCTAGTACTTTCACTGCTTTAGTAAATCAATGTGTGGGTGTAGGTGCCAAGGCTTAGGAAGGGGGAACAGTGGAAGGTGGCCAAGACTGCCCTCGTCTGGTCAGGGTCAGCACTGGCCAGTTCCAGATAGCTCCAGCAGGACCCCAAAGAGCCTCTCAGCTGTGTGCACCCACTTCAACCCTCGGAGCAGTTCCAGAAGGAACTGCAGCCCACCAAAGCCTGCCTTGCAGCATGCAAGAATGTGAGAAGAAAGGTGAAGCAGAGGAAAAGTGTTATGGACTGCCAAGATTCTCGATCCCTTTCCCCCTCTGATGTCTCGTGGGGAAAGGAGTTGGGCATGAAGGACTAAAGTTGATGTTGCAGAAATTTGTTGTCTTATGCTTTTGTCCTTGTTACTTACTACCCAAATTTATTTTAACTGGTAATGAATCAAATCAGTTTTCCTCAAGCCAAGTCTGTTTTGCCTGCAACAGGAACAGGTAAACAGTCTCTCTGTTGTATTGCTTCATGTTGACCAACAAGCCTTTCCATTCTATTTTCTACCCCCATCAATCTGAGGCAGTGGTTTGTAAAAGCAACTTGGTGGGCCAAGGTTAACCCACCACAGTCACTTAGTACTGCTTATCAATTATAAAACAAAGTTCAATGACTTTTGTTGTCACTGAGCTTCTCTGATGTTCCATACCTAATATTTGTTTAAAAAACAGTGACTCATGCATTTAGAAGCATAAGTCACTTAGGTTGGAAAAGACCTTAAAGAACACCAAGTCCAAACATACACTTAACATAACATATTCACTGCTACACCATGTCCTTAAGCACCATATCCTCATGTCTCTTAAATACCTCCAGGGACGGCAACTTCATCACCTTCCTGGGCAGCTTGTTCCAATGCCTAACCACCCTCTTCTGAGAAGACCCCTTGGCCTTCTTGGCCACCTGGGCACACTGCTTGCTCATGTTCAGCCAGCTGTCAACTAACACCCCCAAGCCCTTTTCTGCCAACGAAATTTCCAGTCACTTTTTCCCATGCCTGTACTACTGCATGGGGTTCTTATGACAGAAGTGCTGCACCAAGCATTCACCCTTGTTGAATGACAAATAACTGGACACGACCCATTTATCTAGCCTATCCAGATCCTTCTGCAAAGTTTTCCTACCCTCAAGCAAATCAACACTCCCAATCAACTTGTTGTCATCTCCCATCTTCAGATAACTGAAAATCCGCTTTTGGACACATTTGCTTAGTATAAGAACAGTTAAGTTATGTAATATGTAACATGCTGGACTGGGCTATCTCACAATGAATAAGCCATCTCTTGATGGCATCACTTGAGATTCGTTCAAGTAAACGATGTAGTAACAATAGTTGCAAACAGCAATAACATAGAAAAAAAAACACTCACAAAAATTTTCCATTGTTTCTTGACCCAATGAGGATACGGTGCTCTGATTCCTCCCGAGAGATCCTCCCATGGAACCAAGGCATCTTCTCATGAGCTGTAGTGGCAATCAGTTTCTCCAGCTGAGGTTTTTGACTAATGATAGCTTGTTCAAGAGCATGACCCTATAGTGGTAAAACACAACGAGATAGTCAAACTGTGTTCTGCAATAGGAACCTGACAGATAGACTCCCAGCACTGTATTCCTTTTGGGACACCTAAATTCTGCGCATATTTGTTGTATGTGTAGAAAAGTACTAGTTGCTACAGAGACATTAAAAGAGAAACTACTATAGGCTATCTCAGCTATCACAAAGCTGAGATTTTTCCTTTATCTCTGAGAAAGAGAAGGAAAAATAACGAGTAACTTAATATACATCTGTCAGTCTGACATAGCTAGATATACTTTATGTCCCTGAGATGTCAGACCACATCTCTAAGAGCCTTGTCCAAACCCTCCTTGAGCTCCAGCAGCTTGGGGCTGTGCCCACTGCCCTGGGGAGCCTGTTCCATGCCCACCACCCCCTGATCCAGAACCTTTTCCTAACCCCCAGCCTGACCCTCCCCTGTCGCAGATACATGCCATTCTCTCGGGCCCTGTCACTGTCCCCAGAGAGCAGAGATCAGTGCCTGCCCCTACCCTCCACTGGGAGGAAGCTGTGGGCTGCCATGAGGTTTCCTTTTAGTCTCCACTTTATGGCAAAATCATCCTGGATTTACCTGCAAATTCCAAGTTTGTTTGACGTACTCTCTGATGAGATTCTCTTTTAGATCTTCAAAGGGCCCTGTTTTGGGTTCAATGCCTGGTGGTCGGTTGAAAGGTTTTCTCAGTAGGCAGACGAGGCCATCTGCTTCCTCTGAATGATAGTTAATGAGTTCAGCAGGACTTGCATGTGACTTCCCTCCTGCAATAGCATATGTCCCACTCAACTCCCTCTCAATTGTATAATGATGAACCTTCCTTCCATGGGCCAAGGATAAAGCAAAACCCCCCAGGTAATTCCGGCTTTGGCGAAGCAGGTATAGTCCATCGGTTAGCCCTCCCTGCACCAAATACTCCTCAGCTTCCTCGCGTGTAATATTGCCAAAGAAGTATGGCAAATGGTTAGCAGGGTTGGCCGGGGTGGAAGCCATGATTTGTTTTTTCCTTCCAAGTAGCCAAGTTAATATTTAATATCTGAAAAGAAAGAAGGAGATGTGAGTAGCAGCTGAAAAAAGAGAGGGTAAGTTCATTCATCATGAAACGGCAGTTCATTTGCAGTACGTTGAAATTTTTGAAAAACTTCTGAGGGGAAGACCAAATTTTTGCTTTCGTCTTACTAGAACTTATCTTTCTAAATGACAACAGCAAGTTTCTCCTTGTTATATACTGCTGTAAATGTTTCCTCAAACCTTCCTCTCTTTCCCTGTCCTCTAGTCTTTTGCCTAGCCATACGGAGCCCTGATATTTTCACTTGCTTGAATATCCCTACCCATCCCTTTGTTCTGGCCTTGAGATGTTTCTCAAGGGAAGAATGTAATTAGCTAAGAAAGACTGACAGAGAAGTTTTTCATTCTAGTTTTATGCGATTATAATTCCGCTTGTAACAGTAGCTTATGCCAGTAAGTAGGCTGAATATGGAGAGCTTTACCAGAAAACCACTTTTTTTAATATTAAAAAAAAAAAAAAAAGTTAATGTGATAGCGTCATCTTGAACAGTTTCCATTTTACACAGCTTAATTAGAACACAAAAGCACACTGCCAACAAAAATACAGCATCTCTGAAGAATAATAGTGAAGACAATATAAATGGCTTAAATTCTTAAATTCTTTTATTCTTAATTTAACAATAAAAAAAAAAAAAAACTTATGTATTTCTAAAAATCATGCACAAGGTCTCTACAGAACTCTAGCTGCAGAGAGTCTTGTGTCTTGTCTTCCCTTGAGCTATCCCAATCTGTCATGACCCTGTCATCCGAGAAATTTAGTTTCATTAAGCTCCATGACACATTTACACTGCCTGGACAGCTAGGTATTGTGCTGAAATTACTTCGTCATTTTCAAGTCACTGAAACATAGGCATCAGAATGGAAAAGCTAGATTTTATTATTTGTATTAGTGATGTTTAAATGACTGTCTGATAGACACAGGGAAGAACACCCCAGCTACCTGCTGACATTTAAGTGGATAGGAAGTGAAAGGATTAAGACACTAATAAGTACTGCATTCTTGCAAGAATACTTCCAAGCTTTTTTTTTTTCTTTTTTTTCAGATGAAGTGATGCACAACTGGAATTACTTATGCCATCTCTAGCTCACTAGCCAAGTCATGAATTGTTTCCTGCAATCTTATAAGTGTTCATATACTTCCTCCTCCAAATTCAGTCATACTTCAACCAGGACTGGTCACAGACTGTTATATCCACAGTTTATGTGGCATATGAAAGAAGAAACTGCATTTAGGATCAGTTCAACTTTTTTTTTTTTTTTTTTTTTTTTTCAGTCTAGAAAGAACCATTATTGAAGATAAACTCATGATCTGAAAAATGACTTTCAGAGAATATATGAAATGCTGAATACAACTAGCAGTACATGCTTATGCTTATTTTGTGTTACTTAAGTGAAGCTTTGCCTTAGGAACTATGTCACAACTTCATTGCCAAAAATTTGTCTTTCAAGTTCACTTGTGACAAGTTAATTCTGAAATAGTCTCAGGTTAACTCAATAGACGACAGCCTCTGTTGCCTATAGTGTATTATGAAGATTTTAGGCTTACTAGGAAATACTCCATCAGCTTTATCAAAAGAAAAACACTGCTGTAAATCTGTATTTAAAAGATCATTGCATTTATAAGATCTTACATTCTTTTTTTCCATGTGTGTATACTAAGAAAAATGTACAAAAAATCAAGGACATCAACCTACACCCTGTTATCTCTTTTACTCAGGTTACTGTTACTCTCTTACTCTCTTTTCCCACCTTACATTACCTTGAACAAAAGCTGACAAAAGGATCAGAAGCTCAGTTCCTGTTTATATTGCTGTGCAGGATCCAGCAGCAGAAGTACTGTGTCCTTCACAGTTCAAATGAAGGGTAGGATTTTAGGGAAGCCAGGCAGCAGTCTGTGGAATCAGCATTAAATAATTCAGATGTATGTCAAGGGGGTTAACAGACCTCTCAGCCTCTCAGCTTGCAGCTGGCCAAAGTGTGCAACTGAGTCTTGTGAGCATGGGTGGAGAGGACTTTATAGAAGGCCACGTAAGAAAGGACAGTCCCTGCTGCGAAGCTGCAACTGAGGAGCGGACATCCTAAAAAAGAACTTTCTCAGGGTGCCGCAGGCTGACATCTTCCCTGGCAGCCCTGCTGCAGGCATGGCTGTGGCCTGCTCAGCTCATATATGTCTTATTAGCAAACCATGGCCAATCTGATGTTTCTTGCACTTAGGTGAAGAAAAAGGAGAGAAATACCTTTACTACTCTGTGAATATGTGGGGTAGGTGCAGTAAGGGGAGCACACAAATCAAATCAACAAGGCTCCCAGGATGCAGAAAACTAGACAGCACTCAATCAGGACTGAGACTGTTTTGCAGAAGAGAGAAATCACGGCTGCAAAGCTACTGCAGACCTACAAAACAGAGCAGTATACAGCTTATTTATTAACTCTTGTGGTTTGCATCAAAAGGTTACTGATTTAAGGTCACTTTTTATATTCAACATAAGCTTCCCGGCATTTTTCTTGTTAAAATTTCCCTCTATGTTGCCTTTTAAATCTCTAAGTTCTGAGCAGTCATGTTCTTAGTCCAAATCATCTATTAATAAATCTCTTTGTTTATTTGTTGCAAAAGAAACCTACAACTGATGAGACAGAACAGGGTAGTTCCAAATTAGTCACCACAAAAATTCATTCCCGGAGCTCCTCATCTGCACATTCATCATTCAGACTGTGGGACTGGAACTGGTTCCTCTTACTCTTGCTGGAGCTTGAAATTTAGTGACTCCAAACTGGCTGATCTGATAATGTAATGATATTGGCCTGGACTGTTTTACTATCCACTGGCCGGAGTTCTTCACACAGTTCGTCAATGTCATTTCAAACCCATTATGATCCATTTTAAGCTAGAGAGAAAGAATCTGTTACCTTCAGCAGCCAGGTTCAACTCTGCAAGTGAAAGGATATTGGTCTTGACAAATTCAGTCTTTGTATGTTCCTGTAGATTCCACAGTTAGATTTTTATAGTAACTGAAGAGTTTGTGGATTTGAGTCAGAGCTTCACTCAACTAAACAGAGGCACTCAGAAATGCCAGCACTGTATACACAGGTATAGTACAACCAAAATAAAATACACGTATTTAACTGCTGCTAAAGATTTTCCTTGTAATGCCTCTTTTCTTCTTATTGAGCAACCTACTTTTCCTTAATTTCTTTCAAAGTTGTATTTAATCATGGCAAAGGAAGAGAAACAAAAGATCAAAAATAGAGGTTTTAATTATAATTCTACAAAGATACAAGCTACTGTAATAGACACTGAAATTAATTCTGTATAGTTATTTAAATACATAGATTGGGTTCTGTCCTCTATATTTGACATAAAACCAAACTTCTTTATCCTGACAAAGTATCAGCCATGATGGCGAATGGGCAAAGCACATCAAGTAACTCAGCACCACGTCAGCAGAAGGGTAGAGATACTGGGCAAGTTGTACAATCATTCTGCTCTACTGATCAGTCACACTGCTCTGATCCATTTGTTAGAAGCAGACACTGTCTAGACATTTGCAACAAAGGAAAAAATATCTTTCACTTCAAACTTCTTTTCCTCTTTCTTTTTATCTCCAACTAATGAATAGTATGCAAAATTCTCCTTGAAACACCAAACTAACTACACTGTGAGCGTGGACTTGTTTTGTATTAAGTAATAGACTACCAGCCTTCAAGCAGTAAACCAGTCTCCTCTCACACGGCTTGCTCTTGCTCCATCTCTAAAACTCTCACATGCCCCAGCCCAACTACTCCCGCTTCCTCTTCATCCACTAACTACTGGACAGGTAGGAAACATGCTGCAGTTATGCATGTACTGGTTACAGACATACAAAAATGGATACACGTTGAGCTCATGCTTTCAGCAATGGAGCAACTGTGTTGGTTTGTTCTCCTCTGTGCACATTAATTCCCATAAATGATTTGTTGGACTATCCATGAGACCCCCTTCTCTGAGGAATTAGGGTAAAATTGAAGAGGTATCGGGGAAAGATTGACAGGATTGTAACTGCATAAGCCAATCTCTTTAGAAAACCAGGCAAAAACAGTTGAAACATGAACTGGCAATTCACAGCAAATTCAGGACTCTCCAAAGGACAAGAAATACCACAAAACCCAAAGCAGGTTCTGGACCAGAGCAGGACAATGACATCTACCCACCTACAGGGTTGATGTGTATTTTCACAATCAAATTGCCTACAATACCCTAGAATTGCCCAGAACATTTAGTCAATAAGACTTCATTCTTTAGTAAACTTTACTGTAGAATCATAGAATCATAGAATGGCTTGGGTTGGAAGAGACCTCAAGGAACATCGCAATAATTCCCTATAAAGCATTAAAATAAATTTTCACCTTAATGTGCTCCATGCTCTGACCAAAGGGCATCATCAAGACATAATTCTGAGAGGAAGACTGTGGGCAATAACACATTCTAGGCACAATGGATTCCTCTATAAGCCAATTAAATTTTTCCTGGTAGAAGGATTGTCCAACACATTGAACAAAAGAGCAATAAAGAATTCCAGGTGGAAGACCCGCTTCTTTGACTTTGCTTTCATTACCACACCTACAAACTCGCCTCCCCTCAAAAAAAAGACAACAAACTGAAGCAAAATCACCCAGGTTCCTAGAAGCCTATCCATGTAAGCTTGTTACTTCTCACTCGAGCCAAAAATACAAGAGAAAATGTAACACTTAGAATGTTTAGTTGTGCTGCCTATTATGCCCTAAATTAAAGTTATTCACATCCCATTGTAATGAGAAAAACGTGTCATCTCTGGATTGCCTCCTTTCATCTGGCTTCTTTAGGCACCCTTCTGATGGTACCCAAGAGAACACAAACTCTCAGACAGGCTGCATGCCTATTGCCAATACCTTGACAGCCACATTCCCTGCTGTCTTAATATTTTCCAGTAAGAGGTTTCTATTTTATGAATTTTCATCAGCTGTTTTGAAAAGGATGTTTCTCTGCTATGACTAATGCCTTCTGTCACAGGTACATTTTAAAACGTTCCTTTTTACCAGTTTATAGATTCTAGAAGAGAAAAAAATCCACTGGTTACAATTTAGGTAAAACGATACTAGCAAAGATGGGGGACTACCTCTTAATTCTTCAGAACATACAGTTCTGGAGAAGTTGAAAGCTCAAATAAACAAAAAGGCCTGCTATAAAAATTTATAACAAAGATTTATCAATTATCACTGAAAGAAAAGTAACACAAATCTTATGACCTCTTGGATTTCATAAGCCATTTATTCATATATTCTCCAGACAACAAAAGCCAGATTTGTTTTAGCAAAACAGGCTAATGATGATGGATTTCAGACAAGGACTCTTTACCATCTTTAATATATGAGAAATATTCAGTGCGTGGCAACATTGGGAAATGTTTGGACTGATGCAATGACCCATGGACATGCAAGGAGCCAAATACACACACAAAAGATGAGATAATGGTTAAAAATTTTGGAAGAATTTCAGAATTTGAGATGAATGTTCTCTCTGGCTGGACTTCAAAGTTTGCCTTCATTTCTGGACTTTCCAGTAATACAGTGGAAGATCAGTAACACAGTTGAAGAAAATGTATTTTTGTATATATTCACTTTTTCCTCCTCCTCTAAAATCCTTCAGGGGCCAAATAATTCTTAGTTCATCAAGTAAGCACTGTTACAAATGTGAGACTCTAAGATGGAGATTCAGACCCAAGGGCTGAACGTAAGTCTTTATTCCCAAGAGGCTGAAGGAAGCCTGGCTGCTTTTGTCAGGGATGCACCTGAGTGTAGCAGCAAGAAGCTCTGTAGCACATCTTTCCCCAAAGCTGTGAAATTAACTTTTAAGGGAGCTAAAAATGCAAGCACATATAATGGTTATCTAACATGGGTGGCGGGGAAAAAAAAAAAAAAAAAAAAAAAAA
>VXAV01002437.1:30843-77990 GCA_013399715.1 Alectura lathami | reverse complement strand
GCTGTTTTTTTATTTTTTAATTGGTTGTTTTTTTTTTTTTTTTTTTTTTTTTTTTTTGTGGATATCTATTTGCATATCCTACCCCTGCTTATGCTCCTTCACAGAGAGAAATTGTAAATTCAATCATAGAGCAATATGAACTACGATTCATTGGGAGATGATAGTGCTGTTTGGATGCAGAAAGTAAGTTAATCCTTAAAAAAAAAAAAATTGCTTCATTTGAAATTAACCTTTTCCATGCATATAATGCACTTCTGGTACTGTAAAATACTGATAGAATGAATATGCCCAGCTTAATTATACTCAGCATGATAGAACTGAATCAATATGTGTTGAGAAAGGTATCCTAACCCTCCTGCCACTTAAATGAATGTAGGTTTATTAACTAAACATTACAGAATCCAGGGTTTCCTTGGTTCATTTTATAAGCACTTTTAATGCTTACTCTGACTCAGTAACATGAATGGCTATAAACAGAGATCTGCAAAACAATTGACTCAATATGCAGCATGCATGTTGCAAGTGTCCAATTATGTTTCCCATCGGAAGCTAGACACTTTTTTCTCTGGTCACAGTGGAATATTCTGATCGAATCACAATGCTTCAGATTTGTATCACAGCTGAAGGGGAGTATACAGTAAGGTGCTGTATGGGAGCCTGGGAATATGTTTTGTAACTACAGTTGGAAGTAAGAAAAAAGCATGGTTTCTCAGAATTTTCATTGTAAATGGGAAGTAAAGCAGCTTCATGTCTTAGTACTTTAAATTTGGAGGCCCAAGTATTTGCCTGTAGCAAAATACCTGTAACCTCAGGTGATGAGGTAAAAGCTGAAATGCACAATTTGAGATCTCACTTTGAAAAGCTCATTGAAGGATAAAAGCCTTACATGTTTTTCGCCAGTAGAAGTAAATGTCATGGAATGGTGCAATACTCTGTTTATGCACTTAGTATTTGTTCATGTATCTTCACTGTAAATAAGGAGTGCCATGTGATGTGGAGTTTTGACACGCAAGTAATATCTGTTTCATGTAAAAATATCCCATGCAAAGTAACTAGTTGAACCTTTCCTCAGCAGCACAAGCGTTAATTCTGAAATTCCACTATTCTCCAGAGATGTCTGGTGTTCACTTCTTACAGGTAGGTTTTGTACAAGAAGTACACGGTGCTGGTCTGCAGTACCATCTAATCCTAAAAATACAGACATTTGTTTTCTGTGCTGTCATAAACACCTTCAAATTTGCAAACCTTCAGAAAATGTTAGTTTATGTGTGTTTCAGTTCCTAAAATTGTTCACATTTGAACAATTTTCAGAAGTATGTGGTTGGCAGCAGCCCAGTGGTTTCAAATTCAATTACATCAGTTGTGTTCCACTGCTTGAAGCAGAAAAAGACTAAAATTCCTTTTTTTTTTTTTTTTAATTTATTTTGTCACCATCATCTCAGAGGATAAACAAAATGCAAGATCTGTGTTAATTATATTTTCTGGATAAATTTTAAAAGTTGCACAAAATGTCCTTTCAGAATGTATTTTTTTTTTTTTTTATTGGTTGGCCTGTGGCAACCGAATACATAAACACACACTGCACAAATAACAGTAAGCACTGCAATGTGGCCTGTAATCAGCATAGATTCAGTGATCATTGTAGCTGAAAGTCTCAAAAAAGCAATGTGTTTAATCAAAGAATAAGGCATTGGGAATTTTGGCCAAATTATTTAATTTAAATGTCTCATTTACCCCTGAATTCTGTCATGGAGGTAGAGAACTGACAAGGCAGCTGTGAAGAGAAAGAAAGGTGTTTTTTGTTAGTTTTGGTTTAGGAGGGTTGGTGGTTTTTGTTGTTGTTGTTGTTGTTGTTGTTGTTTTGGTACAGTATTTTGAGCAAAAGTGGTCTATTCAGTATCTGAATATACCACGTCATACTTTGGAGATAAAGGATCTGGCAGATTTATTGATTTCTATTACAGGTACTATTATACTGCACAAGTATGGGGAAATTATGTTGCTGGATTTGACCTTTCTTACAGTACATGAATGCAAATGTAAGTCTGTTCTGGAAAGTATGAAAATCAGTGAAACATACAGTACAATCCCCCCTTGGTGGGCTGCTGCAGTGCTTTCAAACTCTTTAATTCTGAGAATTTCAGAAGAAAAGAGATGCCTACTATTTTAGCCTTCATTTTTCACTGAAAAGTAATCAGATAATGCAGTTTTTATACTTTTTCATTGTGACTTTTCTGTATCACCCATTAAAATCGTGGCCATCTCTGATTTCCTTCACTTTTTGCACTACCTGTTAGAGACAGAATGACATGGCATCTGTTAAAAGTGTCATTTTAACAATTCTTGTTCTCTTTGTCCTCCAAAGGGAAGGGCTACGGACACAATAGTTTTTGTTTATTATTTCCACTCCATCTTCTGATTGACCTTTATCATCTTTCTGTTCAGTACATTAGGCTGAACTTTCTCAGAGCTGAACCTAAAACTGTACTACATTTGAAGTAGTTTTACCTGTACCATAGCTTCCTTTCTTTTTCATTATTACGTAGGAATCTGATTGCATTCAGCAGACTCCTGACTACAAACTTGTGCTCATACTTGTCCTGGCCTGTGAGTCCAGAATTGTGACAACAGGGAAAAGGGTGAAAGGATCACTGAGAGACCAAAGGAGTACAGAATCAGCTTAAATTAACTGTTTTTGGGGGAGGATGTAAATACTAAACCAAAACCAACCAACCAAACAAGCAAAAACCACCAGAGGTAAGTCTTACAGATACTGGAATTGTGATAAAAAGATTATAAGATGACCAGAATTTACCTCCCTCATCCTATATCTTTTGGATAATGGTGCCTGCTTTTAGAAATATATTTATGTAATATATGGTTTAGAAAAAGTTCATTGTTTGATTCAATCATTTTAACACCACTGGTTTCAAGAGAGCCCCAGTTAACTTACACCTGCCCTGTATATTGACCTTTTAATCCTTTCTTGGAGGATTAGAACTGAAGTGAATGTCTTCCAGCATATAATTTAGGAATTTAAAATAGTTTTGAAACGTCTATTTCAATATTTTAGATTATACTCGTCAAGAATTATTCTTTTTCAAGGTGCAATATTTTTACATAGATTTTTCTTTCTTCATGGCTGCAGTGCCAGAGGGTAGAGTAGGTTGCTATTACTGGCTGTTCAGGCACTGTAGAACTGCAGAAAATGCAACAGACAGCCAAGTCTGATTCTTTGAAGTTCTAAAAAAGGCATGATGTAGAATGTGGTATGAACCCTCCTTTCAAGCTTTCTTTGGGGCCCGATGAGATGGGAATCTATTCTGGTGACTGAATCCTACCTCAGTATAGCTTTCTGTTCTGAATTTCCAGACAGACTGATGAACTTCAAGAGAACATCTAAAAAAAGACATAGGGAATCTCATGGCGAAGTTCTTTCTTATTTCTGAGATAAATGCCTGCATATGGTATTTCTGAAAATTACTTAGTGTGTAAGTAGTGTCTAAGGAATAAATTAACAGAAGAGTTAAAATAACTTGAGTTGAACCATTATGTTCAATAAAAACTGTCTTAAGAATTCAAGTAATCAGCAAAGTGAGGTAGTTTGACCATCAGGTCACAGGCAGCACTCCTGGAAGTAACAGGTCTTCATACTTCAAGCTTATTTACTTCGTAGTGGAACATGTTAACTATGGACTCAATCAAAACGTTAGGTAATACAAATACTTCAATGAAGTACTGAGTGATGCAGGTTTTTAGGAACTGTATTTAAAACATGCATGTCTTTTGCAGACTAATGTGTCCTAACTGGGTAAAGCAAATGGTATGGAGTGTGCAGTCCTTTCCAAAAGCAAGCAATGGAGACAAGGGTACTGAGCACAGAATGGAAACTGTCAGTAATGTGAGGCCACAATGCGTGGCCAGTTGCAGAATATCTGGTGGAATATAGTGGCTGGTAAAAGACTAGAGTGTGATTTGGAACTTGTTTTGATCAGTGTAAATTTTGTTTGAATAATGTAACATCTTATTCATCCTATAAAAGGACAGTTAAAAGCATTTTTCTTTGTTCTGGCCAAGGATCTGGTTATTTGTGCTGATGCTTTTTCAGAATTACTGCCTCATCAGAGAGAGGATGGCAGTCCTATGCCTAGCTGATGATAAACTGAGTCATGCACTCCTGAACTGAGTCTTAGATCTTGCTCTGTGGAAAAAGAGCAATACCAGAGCCTGCAGACTGCTGGCAGTATGACAGTGTCTCTGCGTCTGATGCTACAATTAGCATTATTTGACCCTGAAAACTGGGCTAATATTTCTTTTAAAAAATAATGTATAAGATTACTGAAATCATTACAAAGGAAGAGCAGGTCTGGATGAGGGCAATGAAGATGATCAGAGGGCTGGAGCACCTCCCCTACAAAGGCAGGGTGAGAGCTCTGGGATTATTCAGCCTGAAGAAGCTCTGGGGGACCTTATACCTCCCAGTACCTGACTACAAGAGAGCTGGGGAGGGACTCTTTAGAAGGGCATGCAGCAACAGGATGAAAGGGAATGGCCACAAACTGGAAGAGGGGAGATGTAGGCTAGATATCAGGAAGGAATTCTTTCCTGTGAGGGTGGTGAGACACTGGCACAGGTTGCCCAGAGAGGCTGTGGATGCCCCCTCCCTGGCAGTGTTTAAGGCCAGGCTGGATGGGGCTCTGAGCAACCTGGTCTGGAGGGATGTGTCCCTGCCCATGGCAGGGGGTTGGAACTAGATGGTCTTTAAGGTCCCTTCCAACCCAAACCATTCTATGATTCTATGATTCTATGATTCTATGATTCTATGATTCTATGACAACCTCTGGCAATGTCCAGATAAGCTTTTGTCCATATGGACTTAGTGAAAGACTCAACTCTTTTATTATCATGTATTTTATAATTAGTGAAGATCATGCTGATATTTTGCAAAGTAATAATAATACACAGAAAACCAACAAAAAAAGAAATTGGGATACTGCATTTAGTCAAGCTCTCCAAACCAAGCAGGCAAGTAAATGTAAAATTTTGGGTTAACTGAAGTGTACAGACTGTACAACTATATTACGTGCCACTTCCTCAAATGAACCTCCAGCCTTGAACTGGATTTTGCAGCTTCAACTGGTATTCGGAAGAACTAGTCTCTTCCCAGAGGAAATGCCATGGTTGTCACATTAATTGGTAGGCCTTGTAAAGTTCACTGAAATAAAGATATTTCTAAAGAAGCGCATGAATCTCAACAAACAGGCCCCTTGCAATGAAATACCATTTGAAAGAATCAAACAGCTTCTCTATTGCTCTCTATTACATAGAGATAGGTGAAGGACTTCAGTTAAATCTTTCTAACTATTCCTCTCCCTCTTGCTTTCTCTGATAGCTCCCTTCTCTAGGGAGAATCCTTTTTGTGGTTAACCAGGCCAGATTAGCAATCCATCTCTAAGCAAATCTTTTCCAGCCAATATGATGCCATCCAAAATTTGCTTCAATAAATTGCTCGCCTATTCCCAGTTTGTATGCATCAACATAGTTGTTCCTGAAGTTATATCAAGAATATTGTATAAATGAAACATTCAGAAGCCATAGAGCAGTGAGTTAAACTGATCAGGTTTATCTGTCAAACATCAGCAAATTTAGCAGGGAAAGAACATTTGCTAGGTTTAGCAAGATCATGTTACTCACAGAATGATGAAGAAGTAATAGTTAATGCAAGTGTATTCTCTCTGCCTATGCCAGCAGAATTGACTTGGGCAGAATATACCTGCATTCATCCTTGTTCCAGGACTGCAGCAGTGTTACAGATGAGAAAGGGCTCATTTATTTAGAACACACTTATACAGACAGGTCCCAATTCTCAGCTCTGTAAATTGGCACATCTTGAAGTCCAATTCCAATGAATGTAGGCTTTTATGCACTGATGACCTTGTTTAACGTAGTTTATTTCCTAATCAAGTCTCCCCTAGAAATGGCAATAGAAACATCACCCTTCTTTGAGCTAGCCCTGAGATATTTTTTAAAACCAGCAAGAGAACTCTGATAAGCACAAAAGTTTTGCTGTCTTATATAGGAATATCTTATATAAAAATTCATTATATTACGAGAAATCTAATTTCTTCAGTAGATGCTATGATTGGAAAAAAAAAAAAAATCCACTAGCCAAGTTCTGTCTTCACCTGAGGCCCACAAAACCCTAGTGTCAATTGGACTCTGACACAATGAGGGTTACTATTATGACCATCACAACTGCCTGCATAGGTAGTTGGGGTCTTCAGGACAAAGTATGTTCTAAGATACACCATTTATGTCCCTGAATGGTTCTCTCAGCTTATTCTGAGTGGCTCAGTGTGTAGTAGTGTTAGGCTATACAGGCAGTGGGCTTTCTGATCGTTCCTAAATGCAGTGAATGTCCACGTATCAGCAGATCCAGGTACCAGCAGAGGTCCCAGAAGTATGGTCATCATGTCTCTGAAGGCATCACACTACAGTTTTTGGTAGAGCCAATTACTCTGAGAGAACTGCTGAGCTGAGATGACTGTGCTGTTTTTGATATTGGAGCTAGCTTATCTGGCACAGATTCAAGTATCTGTAGACAGTCTACATCGTGTTCTTTAGCCATACTCTAACTGACCCAGAGCCCATAAACTGAAGATGTGACACTTTACTGTGTCCAAATCTACATCTTTATTCAAAAGAAATGTTCTGAGAACTAACTTTTCATCCAGTAGGTGCCTAACAAGTTGTCCACACAAAAAAATTTCATGATCACAGCCACAGCCCAGGTCTTGGGAGGCCTGTAAGGCTCTAAACAAAGCCAGGTCCTTGCATATTGAGAGCATATGGTGCAGTAACAGTAGCAACGAGAAGGGTATAACTAGCTTACAGAAGTGGTATAATTTCTTAAGTTTTTCTTCTTTCTTAAAAACAAGTTTTCTTAAATAAACATGATTATGCTTTTATGAAAATGTGCTACGTTGGCATCCCTTATTTCTTTTTAGGGAAAGCAAATGCTATATATTGCTTTTATGTTTGCATAGCATAATAGCACACAGCCCACACAGTGGGTAATTTAAACGAACAGCAGGCATTCAAATTACACTGAAAAGGCTGTTATATTTCAAGCAGGGAACATTTTTATTATAGTCACATGCCTGACATCCTAGGGGATGCATACAATTTTTTTTTATATTTCTTCGTCTCAGACAAACACACAACCAGCTGTGATAAGTGGGCATTTCTGAGATGCCCATGAACAGTTTATGAATACAGGTACCTCACCTTTTTGATGCTGCCTTGTTTTGTACAGAAGAAAAACCGTATTTTGTACTCAGGAACAGTAGCATGAACTGCATGTGGGAAGCCTCATCACAGACAATCAGTGATCCACAGTACCATTCAGGGCAGACAGCTACTAATGACGTTACCCAGCCCAGTAAGCAGGGATTTGTGTACCAGGGCTTCCCAAAAGTATTATCACAGCAGTGAAGGGAGGCAGAAGCTCAGTGTCTTCAGTTTGCATTTGACCTTTTATCTTGCGATGGACCTTGATATAGCCTTGAATGTTTCTGTCTTGCTTTGGAATGAATCTAGCTATTTTTCCTGTAGTTCTCCTAGGACAACAACTGATGGCAGCCCTACACTGCATGTTTAGTGTTTGTCTGTTTTCTCACTTCATTAACTTCCTCCTTCCTCACTCTCACTTCCTCAATTCCAAGGCTACAGAAGCTGAACTTCATTAGTGATGCTCTCCCAGCTGTAGAATACTGGACATTCTTCACTGAAGAGCTGCCACCCAAAATAATAAGCTAAAAAAATGCAATTTCTTCAGTGTCCAAATGCCAGTTTTGCAAGTTCTCTACCACTTTAAATTGAAAAGAAACACATCTAGGGGTTCATAAAAATGCACCTGTTTTAATGAATGCTATGAAGCCTGTGTGCTCAGCTGAAGCAGCTGAGTGCTGATAACTAGGCATCAAAATAGGCAATTAAACTATTTTATTAATCTTTCTATGTGACTCAGATTGTATGTTTATTTCTCACTGGTGTGAAGCATACAGGTATCCAGAAATGCTACTAATAACTTGACTCTGGAAGCAGTCTAGCCAAAGGGACTCACAATTCCATGCAAGCAAGTTTACTCTCATCCAAGACACCACAGTAAGACTGCTTCTACTCCCTTTACTAGCAGCAGAGATGTATCTTCAGAATCCAGATATATCTTCAGAATCCAGTGAAAATGACTGAAATTTATGCTTGAGAATGTACTTTTAAATACCCTGGTTCATGAGGCCACAGATGCAGTCTCATAACAAACATAAGGAACTAGCAGGAGGTGCTAGTGTCCAGAAAGTTCTGCTAAGACTCTTCAGGGTCTGTTCTTAGCCCTGCCACTGTAGACTAGATGATCTTGGAAAAGTGAGTTCATCTTTCCGGGCCTCAGCTCTGCTCACAGGCGGACAGTAACAGCATCTGTCTTTGGATTATGATCTGACATCTTTGGAAAGGTTTGAAGATCTATAGGATTGCTTACTTGGCGTATTATTCAGAAGGGTAAATATTTTCCTCCAAATATGTAAGAATGATGAATTTCTGCCAAGAAATTTTGCTTGCCCAAAAGTGTCCCTTGGAAGATTGTTCCGAATACCTTGGATAACATTGTTGACAAAGTGGCTTTGAATTTTATCATGTCCACTAAAGAGCCTGCACTTCGCATTTGCTAAGGTAATTCACAGCTAATAAAGAAAAAAATGGTGTTGGTTTGGTATTTTTTTTGCTCCGATCAAGCCATTGAATATGGTATTTGTAGAGAAAGAAATTGTGTCTATCACAATTTCTGATAACAGTATTCTGATGTTGTTATTTTCTTCTATGTTCTTTAATCTATGTTTTTGTGTGGCTAACCAGTTTCATTCAAGATCATTTATTTTGAAGCATATACAGAGCCATTGGGAAGAAGGCTGTCTTTTTAAAAAGGAGACATACGTTGACTTACTGGCTTCTGCAGTGAGTCCACAGTGATGATATAAACATGGTGCAAGAGCAAGTGGTGAAATAATTAGGCATCACCCATGCCGAGACACTTTAAATAGCTATGCAGATATGGACAGGTGTACTGTTCTCAGAGAAGGTCTTGCAAAATTAAGACATTTAATAGACAAATATGTAGCAAGAATGATAAAAGAAATGGAAATGTCACTATGACATAAGGTGGAGATAGGAATATTCCTGTTGTTTTCATGGAAACTCCATAAAAATATGGCACAGTATTAGGCAGTGGCAAGGAGGAATCTGCAGAGATATTATCCACTGGCTTTCTCATTTCCCTTAATTACTCAATTTTCATATCTGGAAATGAATATAACTTTTTCTGCCTGAATTTGGTTGTTATTGTAGGATATCTGGCAGGGGGGCTGAGGCATTTCCCTGTAACACGAGTTGGCACTAGGTTGTTGCCATTGCCAGTACAGGCTTTCCTGATCAATGCCAGGAACAGGATGTGTGGAAGGGATAGTCTGATCAGCTTTCACTCTGACAAGCAATGTCAGCTAAGCAGGCTGCTGTACAGAAGCAGAGGAGAACACAGCCTGATTTCTGCACAAGGCTGTCAGAGCTGCCATCCTAGCCTGTTTGACCCCTTCACCCCGGGGGAGATTTTCACAGACTCAGCCAGTGCTGCTGAAATGCAGTCACGTGGCTAAGGCGTTATGTGTTCCTTCTTTAACCTTGACAGGTAGAGATGGATTTCAGTGCAAAAGACAGGATTCCAGTTCCATCCCCAGCTATTCTTCGCAAGGTGATGGAGCACTGCTTGTTAAAACATTGCCAGAGACAAATAAGATCTCTATAACGACAGAAATGCTTATAAAAGGATTGAATCAATGGAGCAAAGAGCTGACAGAATGGGACAGGGAAAGAGAAGCAGATCAGTTCATCACTGTACTACATGACGAACAAAAAGAAACAGATGCGCGTAACCTTGATTCACAGCATATGTCTTCCTCAGGAAGTAGATTCTCATTAATATTAGTACTAATATGTTTGTACACTGGGTCAAATATTGCTTTATTATTCAACATTTAATGATAGGGATAGGAGAGCAAACCAGTTGATGGTCAACAACCTGAAGACCATGGGGCCTAACTAAACAGATACCATTGGCAGCTGCACAGTTCTAGTATCCTCTTTACATCCTCGAGAAAGAGACGAAGAACAGTGCACTCCTCCAGATACAACAGCATCAAGGAGATTAGTGGAAATGATTCTTGCTACACATGCCCTCTGCATCTAATCTAGTTAGCAGAAGTGAGGGGTTGTACTAGACTTAGCCCAGAGTCAAGAGAAGAGCATTAAATAGTCATGCTGATATTTTGGGTATACTGCAGAAACCAGAGAACTGCTTGCAATGTGCCAATTTTGTGCACCTACACTACAGGGCTTCTAAAACAAATGCCATTTTCATCTCTGGACATTTCTGCAAAAACTCAAAAAATTATACTTCTGATACGAGGAAGAGTATCAAATTAGTGGTATTGAGGTCTAATTACCAATTCTCTGTTGTTTCCTGTATTGATACACTGATTGTACTCTTTATATGGACAGAAGTCCAACAGCAACTAGGAGCAGCAATCTGGCCAACAACAGAGGGCTCTTCTCCCCTCACCACTCACGTCCAATCATTGTTGCAATTGAGGGATCTGAGTGCCAATTAGATCAGTGATGTCAAGACAACCTATGATGACAGTTTCAGTTTAAAACAGGCAACAATAAGAACGGAAGACAAAATTGGGAATTGTGACTTTGGATAAATAAAACTAATGTATTTTGCAGAGGGTGTATTATGCTGTCAGTAATTTAAATGCCAAGACCTTTTGTTTGCTGCACTCCAGACGATTAATGGAGAATACTTACAGCTGATATGTCAACCAAATAACCATTAAAAGAAGACAGCAATGGCAAGGTACAGACTGTTCTTTATTAACAAATGAGCACCTTGTGAATAGGGATCTTACGAAGTACTAAAAGCGCAAAAGTAATTCTGATGACTATGCACGTGTATTCTGTTATGATTGATATAAATTCTAAACAAATATTAATTACTTATATTTATGTACATATGTTAACTACACTTAAAGTGCTACAAAAAATAATTTAATACATTAAACATAGATATTGTTATTTACCTTTATGAGCCTTATACAGAATCTCTTAATTTCTAGCTGATGGTAAATTAAATCTTTTTTCAATGATATTTAGTACAGTAATTATAAGTATTTCACCAGCCACTCAGTCTTTGTGAGCCCTGTAATGGATTGCACCTAGTAGCAGCTGTTAAATCAGAATGATGATGTTCTCCTTTTCAGGTGTACAAGACAAATAGGTAATTTACAAAATGAAGGACTGCACACCTATGTCTTTTTTTCACCTTGCATTGCCTCATTTCTTTTTTATTTTCTTTCCTGATTTATTTTGCTACAAAGAATTCTTAATGGTTTAGAAAGAAAAATGGTTGATAAAGCCTTATTAATAACATTAAATATCATTTATGCATTTGAAACACAGCATTGTCACTTTTTCATAAAGATTACACTTATTGATGTTGAATTACTGTTTTATATGTACATGTGTTTCCGCATCATTTAATGCCCTTCTCTGAGGAGAAAGGAAAACTGGACAGGACTGTGGGCCTTTTGTGTTCTCCACATCAAAGAATGTTTTTATTCTATTCTGCTTTGATTATTATGAACGTTATCATTATACTTTTCAGAAACAAATGTTGAATGTTGAGCAGTGCTAAAATCTGTTCCCACTTCACAGAAAATCAGGTTAAATGGAGTTAGCTAGAAATTTTCAGTGACAATAACACTCTCCCCTGTGTACCTTGACAGATACTAAAGTCAACATTCAATCTCCTTCAATTGCCTTTACAGTTATCTGACATCCCAGAAACTAGTGGGATTAAGCCCTGTTGTACTTCTTGTGTAAATCATCACCAACACCCTACTTGCTGTCACGTATTCAGAAGCAGGCCTTGGCCTATGCCCTTCACACAGCCAATATGGAAAAATGACTCCTCGTATCATTCCATTCTCCAGTCATGAGGTCAAAACTTGGAAATTATGTTTCAGAGTAAAACAGCCAATAATGGAAATTGCTAGTAAAGGCAAGTGCTTTCATCATATTGCAGATTTGATTAACAGTAAGAAAGCCTGGGCTAAAATCCAATNAAAAAAAGTGGTGTATGAGATATGGATATATTTTCTCAAGAATGCTAATTCCACCTGTGCTCTACAGGAGTGACATGCCTTGTAATTTTGCTGGATAAGCCTTTATGTGCAATATGATGTTACCTTGCGAAGTGATGAATTAAAAGACCACAGTTAGTAACACCAGTATCGCATGTATACACCAGCAAGGCTTGAGAATACTGGGGTCTTCCCTCAGAAGAGTCACTGTTTTAGCTTTCTTTACAACCACGTTTCACAGATCAACTCTGGCTATTAGATGAGGATTTAGTGTTAAAACAGACAGGGATTCATCTCTGTAACCCCAACTGAATCAAGCGGAGGACTGGAGTCACTTTAGCGTAAATGTTATACCCAGGAAGAATCTGGCCCCATCATCTCATGGCATTGGTGTACACAATTCCCACAGCTACCTGCTACACTACATGTGAGTTTTAATCAAATTTGCTTAACGCATAAGATGTAATTCTAGCATTGACTGTGACATGCCCCAGTGTGTTGTAAATAAGCTATGATGCACTTCAGCAAAATTCTAAAGATACAGTGAATAATTCAATTATTGTATTTTCAAAATGATATGCAGTAGTGTTTTATTAATTTTTTGGAGATTTTAAGTTCAAAGCACTATGCGGGGATTAAAAAGACCACGGAAATTTTATGCTTCATTCACAAAAGTGTGGATAGTGCCTAAGATTCAAATGCAGTGCACAAATACAAAATACAGCCTTTATGATAACCTATCCTGTAGCCACAGCCATAGTGTGCTCATGAAGTAAGAATCTAATTGCTGCTCCAAGTACAGGACATTAACAGATCCACAGCTGACCATCAGATGTCCTGAACAAACAGTCTTAATAATAATTTCTTTTTCAGATTAATTTATTCTTGTTGGATAAAAACACCAGTACATCTTTATTGAAAGAAAAGAAGACCTAGGACCTTTTGTAAAGATGATATTACAGCTACGTGCTGCTGGTGAAGCCAGCTCAGCTCATTTTTAAGCACAACTCAGAAATGCTGAGTGGGAAGATAAGATGTTATTATTATAGATCGAAGGTAGCTATTAGCCTTTTTTAAGGATAGTTATAGGGAAGAACTTGATCTCTTTATGACACTGCATAGTTAAAACAGTAGTTTTCCAGAAAGGCAAGAGAAAATGTGTGTATTTTAGCCAGGGTATGGTTTAGTGAGAGCATTCCAGAGAATCAGAAAGATTAGCAGGAAGGAAACCTCAGAAGAAATGTCAGCACTGAGCCTAGCCCTTGTTCTCTGCTGGCTGCTCTTTGTCAAGACTGTGTTCTACCTTGCAGAGGGGAAACATCTTCACAGCTTAGCATGCATTCTTCATCTTAGACTTACAGGGAAGCTGGACAAACTCTCATTTTTGCATGCTGAACATGGCAATGGACTGAATTTTGACTCAGAAGCTATACTTTTCATACACATGCTGTTTTGTGATAAATGTGCATTCAAGCTTTAGATAGCTCATATTTTGCTAACTGGAAAGGTCTCCTGTTCCTATGCAATACAGAAACACAACAATTGTATAGCTTGAATAAGGCTTTTCTTTGTGATGGAAGTTTAATGTAAATAGTCTCACAGGGCTTTGTACTCTTGCTCCTTCCACCTTCCCTTGCACTCAGCAACACATGGGGCACACTGGTTTGTGTTTTGGGGTTCCACCACAGAGGTCCTTGGGGTGGGGGGATTCTTCAGATGATCTTCAAGGTCCCTTCCACCCCAAGCCATTCTAACAGCGCAGCGAGGCCAGGGCTATACAACTCTAATAAAGCAGGACTGCACACCAGACTGAAGGACTCCATGTTGCCTCTGCAATCCATGTAGCTCTGCAACGTGAAGGGGCATCGGGGTGTAAACCTTGTGGCACAGCTCCCTTGGTGGATTTGCATCCCCTCTGCCCAGAGCTGGAACCCAGTGTTCAGAGCAATGCAGCCTCCTGGCCGCCTGGGGAGGGGAATTTCTTACCCTGCTGTGCTGCTGCAGGCTTGTATGTTACCAGCCTGGCTTAAGCCTGTGGAATTTGCTATGATTGCTCTGTATTCATAGCAAGGTGAGGCACGACTGGGATTTTGGAAGCCTGCATAGACTGGAACACCTGGACAAACCTATCGAATGCAGCAGCGTTACAAAGCCATTGTTGAAGGCAGAAACTGTCTTTCAGCAGAGATAGGAAGGGAAATCCCATACAAATATGCCTTGCAGTGCTTTGCAGTGCAGTGGCCCAGCACTCTGCTTGTGCTCAGAAAAATCCCACCATGACTGCAGTGGGACGAGAGCCCAGGTGAAAGCTGTAGGACTGGAGCTTGTGTATGCCAGAGCAGACGTGTACCTGTGATCTACAAATAAGAGATCTATTTTCTGTGGAAATGTAAGGAGATAATTACAACAGGCAACAGTGGTCTTTGTAATTGAAGGAAATGGTATTTCAGAAAATTGGGATTTTGAAAGATACGTTTTTGGAAGTTTGAACATCCATCCTGTTGGAATACAGTTCAAGAATTAAAGTCTCCCACACTTGCAGTGTCAATCAAGTGAGTAAAAGTTCTGGCAAGTTGCATCAGGTACTTTTATCATTTTTAAGGTGAGTTAAAAGATACATTGGTAACAAGGGCAGGCTTGCTGATGTCTGAGATCTGCTGCATTTGGAAATCACGGAGGAGCTGCATTGTTTGTAATTACAAGTGGGGCCGG
This sequence comes from Alectura lathami, assembly GCA_013399715.1. Lineage (NCBI taxonomy): Eukaryota > Metazoa > Chordata > Aves > Galliformes > Megapodiidae > Alectura > Alectura lathami. Next base: position 63,027 of record VXAV01002437.1, on the reverse strand, counting down.
ATCCTGCACACATGCTACATGGGCAGCACCAGAAAAAGCTGAATCCCTGTGTAATTAAGCTTTGCTTTGTTGCAGTAACTGCAGTCTCATAATACCTTGACTTTTTGTTTTCAGGACACTAATTAGCCAATCCGCTGAGCACAGAGGATTAGATTATTGCTGAGACTTGTGACAAAGCTGGTGGCAGCGCTGTGCTGGCAGGCTGCTCCAGCAGGCCTAGGGCTGGGGGCAGCACGTGGCTGGGTTTCAGGCCTGCTGTCTGGCAGGCTGAGCAAAACTGTTCGGGCTGATCAGCACCAGACCCTGAACCTCACGCAAATCACTTCCTTAGGGCTTGTTGGCCAGCACATGCAGTATCCTAACACACTTACAAGTCTGCGAAACACACATGTAAAGGAAAAACCTTTTCATTTCTGTGTCCAGCAAAAAAAAACCAAACCAAAACAACAACATTAACATGATGAATTAATGCTTCCTGAAAACAAGCAAAAGAAAGCCACCCTTTACCAAAACGACACTTTAAAAAATCCTTCTTGGTGTTGTGAGCTGAGTGCTCCACCATTGCTTCTTCCAGCACTCACAGCAAGCCTAAGAACTGAATGCTCTGCCCACCCCCGTGACGGGTTGGTGGATGCCACCTGTCCCCCACAGGGCAGCTCCCCGTCCCCCCTTGCTTCATGGCTCAGCCCAGCTCTGTGCAGAGGCTGAGAGAAACCCTGGTGCCACAGGGCTGTGAGGTGCCATCACCCCACGTCGAGGCCAGGGGCACGAAGAGTGACCAGCATCACAGAGTGACCAGATTTCACACATCTCCCACTGGACCTCACTTCTGCTTGGGGAAGAGAAACCCATTCTGAGCATTTCTGAGAGCAGAAACAAGCAGCTGAAGAAGGCATTAGGTTCTGTCTTCAGATTTTTCATAAAAAAAAATAAAGTTGGAAAAACAATGTACTTGCCTACATTTTTTTTTGACCGTAAGACCCAAGAAAACTGTTTTACAATGCTGTCTAAAACACTCACAGAACATTTATGTCATCTGCTTCCAGTGACTGAAATTTTGATGGGCTCTGTTGGACAACATCTGTTTTTGTGCTATGTTTTAGTACTTGATTTCTACTGTATTTTTGCAAATAAATGTTGGACCTAAGGGATGAATTTCTCAGCTAATATAAATCAGCAGAGCACCATTGATTTGAATGGAGCTATAGTGATTTATGCCCACTGGGGATTAGCCTAGCCAAAGGCTTTGTAACATTTTTAAAGTTAAAGGAACAGGCTTGTTCCCTATTTAGCTGCTGAGAAAATAAATTAAATAAATAAAAGGAGGAAAAAAAAAAAGCACAGATTAATTTAAACTATAGCTTTATGTGATGAACTACTAAATGTTTGGAAGGCTTGATGTAAATTTGTAAAAATGGACTGCATCTGGGGAGAAAGCCAGAAATTTGCAGCCCATACACACACACATCCATACGCATATTCCACACTTACTCAGTAGGTGGCAGTTAAAAGCCTAGATGAGCCGTGCAGTCGCCATTTAGGCAGCAGCACCAGCGGAGCCTGGAGGCAGTCCATCCGTGACAGCAGCGAGAAGCAGCGAGGCTGCAGCCGAGCCCGCAGCAGTGCCCAGCGCGGCCCGGGCGGCGGGGAGAGCGCGGAGGGGAGCGGAGCCGCTGAAGCGCAAGCCCCGGGCAGCGCTGCAAAGAGCCGGAGAGGACAGCGCTGCAGCCCCGGCTGCTGGTTCGCGGTCTTCTTCCCGGTGGAGGAAACCCGCGGCGGAGAGGGCGAGCAGCTGGTGCGATGACAGGCAGGGACTGAGCGTCTGGAGCCCTCTGTTCCCTCGCAGGTAATTATTTTTCCGTCGCTTGCCTACGTTGTGTCGTACAGTAAACATAGCTTTGCAAGGAGAGTGGAGGTCTTTTTGTCTCCTCGGACCAACATCCAGTCCTCACTCAGAAAAAAATTCCGCTGAAGTCAGTAGAGTTTTTCTTGAGTTACGACTGCAGGATCTGATCCAAGTCCTTAGCCTGTGTAGAGAATATGACATGCTATAGGCTGGGGCTGATACAGAAGCCGGAACCCAGTCACATCCATACTGACCAGGTGAACAACACTGTTTTCCTGTTTATTGGGGTGCTAGTAGTGAGTTCATCGCTTTTGCTTTTTCTTTTTCTTTTTCTTTTTCTTTTTCTTTTTCTTTTTCTTTTTCTTTTTCTTTTTCTTTTTCTTTTTCTTTTTCTTTTTCTTTTTCTTTTTCTTTTCTTTAACTGCATTTCATTAAAACTGGATGTGCTCAATTTTGCCCTACTTTATACTGCTGCCACTGCAGTGTTGCAAAGAGAGGTCTCCTTTCTTTCTTTTCTTCTTCCTTTTTTTTNTTTTTTTTTTTTTTTTTCTTTTTTTTTTTTTTTTTTTTTTAGTTTTAAAATGAAAGCTACATGTTGCCTTACGTGAGGAAAGAACACAAAATTGTTAAGCATTTCCTTGAAACAAATACAACTTTGCAGCATTCCTCTCACGTGTGGACAATATTTTGTTTGCTTGGTAGATTGTGCTGTTCTCAGTTGAATGAATGACAGTAAGTCATGAGGGTCTGTTCTCAAGTGTCTGTGAGTGACATGAATTCAGAGTTGGTATTACGTGTCTCTTGCCATTTTTCCTGTAAGGTGTGGGATGTTCTGTGTGTTGCTGCACTCAGTCACAGCTGGGTGAGCGCAGACTGGTGCAACAAGATTTGATGCGTTTCATTTTTAAAGCATTTTCTGAATCCCTTGTTTTTATGGGTGACTGATCATACATGGGTATGTAATGCGTGTTTATAAATGCAGACCTTGACAAATATGCGATGTGGGCATCCACGTACCTTTTCGTATAAATGAAGCTGTTACAGCTGCCTGCTGTTTTACTTTTGCCAGGGCTTATAGTTTATTGTACGTGGAATGTTTTCAGATTCCGCGATTGTTAATTCTGGGTCAGGTGGCTATTTTGGCTACTATTTTTTCCCCTCTTCTGACTGATGGACTTCACTTGGGCTTCAGGAGCTGCCTCCAGGGGACCCAGCAGTGCTTGCCAAACGCAGTAGTGCCCCGTTCTCATGGCACAGCATCTGTGCCATTGTTCAGGGGCTGTAAATAGCTGCACGTTTCATGATGTCTCTTACTTTGCACACTGCATTTGTAAGGCTCTTGCACAAAGAGCTGTGCAAATGCAAGATAGGTTCAAATATGCAACTACAAATCAATGGCCCCATGGAACTGAAAGTCTATGGGAATGATTGCAGTGTACAGCCATTTATCTTCATCCCCAGAAAGAGCGAAGAACGAATGGGTGTAAATGGGATGTGAATACACTTAGGCTGGATGGTTTCAAACCATTAGAGCACTAGGCTGCTGAAATTACTTTCTCATTGAAGTAGTAGAAATAATAGGTTCTGAATGTTTTTCAGTTGGAACTCCATAGAAGGGGTTATGAAATGGTTGCCTTCAATGGCAAAGAGTTGAATTTGATACTCCAGTAGGTCTCTTACAGTGCTTAATACCATTCCTATTATTCAGTGGAAGTTGTCTGTGTTGAAAAATCTATTTGGAAATGGATCAGAGTCTTTGGAAGCAGTTTTCCACATGTCTCAAACCAAACTCCAACACAAGCATATTTCTCTTCTTGGTTTTGCTGTACTTTTGTTTGCACCAGTGTGGCCCTACAGCAGATACATAAACCCTGATGGTTATCAGACTGAATGATATTTCCTTCTCATAGTGCAGAGCAGGTCTATGTGGAAGGTAACTGGAGTTCAGAGGGAAGGCTCCTTCTGCCCAAGTGGTCAAGATTATATCACACCAGCACTACTGCAGTCTGCAGTATCAAAAAAAAAAAAAAAAAAGAGTTGAGATGTTGAGATAGATATTGACAGTGCTGATTCTGAGGTTGCTGCTAGTGCTGCTTCTAGTTTCCTTTGAGCTTCACCTGATAACTTTGCTTTTGTGCTAACCAACACATCTGCCCATGTAAACATCCCACCATTGTGTGTGAAAATCAAAGACACACCTCTTCATTGCGATGCAGTGTGCAAGGTTTCTTCAGGCTTAGCTTACATTAAAAAAATAGCAATAAGTATTTGGGCTTGAAGAAGCTCTTGCAGAAGAAAAAGACCCTATTCAGCTCTATATTCTCTTTTCTTCTACTTTATTTTCATTTTAACCTAATAATTAAGTTTCTTACTTCTTGTTTTTTCATGTTTCTTTTATTCAGGAGGACACCACTACATTGGGTTACTGTCCATTTGTAGTGAATCTCAGTAACTATTCTGTAATAACTAAGGAGATGCATTTGAATCTTCCAGCTCCCAGGTGGCATGGGAGTATCAGGCCATTTGCACATGGAAACTGAAGCAGTATTCACTGTGGAAGGTCTGGTTCAGTATGTGGAGACCCCTACAGATGTTTGTTACTTTCTCCTTAATATTTGGTACTATTAGAGCTTACTGAGGAATTACCAGTATTACATACTGGAATGGAAGCAAGATATTCATGCAATATATAACAAAATAAACAATATCAGAAATATTACTTTCCTTTTCAAATAAACAATTTTCTTAAGGATGACATTAAAAAGAAAAAAAAAAAAAAAAGGAAAATTTATTCTGAATGTTATTTATTTTCCGTTTAAATGATTGTTAAATATCAGTAAACAGATCTTTTCACTGCACTCTTTGTGTGTACAAAGATGTACAAAATTATCTCATTTTACTGCTGCAAAGGCAGTGATAAAAGAGCACGTGGCAATTCAACTGTATGTGTAAATTGAAACAGAACATACATGATTTTTCCTTTCTGAGAAAACAGTCAAAAATGCTGATTACGATATCATTCTTGAGAGTAAAATCAAAAGAAAATGAGCAAAATGTTAAAAAAAAAAAAAAAAAAAAGAGGTGTCAGGGCTGTGACAGACATCCTTTTCCACTCACACTGAGGTCAGGACCATCTCCTCTGAAGTAAATTCTGTGTATGAGAGAAAATAAGCCTCTGCTTTCTTTGACTGTGCATGGCTGCAGTACACTATGGCAGTGAAGTACAGTCCCCCTCATCCTGACTGCAGATGACAGGATTGGTTTCAGATGAATTGGGATAGATGTCAATGAAGTCCTCACAGAGATTTAACATCACTGTTTGCAATCTATGTGTAGGAAATCAGTCATGTGAAAAGAGCAAATCCATTCCCAGCTTACAGATGTGGCCCTCCTAAATGTTCAGCAGTTCTGCCTTAAAATTAAGGTAAAGTTAAAAACAGGAAAATGACTCTCTTTTATTTCTTTTTGTATTCTTCCTTGAAAATGTAGACTGCCAGCTTTTATCTGTTCAGAAAATGTAACTAATTTGCATAATCAAATATTGGCTGTCACTGATAGCTAATATATAACTGCAAACCTAACAAAAAACATTAGTTTTCTCTGTGTGTTCAAACATTAAAATGCAGGCATGTGTTACTGAGAAAGTATTTTCAATCTGTAGAATATAGTTTTTTGTAATTTTGCTTACTGCTACAAGGAAAAGAAATGTGAATTGAGAATAAACTACTCTTCAAGCAAAGCCTCCCTTTTTAATTCAGAATACAAAGTACAGAAACCTGGGACAGTGATGAAGATTAATAAGAAACTGTTTTTCTGTTTAAATATATACAAAATTTCAGTAACAAAAGTATTCAGTTTTGTGGAAGCCCTGAGATACAGGTTGCAAAATAATTATTGAAGAAAATACTCTTTGCAGTGTTTTTTTTTTTTTTTCCCCCCTTCTAAATTAGCAATTTGCACATCACAGACAGCAAATAGCTTCTTGTGAAAATTTAGAAACTACTACCAGAAATCTGTCACACCCCACATTTGTAATTTAATTTCTGGTTTCCAAACCTTATATTTGCGGAGAATTTCTGGTGAAAGCCCAGTCTTCTTCTTAGCACATGGAAGCTCACTGACAATGGGACTGCATTGCTTAATCACTTGTCAGGATCCTTACTGGTCCTGAAACCACTGCATTGATCTGTTCACAAGTTCTTGCCTACCAAAGGGTTGCAAAATATATTACATCGGGTCGAGTTGGAGCATGCAGTTCTGGAGGGCTTGCCATGCATGGCATGGACTGCAGGGCAGGTAATGATACACTCAGGTCTAACCCACGTAGTTTTGGATGGAGTATCATTTGGACTGTAAAAGAATATCAGAAGTATCTCAGTGGTCAAGATAGCAATCAATTTTAAAGAGTGTTCTGCTATTAAAAAACTGTGGGACTGAGAGGTGAGACTGAGTCTCTGACCCTGTAAATATTTGTATGAGTGGAACATTTCAGTGGATAGCTGCTCTGCCCTACCCTACCCAGTGGCATTACAGGTTGAAAGGTGAATGTACAAGTTTGTAAGTTTTCCTTTATCTTTACTCAGGTAAGTGAAATCCATGGAAAACTGAGCAAAAACTACTTGGCCTGCTGCACTGGGCAGAAAACTTGTAAAATAAAAAAAAAAAAAAATCAGTCCCATAGTGATTTAAATACAATGGTGTTATCGTGACGTTTGTATTTCTGTGTGTGAATACACATGCAAAATACTTACATGCAGAGGTTTCTAAGAGGTTTCTCAGTGACTGTTGTCTCTACACACTTAAAATATTAACATATTGTGTTACCAAAATACTCCAATAGATAGATATAGAAGCAGTTCCAGTTAAGTTCATGAAGTATCTAACATGCCTAAAGTAAAGCTAAATTTAAACAGGAATTGAGTGAAGACATTCTCATTTTTTAAAGTTTACTCAATCCACTAGCTGGAAAGTGGCAACCAGTAGGACAGCAGTCCACCCTGGGTAAACTTTGCATATTGTTTCTGTTTGTGCCAGAGAGAAGGGCTTTTCTTGTGGTCAGTAGATTGAAAGATGATGGATCTCTTTTTATGGTACCAGTTCATTAGTACATACTTGTTATTAATAGATTAGTTCTGAAACATCTTGGGGCACAACAGAACAAATCATTTAGGCATACTCTAAATTCTAAAGCTTTTTGTTGATCAGACCTAGCATCTTCTGCATTTTGTGTGCATAAACCCTCAGCAGAAAAAGAAACTGACAGAAACTTCCTCAGAAGTCATTCTTCAGTCATCAGTCCTGCCTTCTTCAACACAAAAAAACACTTCACTTAAACACAATTTTTGATATATATGCTGCGTATTGCTCCTATAGAAAACATATCTAATTCTCTCCCCTTTCTCTTTCCAATTTTTCTTGCCTAGCACAACTATTGCAACAATCTCATCTAGACACATATTAGCCCCAAGAGCTAGTGAAGATTTCCTGACTGTTAAACTACAAGTTTGGTTGTTTGATTTAACAAGAGAAAACAAGTGCTAGAACTATTTGATGTGATAATTTATAGGAGTTCAAACCATTTTGAAAGAGTATTGTCTTGGGAAGTGAGATTTCCAACATGGACACCATGGAAAGGTGACAATTTGCTAAAAGCAGAGCACAGCATCTCTGACCACAGTATATGGGCTGGATTTTAAACACATTTGTCCTTAAGACAGATGTTCTTAAGACAATATTCCATTTCTGCAAATACAGCACAAAACTGTGACAAATTATTCTGTAGGACTATTATCTTTTCTATTACTTTTCTATGTTAGAGCAGCAATATGAAGGGAATCTACAAAAGCTGTCCAAAAACCTCCCTGAAAAAAAAAAAAAAAAAGTCTACAGTGAATAGGGAAGATCTTTGAAGACAGAGCGAGGATCCTGCCACTGGTGCCCAGTGCCAGGACAGGAGCCAGTGGGCACAACCTAGAGCACAGAACATTCCCTCTGAGCACCAGGCAGCACTGCTGTGCTTTGCGGGTGCCAGAGCACTGGCACAGGCTGCCCACAGGCTGTGGGGTCTTCAGAAGCTGCCTGGACTATGGTTGTGGGCACACTGCTCTGGGTGTCCCTGCTGGAGCAGGGGTTGGGTCAGATCTGTGACACAAAGCTTTTTTTTTTTTTTTTTTTTTTTTAATTGTATTCATAGAATTTTTCTCCATTTTCTCCATTGGTCAGTCTGGTCTGCTTCCTTCTGGCTAATGATATAAAGTATTAAACTGGCATTGCTTTTGGCTCAAACTGTACTTGAAAACAGCTGGCTGTTGTTGCCTACCATGGCCTGTTATGCCATCCAATACTTGTATTAACTCTGAAAATAAATCTGGAATTCCAAATGCTTCTTTTCAATCAGGTCTGTTTTTTGAGGGGGCCACAGCTGGTAACTTCTCCGAATGTCTTATATTATTAAGTTGCTTTAATTTTCTAACAGTTGAATGTTCTTTGGCCAACATGACTTGATACACCCAAAAATTTTCACATAATTTGTAACTGCTGCATCTACTGACCCAAAGAGCCCATACATCACATGAATGCTGTATATACATATTTCAGAAACAGTGTTCGATCAGATCACAGTTAAGGCCATATTAAAAACCAGATGACATTAATATCTCAGTTTAAGCACTTTCTTAAGGAATTTCCTGAAGTGGGACCTAACAGGCCACATCAGCAGACCCCATTTCCTTTTCATGGTGGTAGCATTTTACGTAGCAGTTACGCAGCTTTCTTTGGTAAACCTGTGTGTCAGTTCTTGGCAGTTCACTGCTGGGAATCTTGAAGTAGATGTTGTCTTCTCTGATTGTGCAATATGGCCTTTCCTTTGAAGAACTGTTTGTCACCATCATGCAGTGTTAACTGAGATCAATGTTCATGTTTGTCAGTGACCAGCTGCATAAATTTTGGTCTTGGAGGAAATCCTAACATGAACTTGCAGAATAATTTTAAAAACAAGCTATTACTATGAAACAACAGCAAAACTGGTGCTGGAGACCCAGAAATGTCTAGAAGCAACTAATTTAAATAATCATCAGTTTTTCATCAGCAGCAGTAAAACTACCTTTCCTGCAGAGAATGAGCTGCTCCTCTGAGAGTTACCGTGAGATGGAATAGCTGTAGGCAAAGAAGCCTTTTTTAAGACTAAAGCAAGATGCTTTGTGCAGAGGAGATGGGAAGACCCAGAGAAATCTTAAAGTTCTCTGGCACTGCACAAATACCTTGAACAAAATCCAGTAAACTGCTGTCTTCAAATGATGTGAAAGACTTTTTTGAATTTCAAGACTTCCTTTTGTTTTGTCTGGAAGAAGCTATGGTCCAAAATACTTCCCTATAATTTTGTCTTACAAAGGTGTCTAAAAAGTTATAACAATTATGTGTAAATAACATATACCAATATATTTTTATACATATATAATCTTTTTTTTTTTTCTTTAATCTGTTATCCAGCAATCTTTGTATTGTATCTCCCGACAAAAGTATCAGAGACTTAAATTCAAGTGCAAGGAATTCACCAATGCGTAAATAAACATTTTGAAAATTAGCCAAGATTTTGCAAACTGAAATTTTAATATCATGAAGCTGATTCAGAAAGCAGTTTTGCTCTGAATGCATCAAATAATTTTAATCACCTTCATTAGTACTGTTGTTCCATTCATAGGTACTCATGCTGATGTTACTTGGCTAGTTGTCCTCCTATTTTGTGTAGTTGTAATGCAAAAAAGGGAGGTGTTTTGAGTGGATGTTTGTCTGTGACAAAGGCTGAGCTCAAATATCAGTGACAAAGGCATTAACAGTGTGAAAATATTCTTCTCTGCTAACAAAGATAGCAACAACACCTGCATAAAAGCCAGAGCTGACATAAATTAAGCGTTACAACATTCCTGCAGTGAAGAAATCACAGTTTACACTAGCTGATCATCATGAAGCAGACCTTCAAAGAACATTTTGTTCAGCATGAGAATAAAAAAGTGCTTTCCAAATGCACTAGAACCACATGTTGCAATGAAAAGCTATTTTAAATGTCTTTTGTTTTCAAACATGTCAAAATTTCCATTGATAAGAGAAGCAAGTAAAGAAAAGGAAGGGAAAAGAATGCAAAGGACAGTATTGTGATAAAAGATGCAAACATCAGAAATACAAAAACCTGTATTCTTTAAGTCTGTATTCATTGGCATATATGGTAAAAATGCTCCCACATAAATACGTTTTTATAGACAAGTAAAAATTCCTTGCAGATACCCTTTTCCCTCTTATAATCTGTATATTTTTCACCTTTGATATGGTGAAATGGCCATCAATGATGCTGAAATCCATCTTATATCTAGCTGCATTTTTTCCTGTTCTCCGCCTTCCACCATGTGTCACTGCATAGTAGTGTCATCACTACATAGCCTGGTGGATTGTTGTTTTACACTGATGTAAGGTTTTGAACTAAATGCATTGCTCATCCTTTATTGGATTTTCATCGTAACTATGAGAATACAAACAGAGACATCTCCTTGGGCTTAATGAATGACTGTCATGAGATCATTTTACCTGAGGAAAAAGAGCTTTCAGGAAATTAATACATATAATCTGACAATTGCTGTATTGCATATCAGACTGACATAGTTAGATGACATAAAAGCTTGAGAATGGGCTCAGCTAAGACATAGTCAAAGTCTCTGATTCCAGCTAACAAACACAATATCCGATTTTTTTTTTATATATATAAAAATGAATGCTACCATAAAACATGCCATCTAGCCATACAATTTCAAAGGAATTTGCAACATGACACTGCATGGAAATCTGATGATGCAACGTAGTGAAAATATTTTGCAACAAAACCAAAACTGTGGAAGGACTGGAGCGTGAATATCTTTTTCTTAACTGCTTTCAGGCATAAAGGAGAAGGGTTTTACCAGCACTGCTGATCTGTATGATATTCTTATCTCATATTACTCTAAGGGTAAGTATTCAAGCAGGTTCATTTTCTGAAGTGTTTGAAGGTTTTTAATATGCAGGAACTGTTTCCCTATGCCTTTTCCAGAGAAAAGGAATAAATATATTATTAATTACTCAAATACGAACATAAGAGGCAAGTCATAAATGCAATGAGTAGACAAGTTAGACCAAGAAAACTGATTAAAGAGAGAAGAAAGTAATGGAGATCTAGTGACTAAATGCAGTACTAGTAACACTGATTTAGTAAATGCTGACATACTCACATGTACTTAGTCACCCAAAGAACATCAGGAGTTCAGTCCAGCTAGTGCATAGTCTGTAATGTGAGGTACCTTGTTCAAACATAGTCAATGCACATTTCTGTTACCTTTATCTAACTAACAGGTCAGTTTTATATCAAAAATACTCAGTGTCCTAAACTGTATCCTACTCTCTGAATAACCCTTCAGTTCTTTTAGGTAGCGTATCAGAAACAGCTAGTGAAAGAATACATTCTAAAGCAAAGGTTTACAGTTGAGCTTGAACTGGAAGCAGACCTTTGTACCAGTGAACAGCCCATTGATACGAGCCACAGTAGCTGAGCTAGAGCAAATTGAGCCTTGTGCCATGTGGTATATGAGGATGAGCTATTTGCTGAATTTTACAAATGACCAATTAAAAATGAAGGGTATGGATATATGTGATGAAAAGTGCTTTGCCTTTTTAAGTGAGGATAGTTTTGTGAAACCTGTCACTTCAGAGGATGCTAATGTATTTTCACTGTTGTAATTTGCAAAAACAGCAAAGGCAGCAACTGAGGCTTTGTTACACACATTCATGAATTAGCCAGTCCTTAAGCATAAGAAATAACTACTGTTTTCAATGTGCAAAATATGAAATGAATGGGCTTGCAAAGTATGCAGAAGAGAGGATATTATGCATTTGAAAATTCAAACTTCTTTCAGCTTCATTTTTCCATCAGAATACTGAAAGCTAATGAAACAATGTGGGCTTTGTCCTCTTGTGTGTTCTAGTTAATGTACTTTAAGACAAAGAAAAATCAATACTGTAATCGAGCAGTATAAAGCACACTTACAAATGTACTACTGGGTGCAAGCGCGCAAGTCACATGGAATGATTTTCAATGCGGGAGAATCTCTGACCAAAGACACAGAGAGAATGTGACCACATAGTAAAAATGATCTGTAGAAGTCTTTCTGCTCTGTGATTAGTAAGCCATGTGTCGGCATTCTGGTTTGTTTACTCCCAGCTCCTTAGAAAGACAAAAAAAAAAAAAAAAAGAATTTATTCATAATATTGGTGTAACTTCAGGACTGACAGACATGTGCATGGGGCAGACAGATCCCTTGCAGCAGTCTGGGATGGGGGCTGCCTGAGACATGGGGAGCAGCTCTGCAAAAAAATGCCCTGGGACCATGGTAGTTAGCAGTATGAGCACAGAACAGCAGTGACCTGGGCCACGATGAAAGCACGTTGTGTCTTGTGATGTATGAACTGCAGCCTGTTGAGTCACTCCCAGCACAAGAAACATGTCAATAACCTGGAGCAAGCTCTGGCAAGGCCACGCAGGTGGTCAGACCTGGAGAATTGTCCTGCCCTATGGTTCAGATGGGGGCATGACACAGTAGTCCCCTCAAAGCCTTCAGGGAGGCCATTGAGAAGCTGGAATCAAACTCTTCACAGCAATGAACCATAGGAGGAGAAAGATCCACAGGTATAACTGAAGCACAAGTTCATATTAGATAAAAGGGGGAAAAAAAAATTGAGGATAATTTGGCAGTGGAGCACATTGTCCCAGAAAGACTGTGGGAAATGCTGGAGGTTTTCAAGCCCTGATGGAACAGAGCAACCTTGTCCATTCCCATGGCTGACCCTGCTGTGATCACTAAGCTGGGAGACCTCCTCAGGTCTCTTCCAGCCTGAAATATCCTGTCATTCTACAACTATTTCTGAAGGCAGATTGCAAAATCTCCCTAAGCTGTTGATGTGCTTTTCTTCCCACTGTCAAGTTTTCCTCTTGTCTAATGTGAACTCTTCCTCTCCAATTTAAAAGCATTACTTCCTGGTTTTATTTATTTATTTATTTTTCCCACTTCAGATACAGACTCACCTTCTTGCAACACCTTACTTTGTATTTGAAGACTGCTGCTGTGTCATTTTGGATTCCCTTAGAAGGTTTTCAGACGTTTAATACTTCTTGCCATAAGTGTCACATTTCAGTGTGTTCTAACTTTCGGTTAACGTGTGCCATCTTTCTTGGAGATTTCGGAATATAAATAATAAAGCAAGCAGTTTAATACAGCAGGTATTAAGTAAGGTAGCTTTTTTAATTTTAATTTTTACTCATAGGAATTCACTGCTTTTCATAGCCAAATGCATTTTTTTTTGTCATCGTCCTGTAGTCTCTAGGCATTGTATTATCTGATTGTGCAGCACTTAAGCTGCTTCAGAGGTGAAATAGCCATGTTTTTGCCTTTTACCTTCTTGCTCATAGAAATTATTAAAATAGTTCTCATGGTAACTCATTCTCCGCAGTCACCTATGACTCTAAGCTCTATGGCTGTCCTGTTTGCATGTTCGCAGCTCTCCTTAGTGTAGGTTTATTCTCAGTGGCATAGGTTCCTGCTGGCTTCCTCTGTTCTCATTTCTTGCTAGTTACTTTGATTTTGCTTGTTTTCTCAACTGCGTGAGCAGTTTGCCCATTTTCCTTATTCCTCAGAGGGCTTTCGCTCTTATGTAAAAACATACAACAGTGTTTTCTGTGACTATTCCAGTGCTTGAATTCTGCTGTCAGAGAGAAACAACTTTGCTTCAGTGCCTCAGGGTAAACACCCTAATTTATTAGTCTTTCCTGTATTTAAACAGGTCTCTGAGAGTGACAGTGACTGCAGCACAGGAGGGATGGAAGGGGAGAAGCTGCTTTCTGCCTGAAGCCAGGCTGGATGGGCAGAGCTGTCACAGCTCTCTGCTGTGCCTCAGGACCAGCATCCCCAGTTGCACTGGTTATTCCGCCTACAGTGTGGCAGATGAGGAAATATCCACACATTATGTAAAGACAGATGTTTTCAGCTTACTCAGACATAAGAATTAGGACAGAATAGGTTGCTCTGGACAAGAAGGATAAAAGGGTATGCTTGAACAGCAAAATGAAGATGTTAGTGCAGTATTAGGCACAGCTTTAATCTAACTGGCACAGGCAACAATAGCACTGAAGATGGAGAAGCATAGAATTCAGTGTGGGCTGGCATCTGGGGTAAGGCTGTGGGGGCTCCGCTCACATCTGTACCTCTACATCAGCACTGCGGTTCCCCCTCTGCTAGACAAATAAATGCTAACCTGAAATTCTGCTCCACAGTGCAACCACTCCTTCAGCTGCTGCAAAGAAGTAGCTTGAAGGCTTTCCTGGCTCAGTAAGGAAGCACTTTGGGTTATTCTGGATTAGCTGCTACCTAGGCAACATTGTACCTTCAATCGCCGGTGGGGCACCTGGACAAGCAAATGGTATTTCACTTACACCCTTCTCTTATAGATCAGCTAATTTTCCTCAGAACAGACAAGTGTGCAACAAATTTTGCAGTTTGTCCCACGTATTTATATAACACTATGTCTAGCTTTGGCCTGAAAAGTGAGGATATCCTAGGTCAGTCATTTAGTGCTTATTTACTAAAATGTCATTAAACAAGAGAGAGACTTGTGCATGCTGTATACCTAATAAATTGCTACTGATACGAGAACAAATTCATTTCCACATTTATTTTAATTAATTCTAAAACAACTATAGCTTGCAACCCTGTGAGAGCTTTACCAGTTTTATTCCTTAATAATAATGACAATGTTTTTGGTTAGTTTTTGTCAAAAGTCATTCGCTTCAGGCATCACAGGGAATGCTGACATATGCATTTGCCAAGCCTGACAATATGCACCATTTTAAAATGTTGTGAAGATGCCTGTGCAGCCTTTCTGATAAGTGTAGCATGTCAGCAATCAAATACCACCTCTTGTGAAATAAACATGAGAATGAAAAAGCAGCCGGAACGTGAAACTGTCTCAACTTATCGGACTGTACTCTTTGACCCAAAATGAAAGTGGAAAAATGCATCAAAGTGGGCCACGCACTCCCAAAGAGAAAGAAAGCACAGTTGATGTTATTGTTGATTAATCTACAAATGCATTTTACAAGTCCTGAAATCATGTTGTCCAGGTGTACTGGAGATAAATTCTCTAGCTGCTGAAGAGATTATGTGTTTAGAGTGCTTGACCTTTGTACACGTATCTACCTGTGTGTTTCAACAATGATTTGAGACACTTTATTGGAATACAAAGAAGTAGTTCAGTATCTACAGTTTGTTCAGGCCACGGCCTTGCTGAAATGCCAGTTCCTGGACGTAGCTTTTTGTTTTGGTGATGGTAGTCCAGTAAGAATAATACTTAAAATCACAGTGTTCATTTTAAATAAGTCATGGAGTGACAAAGGTGGTCATTTGTTTCTAATCCAGGCCATATTGCAGGTCCAAAAGCTACTAGAGAGCTAAATCATTCTGTAACCCACTGCACGTCGTCTTAAACTGTTGCAACATGCATGCCATCACTTCCACTACATTCATTTACCTTATTGGGGAAGATGAGTGCAATCCCTAGAGTTAACCGCACTAATGTTGTTGGTTTTTTCTTTATTATTTTCTTTCCTAGATATTTTCCTCTAGCTGAACAACAGACATACTGAGAAACATGCCAGAGCAAAGCAACGATTACAGGGTTGTTGTGTTTGGGGCTGGAGGAGTTGGCAAAAGTTCTTTGGTCTTGAGATTTGTGAAAGGCACTTTCAGAGAGAGCTACATCCCCACCATTGAAGATACCTATCGGCAAGTGATCAGCTGCGATAAGAGCATATGCACTTTGCAGATAACTGACACTACAGGGAGCCATCAATTTCCTGCCATGCAACGTCTTTCTATTTCTAAAGGACATGCTTTTATTTTGGTTTACTCTATCACCAGCCGACAGTCCTTGGAGGAACTCAAACCAATCTATGAACAAATATGTCAGATTAAAGGAGATGTAGAAAGTATTCCAATAATGCTGGTGGGGAACAAAAATGATGAGAACCAAAATCGAGAGGTGGACAGCAGTGAAGGAGAAGCCATGGCCAAGAAGTGGAAGTGTGCCTTCATGGAGACCTCTGCCAAGCTGAACCACAATGTGAAGGAGTTATTCCAAGAGCTGTTAAACCTAGAGAAACGCAGGACTGTGAGTTTGCAAATTGATGGCAAAAAAAGCAAGCAGCAGAAAAGGAAAGAGAAGCTGAAAGGCAAGTGTGTGGTTATGTGAAATTACACTCACAGGAGTCCATCGTGCATTCTCACCTGCCTCGTATTGCCAATGCAAAGCCTACAGACAACAAATAACCATACAAGACCCTATTGATTAGTATCTGTTTTAGAAGAAATATGTGGAATTTTTTAAAAAAGTTACTGTTGTTGCTATGAAAAAAGCAAACAAAAATAATCCTCTCTGGATACCAGTGGAAAAAATCAGAAAAAAATAAAAATAAAAAACAGGAAGTAAATATTGGCCAAGATATCTAACTTTATAATTTACAGAAAAAAAAATATCTTTAACATACTGTGGAAGATTTCAGAAATCAACATCGTAGTATTTATATTCTCATGCAACTGCAATGGAAGGCAATGTATAATGCTAGAAGAAAAACATGCTCACGAGGAAACCTAGGACATACAGCTGCATGCTGGATGAAGTTATCATATCCTTTAAGCATGCTGTGGACAAACATTTCTGTGCAATTTTCGGTAATGACTTCTGGGGCAGCGTGCGTAAACTAATCTCTCATCTGCCAGATAAACTGTTCCTCACCAAAGCGAAGTATGGGGGTAGCACAGTTAAAAGGAATGGAGATTCTCTCTGCCTCCCCCAGCATTACACGTCTTTCTTGTACGATGCAGTGTTTGAAATGAAGGATGAAAAAAAAACAGCCCCTGTAGGGTAGATGGAGGCCATCTTTCCTGGACCCATCACTCCAGGAATGACCTGTACTTCTGGCCCCAAGATTTTTCGGAAGAGGTTTGCTGTTGGAGAGTTTCAGATTGTGTAAAACTGGTGTGCGTATGCCAGCGGGTTACTTCCTCAGGAAGGACTGGCTGGGGACTCCCCTGCAAAAGTCTCTGCAGAAAGGGCTCACTGCAAGCACTGCTGATGGAAAAGTGAGCACACAGCATGAACTGTGAATGAACTGGAAGATTATTGAACTGGTGATACTGTTGGAGAGGGGTCAGTATAGTACAGGAAGGTTTTGTTCAAATTGCCAGAATAGCTGAGTAAAATTTCTTTCCATTACTAAATCCCAATTAGAATGGTTTTGCATACATACGTTGCTAGATTTATTGCCTTTATATTGTCTGAAGGGTTTTATATTCTCCATTTAAACACACAATTTGAACTGCTATGACTATTTATACAACCAAATCCTACATCTGTTGTTAGGGGCCACAACAGTCTCTAACAGAAGGCTTGCAGAGTAAGTACTACAGGATTTGGCATATTAAGGTTTGCAATTAGGACTTTGTAACAGTGCAATACAAGGCTCAGAAGAAAAAAAAAAAAAAAAAGAAAACAACAAGCTGGTTCAAACCACTCAGTCAGGGGATACTTCTCAAAACCTTTTGAAGGGGATAAGTGTTCAAAATGTGAGCTTTTCTGGATCTCTCAAAGCTTTTTAAAAAATAGTAAAAAAGTGACAAAAGTACGTATCCTATTGATAACAAAGACCATCAAAGATTAAAAAAAGCACATACATTTCTTAAAGTACACATCAGAATTGTACAAACTATAATTTGCACCTTAGGAACTGCTTCGACATATTAAACCATCATATTTTTGGGAAATGTCTGCATCAAAATCATATTATAGGAAAATGCAGTCTAGTACTAGTATTATTAGTATGCATGCTGTTGCATTATAAATGTCTTCTAAGAGCTGTTTGAATGCAGTATTCATATTGAAAATTGTTACCTTGTTGATCTCAAAGCTATTGCTTGTTTACCTTCCACCTTCCAAACAGAAGGGTAGAGATTTCATGGGTAGCGTGATAGTATACGTGTGTTTGAGCAAGAGTTGCTGTTAACACTGTCTAGAAAGGAGCAGAATTTCTGTCATTCACTCAGAAGAAGTTCTGGCAGCATTAATATCAAGTGTAAAACTCCTATTGATTTCAAAGAAGACAGTTTCTGTGTTTATTTCATTACCAGAGAAAAGTAGAGAGACAAGGAAGAAAAGCTAAGGCTCTTCCTTAGCAATAAATTCCTGACTCTTAAGCAGTGCTTCTTCTCTGTAAGTCCCAAAGCACTTCGTACAAAAGACGGCAGCATTACCTTAATTTGACAGGTGGTGAAACTGAGGCACAAAGAGAGGAAGCAACTGTGCAGAGGTTACCAGCAAAGACAGACCCAGGAAGAAAACCAGATCTCTCCAGTCCCAGTCCAGTGCTCTGTCTGCCTTTTGTCAGACTGCTTCTTCAGATTCTTAAATAGTTTCTAAAATGCCTAAGTGCATCTTCTCCTTCTCAGTGTGTCAATAAATCAAACATATTTCAGATCAGGGATACAAAACATTTAAAAGCACTATGTTTAGTAAGACTTTTTTACATGTATATACATTTACTCTGTTTGTAAGCAAACACACTTACCTTTACAGCACTGGAATCCGCTATCGGAACAAGAAAGTCAAAAGAATGACCAGGCTTGCGGAGCAGTGGGTCATACACATAGATCAGCAGTACAGAGGTCTGCCACTGATGCTGACATTATGCATGGTGCACTCCCAAGTGGCAAGCATGACATAACAATAGAAACTGAAACAAAAAAGGCCATATAAAGAAATGATCCTTTTAGAATTATTACTCTAACTGGAGGACTTATTTGCACGATGACAAATCTTGCAGAAGTGGAATATAGGAGATCTGAGTAAGACTCTAAAGGTTCTGACTGTAAGGACATTACAGGCTGAAATTTGGATCCAGACTTTATTTGAATGGACCTCATAGAAGAGAGTAATTGTGTGTTGAAGCTAGAAATAAAGGAAGTAGCTGCCAGTTGTTAGGCTTAAGGACCATTTCCTTTAATTCCCAATTGATTCCTCTCCTGTTACATAATAAGCCATGAATTATTTCATGGACTTGCATGTATCAAAGCAAGGCCAGTACAGAAGCAATATACTCATGCACCACAGATTCAAAAGAGAACATATTTTATATCCTTGCGTTTTCACTCTAGTTTATACTACTAGATTATATGTATCTTACATATATGTGAGCTGGATTAAAACATTTGTTCTGTTATTACTTACACTTTTTTTTTTTTTTAATACAGGAAAACAATAAAGAAAATACACAGATTTATTACATTTTGTGTTTTCTTTGGGGATGTGATATTAGTATAATAAGCTATTTAAAATGTACAGAAGATATATGACATATTTAAAACATGTAAGATCTACGGTGAATTTTAGCACCCTGCTGTTTAGGCAAAATGACTCTTTACAATGCATGACTTTTGTATCTATGTAAGATGTATGAAGTTGTATAGTTATCATGAAAATGTGTCATTGTGATTTCATTAGCAAATACTTTATTCCAAAACTCTGGATATTAAGTCATTTGTGCCTACAAGCTTGTATGTTTTCAGTGATGTTTGAACATATGAAATAAAGTTTTAAATGGAAACATAGATTTGTGAAAAAGCCTTGGTGCCTGCATTGTGTTTGTTTTCTGAGTATATTAAAGATACTGTTTTTAAAAGTGGGAGGGGAAATTCCCAAATAAAAATAGATTCAGACATGTTAGCCAGTGTCCTAAAGTCTGCACCTATATAAATTAGAAAAGTCCTAAGAGGTGAAAGAGTATTTTCTAATCTGACATTTACTTTTTCTTTGTTATAGTGAGACAAAACACCTACACTTTCAAAGCAATCTACCTTCCTCGTAAAACATAATTTATCAGGGAGTGTTTATTTTAGCCATCAAAAAGCAAAATATTTCTGGAAACTAGTCTGTATTCTATTATTTAGTTCTAGATAATGACAGATACGAACTTAGCACTTGAGCAAAAATCAAAGCTTACTATACAGATCCTGATATTTCTTTTCTACAAAATGCCTTGATGTTTTCACAAAATTTCCTACCATAGTATATTATTGCACCTTTTGCAAAAAAGAAAAAAATATATAATAATTTAATAATTTCTTATAATTCAGAATTTGTTCAGATAAAGGATAATTTCTGTATGTAAGCCATAATTCATACTCAGCAGAGGGAGGGATCAACTAACAAGCTTGAATACCTAGGCACTTTTGTAAGCATTTGAAACATTGTTGAAATACTGGGTATTAAATGTAAACATCATATGGCTGTGAAGTAACTGGACATGGCAGTCAACAAAGCGTTTCTTTTTGGAAAGTGGCAGACTAGAATTCCTTATAGTTCCTGTTATTCCTTTTTTTTTACTTTGTATACGTCGTCATTCCCTGTGCACTGCCCTGATTCTGACACAGCTTACCCTGTATTGCTAGTTGTTCTACATCAGTCCAGGGGTTTGTGCAACATAATTGTTTTAGAGATGTCTGTCCGTCTATTTGTCCACATAAACACCGCAAGCACTGAGAAATTTGCTTGTTGCTTGGTGTTTTTTGTTTGTTTGTTTGTTTGTTTGTTTTAAACTTTGGTTTAAAGTCCTGTTTCCCAATGAAAAATATATTCCTATTTGTTGAAAGTCCTCATTCAAGGTTATGAATAAATACTGAGGGCAAATCTAGTTCACTGACATTATAAGTACATCTCACTCACCCAGTATGTACATTTTCTAATTCAGATATTTATTTAATGGTAGTCAATGGTAGCTAAAGTACAACTCCACTGCAGTTGGAATAAGAGAGAGTGTAGAATTTAAAACACCTTTGAGAACATGGACCTGGATACATCTTGTGAAGGATACAAACTCTGCTGTAAATTAACCATAGCAATGTAAGATTTCATGTAGTTTACTTTGGTCAAGCATTGCTTTTTATAATGAGTCATAGTGGACCTATTGAAGAGTCCTAACAGAACTGAAGCACAGGGAATCATTTGTTTTTCAGTCAGATCTACAAATGGCTCATTCAAATATTAAAAAATTTATGCTTAGGCACATTAATTTAACTCAAGATTTTACCAGTGAGAATCCCACCTGTCCCCTGCATAATTATATCATTGTAATAAAGAGGCTGGGGGAATATAATTAGGGGGAAAACAATGGAAATGTCAGAAGTAGAATCACAGAATCAAAGAATCGTCTGAGTTGGAAGGGACCTTTGAAGGACATCGAGCCCAACTCCACTGCAGTGAACAGGGACATCTACAGCCAGATCAGGTTGCTCGGAGCCTGCTCCAGCCTCACCTTGAAGGTCTCCAGTGATGAGGCATCCACCACCTCTCTGGGCAACCTGTGCCAGTGTGTCACTACCCTTATTGTAAAAAACTTTTTCCTTATATCCAGCCTAAATCTGCTCTCTCTCAATTTGAAACTATTTCCCCATGTCCTATCACAACAGGCCCTGCTAAAGAGTCTGTCCCCTTCTTTCTTGTAGCCCCCCTTAGATACTGAAAGTCTGCTCTCAGGTCTCCCCAGAGCCTTCTCTTCTCCAGGCTGAACAGCCCCAGCTCTCTCAGCCTGTCCTCACAGGGGAAGTGTTCCATCCCTTGGATCATTTTTGTGGCCCTCCTCTGGATGTGCCCCAACAGCTCCATGTCCCTCCTGTCCTCACAACTCCCCATCTGGATGCAGCACTCCAGGTGAGGTCTCACCAGTGCAGAGCAGAGGGGCAGGATCACCTCCCTTGCCCTGCTGGCCACGCTGCTTTGGATGCAGTTGGCTTTGTGGTCTGCGAGGGCACACTGCTGGCTCGTGTCCAGCTTGTCACCCACCAGTACCCCCAAGTCCCTGGCAGGGCTCTGCTCAATCCTTTTGTCCCCCAATGGGGGGACTGATAGCAGGGGTTGCTGCAACACAGGTGCAAGACCTTGCATTTGGCTTTGTTGATGACCATGACGTTCTCCTGGGCCCACTTCTCCAGCCTGTCTAGGTCTCTCTGTATGGCATCCCGTCTCTCAGGCATATCGACCGCACCATACAGCTTGGTGTCATCTGGAAACTTGCTGGGGGTGCACTTGATAAAGTAACTGAAGTAGCTGAAGATCCTACATGAACTCACTGTTACACAGGAAAATCTGAGATCAGCCAAGACTCCTAAGAGTATTTGCAAAGGAAAAGTCAATATTCAGTGATCATGCTGAGCTGTGCTAATGAGTACTGCTGTTATGGACATCGCAACAGTTAGTTGCCCATGGAGAACAACGGCTGCTCACTCAGTTATCTAGTCAAATCTCTAACTCCTTATTAAAAATAAGTGTATGGCTAATTTATCTGATCTCTAGTTATAGGATTTCAGTTCTCCTTTCCTCCACCATTAGTCCAGGAAGGACCTCAGTTCTCAAAAGCAGAAACTTCTGGCAGATGCTCGGTAACAGAACTCAGCCCTTCTCCCTCTTATGCAGACAGGTACCTGTGAAAAGCATCTACAAAAAGCAGGGAAGTGACTAGGTGGTTACCTCAGCGGAACAACAAGCAGTAGGGTGGAGAAGGGCCTGTTCAGCCCTCTTTCCCTGCAATGTGGGAAAAGACAGATGTTCTCCTCCATGGTCTTATAGCCATGACCACCTTACAGCACAGTCCCTTCTTTCCACAAGCCTTGGAAAAGCCTGTTTTTATAGTGAGAAGAGGAGATAAAGGTGAAAACAAAGTCTACCATAGTAGCAAGGGAGAGCAAGGCAATTTTACAGAAGTATGTCTTCACATATGGCTCTGAGAAGAGCATATTTAGATGTGTGTGTAGTCATGCAGAAAGAAACATGCCTGCAGAATATGGTGTGTCTGTGGATGCTGAGCATGGAGGGAAATTATATAATTTCAGAGGTAATGTTTAGGAAGAAAAGAATGAAATAAAGAAAAAAAAACTCAAATGCATATAATTAGAATTACCCCAACAACAAAATCTATTAGGATACAAACAATTACTCAGAGTAAGTAGCAGTCAACCTTAACATAAGAAAAAAATATATATTTGAAGAAAAAGCCTTAAATTCTGCCTTCCTCTTTTGCTGTCAAAAGCATATTTGGCATTGTAGCTCTCCCATTTCTTTTCAAACTCAAATCTGAGTTTATATGTAGCCCCATTTTGAACAAGCAGCCCTGAATCAGCCCAGTTTTTGGCCTCTAATCGCCAAAGCTGAATGCCACTTTAAAAAAAAAAATTGCCTAAGCATCCCTCTATAGCAAATGATCATTTTCTTTGATTAATTACTTACTAACAAGCAGCTTACAATAATTTGACAAGTCCAGTAATCAGAGGGATAAAGTAACTGTTAGATTATCCCCATACAGAAAATAGTTATGTAATAGCACTTAAACTGTGTCCAGACTGCAGAACTGAAAAATACCATCAAAGCCAGATGGATGCAAACACAGAATTTTATTACTGGGAGGGCAAGGAAAAGAAATGGTCGCATCGCTGTTTGGCTGCTGTCTCTGCCCTTCCTCACCCCATGAAGAGCAGCCAGACACGCTGTGTTTGCCACAGCCAAAGCACTCCCTTGACTGCTGGAAATGGTATACAGAGCAGAGAAACAAAGCAAGAAGGCAACTCGGCAGTGGCATTCAAGCATTTTCTCCCCTCCTCTAGAAGCAGCTGCTGTTACACAAGCAGCCCTGCACAAATGGAGGGGAGGGACGTTGAGAGCAGACTTGGAGTCAGCATTGCCCTGAGATGGGTGGCGGGCTTGGGATTTCCTGCTATTGGAAGGTGGGAGAGGGGACAGAGAGCACAAGTGGTCCTTGCTGCCCTGACAGGCACTGCCTGTGCTGCAATGGTCATTGCAAAGTGCTAGCACTGGAAGCCTGTGGTTAGTCTTTATGGTTATGCAGTAGATGGCACAGCACATGGTGTGGGACAGGGATAGGCATATACAGTTTGTTAATCCAGTGGTATAAATAGGTGAGATTTATGTACTGTGGGTTAGTAAGGTGTTGTGAGGAGATGCAGAAAGGATGTGACTGGAATGTAGTATGCTTCAGCTTCACTGCATGGCCCTCGTAGTTGTTCTCAGCTGCAGCGCTGCATGTCTGCAAGTTAACATAGTCAAAACATTGTTGGGTCATTTAGTTTACACAGCACTACTTTAAACTTTTCATACACGTTAGGTAACAAAAATCAATATTACACTACAGGTAGGGAAGTATACTATTCTACACTATACAGATGTTTTGAAATTATGTATTTTTAAATACAGGCTAGTAGTTACAACTGTATTGATTTTATTGTTGTGCTCTCTTCAGTCTGTTACCTGTGTTTCGTCAGAAACTTGAAATTAGTACTATGCTTCTGGATCTTGTAAGTTAAGTTAGTTTAGGAATGAAACTTCCATATTAGGACTGTTTTGAGCAAGAGATTTTTAAAGTTCATTCAATGGCAATTAGAATTTGAAGTTCATCAGAAAATTTAACAGTCATTTGTAGAGACAGTATTAGTCACCCATTTCCCACACAAATATGTTTTATGGTTTGAAATGTCACTAAAATGGGTGTTTTAGAACACAAAGCAGAAGTTTGAATAGGAACAGCTTGAGCTTCTTGTATTTTAACTTTCAAATACATTGAAGTGCATTCAATTTATTTATTTTTATTTTTTTTCTGAATGCCAGAGACCAAACTCATTCTTGGTTTAGTTAACAATAAATTCGTTTCCATATTTCCCAGCTTGTTTCCAAGAATGCTGTGTTTGGGAGTTGGTGCGGTAACAAACAGCAAGTTTGGGTACTCTAAAATGTTATGAAGGATGAACCTGTAAGTGAAGTACAGGCAAAGACTTTTAGGAAATCTGTTACTTTTTCTAACTCAAACTTTGTTTGACCTCTAGTAGAATGACTAATATCCATGTGTCCAAATATCACATGTGCAAAAATGGAACAACAGGAAACTTAGGGAACATATGAAATAAAAATCTCATTTCCCTAGATTTTTGTTTTTAAATGCTGTCTTATAGTATAGCTGTCATTTTTTCAATACCTATTGTTTTTGTCAAATTCACAACCCAGGGTAAAAATCTGTTCCTTCTGGACACTTCAGAATTTACCCCCTTGAGTCTCATGCTTTCATTTCACAACTCTTCAGTGTCAAAATAAAACAGCTTTGTCCCCTAGCTTCGCTGGCTAAGCCCCCCTGCTGTTGCTAATGACTGCTGCTCCATCATGGTAATACCACCACAGGTAATGCAGGAGGAGAGTGCAAGGGCTGTACTGAGAGGTGTTTGCTTGAGAAGCAGCCTGAAGTACCTTCTTTGTTTCTCTGAGTTTGGTTCCCCGCAGGCCATATTTGCCAGGCTCCAGCACAGACATCTACACAAGCACAGGCTGTTGGCTGGCAGCTCTCAGGTAGTGTGCCAGGCACTGCTGCATGCTGGTGCTGCCATGAAGAGCGTTTCCACTCCATCTAGATGATTGCACTGTATGATATCTGCACCCTGTCATGCACTGCACTCTGTCACCCTGCTGCTGTTTTAGAGGTTGTAGACAATTTTCTTTTCACTGTTCTAAGGTAATGGGATTCATCACTTTCTCTGCCACTGTGTAGACACAGACCTAGAGGTTAGAAAAAATCTTTTTTTTTTTTTGTTTGGTTTTGTTTTTGTTTTCAGAAGATCTGAAGTTTTGTTTCGTCTGAAATATATGACATAATTTATGTATTCTTAACAGCATATTTTCTTTTTAAAAGAAAATCTCTCAGGTGGTTAGTTTTACCTTTGAAATGTAACGAGGAAAGATCATGTTAGATGAAAGCATCCCCATGCATTCATTTAAAGCCAGTTTTACTGTGAAGTAAATTTGGAGTCCTCATCTGTTTCCAAAGAAGCGATAATTCAGTACACAAACGAGTTGTCTTTTGATCTGGCTAGCATGATAGCTTTGCTTACTGGAGGTAAGACTACAATGACAAAAGGTATTATTTGCCTCATGGTGTGAGAAATGGAGCAATCAACTGAAGAGTAAATGGTACTTGCAGGGGATGGATTTGGTTCCACTGATTTTGTTTTAACCCCCAACAGTGTGAAGAGAGACAGTATTTCCATTAGCATATTCGAAAATGTTAAATCCTTGAGAAAATTTTCTGGGAAAGAGTAAATTAAGTTCAGCAGGCTTTGTCTTAAATATATCCATTGACTGGATATATACACTGAGTAACAAGTAGCTTTGATGAAGGATCAATATTTTGCAATAAATTCATAAATAAATATTGCTCCTGTAACTGGCCAGGATTAGAAACAGAAATTGTTACATCCCGTGAGGACAGCTCAGCTTCTTTGATTCTAGGAATAACATATTTATGACTATCAAAAGTGGAATTTCCCAGATCTACTCTGAAAGTTTTGTGTTTTTTGAGACATCCAGTCAACTTTCATGTGAGAGAATGAATTGAATGAATTACTCTGGTTTTATTTTTTGTTGTTTGTTTTTTTGGAGAATAAAAGTGACCTTCAATGAAAGTTATATTCTAAACTTCTTCCTCTTATTTTCTAATTTTTGGATACCAACAGGATCAGATATAAGCTATTTCTATTTATAATTGATATAATCGAAGGAGATATGGATAACATAATACTATTATACTACTTTTTGCATCAACAAGATGCAACAAGAACAACAAGAAACTTTGCACTATTTAGCTATCATGGTTTCAGCTGGCATAGAAATAACTTTCTTCCTAGTATCTGGTCTGGTGCTATGTTTTGGAATTAAGATGAGAATTATACTGATAACACACCAATGTTTTAGTTGTTGCTGAGCAGTGCTTACACTAAGTCTAGGACATTTCAGCTCCTCATGCTGCCCCACCAGTGAGGGGACAGGGGGGCACAAGGGCTGGGAGGGGACAGAACAAGAACAGCTGACCTGAACTGGGCAAAGCATATTTGAATACTTTCAGAAATGCCAGCAAAATAAAGGCAGAATGGACTGTGTGATGAAATGTTTTATGCAGACAGGAAACACATGAACATGCAGAGATTAACAACACATCAGTGACGCAGGCAGGGGAGATGCATCTGCTCTTGCTGAAGTCATTAACAGCTGGATTTACAGAGGTTAAACTACAGCAAAACTGTCCTAAGAAGTAACACAGCTGAAAATGCATTTAGCATCAAGTGAAATTGTTCACATTTGATGGGATTTGGGGGGAAAATAAAAAAAAGTGTTTTGTTTGTGAATTTTTGTACTATGAGTTAAAGTGAGAAGTTACCTTCTGAACGTGACATTCTACAATTACTCTGGTGGGACTGAATGCTAGCTAAGGGGACTGGGTTTGAATGTGGTGAACTTCATCTTTCAGCCAGCTGAATTTGAAGGCTAGAGATACTTGATGCCCTTTGGCTATTAATAGTTCCTACAGTCTGAGTTGAAAGTCCCAGCATAATTCACAGAAAAAAAGATGTCCATGTTTCCAAAGCTGTATTATCTTCATGGACTTTTTAATTAGCATTAATTCTCTTCACCAGTGAACTCATTTTGTGAAAATCCTGTAAAATTTTATCCTTCTTAAAAGTAAATGCTGCCTGCACAGGAGCAGTGAGTTTAGTGAGTTTGTATATACTGCTTCCACATTCATTAATTTTTGCTTCAACAATGATTTCAAAAAATATTAGAGATTTCTCTGATGTTTTTGGAGAAGGAATTCAAAATAAAGGTTCAAATAAAGGAAACGGTAGAACAAAATTGGAGATTACAACTTGTGAAACCTGTTTTCTTTGCAGACGAACATTTTATTTCAAAAACAGGTGTGGTGGTTTAACACCAGTAGGTAGCTCAGCACCTCCACAGCACTCTTTCACTCCCCCTCCTCAACAGCAAGAGCTGGAGAAAGTGTTATGAGAAAAGCTAATTGAAATATGGACAGGGAGATCCCTCACTGGTTACCACCATGAGCAAAGCAGACTCAACAGAGGGAGGTTAGTGTAATTTATTGTCTGTTACTAACAGGCCAAGGCAGTGAGAACTAGAAGCAAACTAAAAACTCCCTCCCCTCACCCACCCTTTTCTACCCGCTTACTGCAAGTGGCACAGAGGAACAGGGAATGGGGGCTGCGGTCAGTCCACACCACTTTGTCTCCGCTGCTCCTCTTTGGCCCGCTTCTGCCCCTTTCTCATGTGGGTTCCCTCACACAGGTACTATCCTTCGTGAACTGATCCTGCATGGGCTGCCCCCGGCTGCAGCTCTCCCAGCCCTGCGCCAGCACGGCTCTGTACCACGGACACCACACTTGAAGAGCTGCTCCAGCACAGGGCCCATGGGTGGCAGCTCCCCCAGGCTTTGTTCTGTTTATCCTGCTTAAAACATATGATTCAAGGACAAAAACTACAATGACTACAACAAACATTAGTGTAAGATATTGTTGCTCATCCTAGCATGTTTTATTTAAAAGTTGACACAAAAACGTGTTCTGGAAAGTTAAGAGATTTAGACTTGGACAATATAATATTAGCATTTTTTTTGTTTCCTGTGGGCTGTACTTAAAAAAAATGTACCAGCACTTATTAAGTGTTAGGATATATATTTGAAATTTTGGTTCAGAATGATTAGGAATTTTTCTGGCCTTTGGACAGGGTTATGGTGAGGTAGGAGAAAAATCCCCTGTCAAAAAAGGCTGTGACAATACTATGGGTAGGGAAAGCCTTGTTTAATCACATTTTGTATGTTTGTGTTAGTTGGTTGATTTTTATGTTTGTTTGTTCATTAGTTTGTTTGTTTTCTTTTATGTTTTCCAGATACGTGGAAAAATAGCCTGGCTTTGGTAGTTTTATGAAACACAAGTGTATTTACCGGCCTAAATGACAGGACATTTGTTTTATGTGAAAACTAAAGCATTGTTGAATAAGAATCTTGGTATTCTACAAATTACTTTAATGTCATATGGACAATACTATTACTATAACGAGCAATCTCAATTGGAAATTAATCATGACAGATCCACTGGGAAAAAAAAAAAAAAGAAAACGCAACTCAGATAAAATGACAATAATAGTCTACTTAGAAGACTGACTGTCTACCAAGAAGGTTCATCACGTGGGTGGCTTAGATTTTTCTGAAAGCAATCTTTATTTAAAATTTTGTTCCTTACAATCTTTTAATCATTCTGGAATGGAAAGGTATGCCTACAGGGAAGATCCAAATGGAATCTGATGATGTTAATACATTAATCCTCCTTTTTCTTTTTTACTTTTCTTTATTGCTGTCAGTTGGAAAATTAAATATTTTACTTAACCAATTGGATTTGCACTAGTTTCTTTTTCTTTCATTTAATGAAAAACTCTTGCCGAACTTGAAAAGTGCATGTCTTAACTGCGTTGTGGTTGGTTCAGCACTGTCCATGTCTTCTATGTTTGAATTATCCTGTGCATTCATACATGTAATGTGATACTTTCAGATGAATAATACCTTGCTGGAGACTACTTTAACACTACAGCATGTAATGTTGAAGATTAAAAACCATTAGTTTTATTTTTAAAATGTATATAGTTTTCTAGTACATGGTGATAAATGGTAGAGTACAAAAATTCATTACCCATTCTTGTTGAAATTAATTTTCTGTGTGTGGCTTATATTTAGTTAGTAAGTTATTACATTCAATTATCCAGCAACTTTAAAAGTAATTTTACCATGAAGAGGTAGTATTTCCATTATAATAATAACTGTCTATGAACAGATTTAAAGGTACTGTCTAGAACTTCAGAAAAGAGCAAGAAAGCAAGAATCCTACATCATTCCCTCAACATGCACGAAACACGTGTAATCTCCTGCATATTTTACACAGAGTGTGATTGGTACTCAGGGAGAGGCAGAAATATGTTTATGTCAAGGTGTCATTTAATTTCTATGTATAAAGATTAGGATTTCTGCTTGAAAAAGTTATAATTCTAACATTCACTGTGGTAGTTTCCTGTCTATCTAAAGGATAGATGGTCAGATCATCTTCCAAATTCATATGTAACCCCGCAGCTGAAAGGATTTGCAGAACTCAAGGTCGGGAAGATGAATGTGCAGAACGGTTTCTGAGAGTTCAAAAGTTCTTGCTTTCTTATTCACTGCTGCTTAGATATCTGAGAAAAATGAAGTTACTTCTTCCTATTTTGGTAATATCTGATTTTGGTGAAATAGCTACTGCTTGAGATGTTTCCATCAAGTATAAGTCAAACCTACTATTTAATTCAGATTTCCTGATCAATGATTCAGACTACAGAGTAATACAACATCCAGATTCAGCTCTTCAGGATGCAGTATTTTTTTTTAATATTTAGGGAAATATACCTGTAACATACTTTACATTGAGGGTTTTTTTCCCATAAATATTTTTCTGAAGGCCATTAACTAAAAATCAAGAACAATCTTGAAAACTTAATTTTCTAAGTCAATTTTCTAAGTTATTTTGGGTTTGCAGTTCTGGCTCTGATGCAGAATAGTGTTATTGCCAGGAGTGCTATGCTCAAGATGAGATACAAAAAATTATTTCACAAAATCAGGACAAAAGAAAAAACAAACAACAACAACAAACAGCAACAAGAAGAAATATCATATGATACTTAACAGAAAATGAGATTTTTGCACTAATTAGTTAGGGATGAATTAGCGATAGGGTAAGTGTATATGCCCAGAATCCCTGGAGGTGATCTTGGTAGTGTTAGGTATGGCTGGACATGATGATCTTAAGGATCTATTCCGGCCTAAATAATTCTATGATTTTGTGCCTCTCCTTTTCACTTAAAGGTCCACAGCTCTTCAAAGTAGTGCAAAGGCGTCAAATCTGTGAGTGAATTACTATCCAGATGTCCTCAATGGGATATAGATGGTCTTGAGGACACAGCTAAAGGACGGTAAGAATTTGAGGGATGTCTGCAGCAACTGCAAGTACAGTGAGTCCTTGCTAGGGCAGGGAGGTAACCATGGCTCTGGTGCAGGATGCTTTACGGGGTTTTCAAGTGGGACATCATCAAATAGCCTGATCTGTGGATGATGACGGCTTCAGGAATTTAGGGGACAAGCAGCCAAAGAGAGGTAACTGCCCCAGAAGCCAGGCTTAAGGAATTCCCATTATATCAAAGTTTTATATCTAGTTATTTTCTAACACCTGATTACTGACAAATGACTAAATGCATTTATAAAAGCTTTGGTTAAAAAATACTACTACTTCAGGTCATGTCCTGTTCAGTTACATACTATCAAATCAACTGGAGACATGACAGAAAGTTGTGGTGAGCAAAGCATGATGCTATATGGCAGGAAGAAGATGAGATAAATCTGAAATCTGTTGCATCACACACACACAAAACATTATTAGCACTCAAGGGCATCCAGTTAACTATTCCAACATCTCCAGAAGTATGATGTATGAATATAATATTTATCATCCACGTAGGTTTATTTTTTAGATTTATTTTCACCCAATAGTTTCTAGGTGGTTGATGGATTTGAGAGAATATATATATTACTAATACCTTTCCTTTGTTTTAAGTCCATGTTTCCCATGTCCAAGGCCAAACAATGGTGTGTGCTGTTCCAAAAAGACAGCAGTAACCAGTGCTGTATAGCAAAGCAGGCAGGCAGTTTAAATATTATTTTTTGCCACAAATGCCACAGTAAAAAAAATGAAAGTGGTAGAAGATAACAGAAAACATAGTGATCTATAATGCAAAATGTAACTTACAACTTTTATTGTTACCTTAGTATTTTATTAGGGGTGCAATTCTTATTCTTCAACCAAAGGACTTGCGCATTCAGGTTATCGGGATATAAAGTTTTGTGATTAAATTCAAAAATAACTTCATACATTATATTCTAAGTAGAAATCTCAGCACATATATTGATAAAAATGTTGAACACAGATATTAGAAACACTTCTATTTGTACCTGGAAAGTTTTTTCAATGCTGAGAGGTGACCTGAGTTGCATCTTTACTCCTTGCTTAAAGTTTTCCTAATTTTATTCACTTTATCTGAGCAGTTTGAAAACAGCCAACAGCACTTTTCAATCGCCACAGAAAAAGGAAAGTTCAATCTAGTTTGTTATTTCTCAGCTAACATCTAGATGATTTCTATTCATTCCAGACTTTGAAATCAAAAGCAGATTAAAAATATGAGGAAATGCAAATGGAATACATCTTTAAGACAGTAATTCCAAAATGTTCATTTTATGATGAATATTTATATTT